>BFEA01000260.1:318950-345301 GCA_003427395.1 Chara braunii | reverse complement strand
TGTGCGCCAGGCATTGCTGATGTGGTGCTGCCACCTGTCTACATTGCTGATGTGGCGCTGCCACTTGTCTGCATCGCTGATGTGGTGCATGCCACTGGTCCACATTGCTGATATGGTGCTGGCACCTGCCTACATTGTGTTGGTGATGTGGCGCTGCCACCTGTCTTCATTGATGATGTGGCACATGCCACCTGTCTCTACATATGACGTGGCATAGGCCACACTGTCTACATGAGGTGACTGGTTGCGACAAGGAGGGAGATCGGGATCTGTGGATGATTGGGATCGGGTACTCACCTGAGGTTGACGTCGTTACTGTATTCTGCTGCTGTCTTCATGGTCTTCACGAAATAAGAGTGCCGCGTGGCACTTCTGTCTGATCAGAACTTATCTGACTGTTACTATTGATTGATGACATGGAGGGAGAAGAAGCCCGGAGGAGTGGGAATGGTTGGGCTATTATTGTGTGGTCTTTGATTATCGCTTCCACCTTCTCCCTTGTCTAACCTCCCTCCACTCTCTTCGTCTATTGGTAATGAGAGTGTTTCAGATATCACTTCACGATAACTGGAGACTTTGTGCAGATCTGAGACTACTTGTGGTTTGACGTCTGATGAGTTTCTGCCAGACTGGGTTCATTACAGAAGCTTTGATGAAGCTGAGTTCGACGGGGAGCATGCTAATATAGTAAGATGTTTTGTGACATCTTTTTCTGTGCAGGTGATTAATGAGTGATGCCCAGGTGCAGGATTTTTAGTTGCATCTTCTTCTTCAGCTGTTCAAAGATATTGCCCTGATGTAAGTGACCCTCTTACGTGCCATTATGTTTACTGCGGAAATCTTATTGCCCGAACTGCCATCAAGTGCCTCCAAAAAGTTCAGCAAAACCAGAAGTTTTAATATTAAACCACGGTTATCCATGAAGTGCCTCCAAGTAGTTTTTATTTATTATATTAAACCACTGCAAGGAAAATGAACAGAAGCGAGATGACAATATTCAGATTGCACAATCACATTGAAAGCCAAATCGCAGCACAGTGTTCAGGAAGCAGCATTGCACCAATATAACACCAATGGAGAATCGTAGCACTGAAAGTCAATGTCAATGAGAGCTTGCTCTCGCCACCACCAACATATGTATCCAGTCTCTATCTCCCTACCTGGCGCTCGGCACCCAGCCTACTCTCTACACAGCTACTACCAGCCTACGAATTGACAATGCAACTGTTGACGTCAGTAGCACCCGAAGTACTTTGAAGATGTCGCCATGCAGAACCATCGCCAATACCAGGTATGTGCCCTCACATCATCATCATCATCATGATCCTTCTCTCTCCCCCTTGACTCTCTCCCATATCTCCCTTTGTTGTACACCCGAAGACCCCCTGCGCCTCACTGTATGTCCAATCCCACAGCCAGCTATGGAGGCTGGGCTATGGCGCTGCCCTCAGCAGTCGCCCTGCTTCACCACACAACCGCACATGTGCAGCCTCTTGCTCCAATGCCAGCAGCCAACACGCGAGCTATCGCTCCAGCAGCGCTGCCGCCAGCCAGCAAGTGCCCCAATGCCCTGGCCAGGCAGCGAGTTCTTTCCTATATGGAAAGAGCCTGCCTCGTTTGGCAGCCTGGCTGGACTGGCCTGGGCCCAGAAGCTTCCGGTAGGCCCCAGGATGCTGCGCCTCTGGTCCAGCTACTGGGCCTCGTTCGGTTGGGCCTCCCAACTGTCTGTGTATGAAGCTGCGAATCTGACCCAGGGCCTGAGATTTTGGAAAGGCCTGGAAGGCCTGGGAATTTCCACGCTGCTCGGCCTGTGTTTCCCTTCAACCAACTTCCGCGACGAAACTGCCTGGACCACCAAATGCGAAATTGACAACCAAGGGCCTCTCGTGATTTGTTAGGCCTGCCTTCACTTAGGGCGGGCACTCTTGCAACAGGGGCCCCTCAGGCCTGCCGAGGACTCAGATCCTCGCACCACGGTTATCCCAGAGAATTCCAACAGCTCCTTGGGTGTGAATTAGCCCAAAACTGGAGGCGGCTTTACAGAATAAAATGTTCTGAACAGCTGAACATAATGCTGTGCCCTCTACGAGCATTTATATTTGGTGTTGCATTGCTATAAGGCCGTTAAGATCCCTCAGATGTTCAGGCAGGGAGTGATAGAATAGCCAGATATATATCTGGATCTATGTCAACTTCCAGACACTGCATGTCCATGCCCCCCCATCCTTCCTCTTCCGGATGATATTGTATCCAAATTTACATATAAATTGGTTACCTCAATATGCAGGGGCTTTTTTAAGCCCCCATGCAGCAATCAAGCCATTATATTACCCATAAAGCAACACAAACCGTGCCCCATCGAGCGCCTGTGAATATCCATTCATGCTAGAAATGCACCTTTTTGAGCCTTTTGCCACATTTTCCAAACGGCTACATCCGCTTCTATGCCTCCTGCATACAGTCCGGCTGCCTGCAGGCAGCCACAGCACCATGTTTTATGCCCCTCCTCGCTAGAGATTTATGACCCACCTGTACAACAAGATGTGGTCCCTGCCCAGAGTATACTCTGAACTCCAGGGATAGTACCTACTCAGGATGCGGCCCGAACGCTGAGGGATTGGAACATGATCTGCCCGGATTGCAGTTGACCCCACAAGGCATAGACCACATGGGGATCTGCAATTGGCTGACCAGCTTTTTCTGCCCCGCCACGCGCAGACCACATGTGTGATCTGCAAATGGCTGACCAGCATTGTTCGAATGAGCCACAAATTTCTGCCCCGCCATGCGCAGACCGCATGGGTGATCTGCAAATGACTGACCTGCAAACAACCCAAGACAGTTTGGGCTTGGAACACCATCTGGGTGATCTCCAAATTGTTGGCCAGATTCCAACACACCACCCTGAGAACCTCACCAGTCTCTGTGGTTTGACGGCAGCTAATATCTGTCTTCACATTCTCTACCGCCCGCTGTATGCACCGTCGGACTTCCTTGCAATCGCCCTTCAGCTAAATGCTGATCTTCCCCAACTACAGCCAGAGGATTGTAATTATACTAGGGAAGGAGGCTTTACCATTGCCGTCCTGCAAGTAGCAATGAGGGACCGTCAATTTGAAGTACGGAATGCTCGAGCAGGTGAGTGGTTTACTCCTCCATCTCACATCTCTGCCCGCATTGTGCACGGACCTGGCCATTACATGCCCACTGTGGGACAACGGCACCATGGTCCATGCCATGACTAATTTCACTGATTTCTTACATAATGATACTGTTTCCTTGCCACAACAAATCGTCCGCAATCTCTTTTTTATGTAGAAGATCATTCCTCTGGCCCCGTGGGCAGCAAGACAATGTACCAACACTCTGTGGCCTTCTCCTTTGCACGGCTACAAACACTGTTTCACTCGGCTGTAGCCGCCATCATCTCTGTCACAATCATCACTACAACGACATGGTTTCTGCGTCCACGTGTGCAGAGGACTGTCCCTCCGTCCCTGACTGCAGGCACCCTCTGCATCCGGACACACTATGTCCGTTTTGCGGCTATGGGCGCCATACTGAATGCATGGCCTTTTGTGGTGACCGTTCTTCCTTCGTTTTGGCCTACAAGCGACATGCCATTTGTCAGGGGTGTATGGGGGCACCCTCTGCATCCGGACATTATATGTCCATTTTGCGGCTATGGGCGCTATACTGAATGCATGGTCTTTTGTGGTGACCAGTCTTCCTTCATTTCTCTCTCTCTCTCTCTCTCTCTCTCTCTCTCTCTCTCTCCCCCTCCCTCTTTTTCTGCATGCCGCCTCCAGTTGTTGGCACTTCTTCTCCTTCATTCACTTCATCTCTGCTCTGTGATGGCCTTCAAAGTATAAGCTTGTAGTACTGAGATCCCTAGAGTCAATAAGAAGAAGGTTGTGGTCCTGGTCTCACCGACGTTCTTGCTTTTTTTTCTTTTTCAGAAAACTCCGATGAATTGCCACATCCTTTCTTCCCACCTGAAGCATATAGAACTTTTTATGGAGTGAAAGGACTTCTATCCATACTGAATATGCACATACAATAGCCAGACTGGAATATCTTCCATACTGTGACACCTCTATGCCTGACAACTCTATGGAGCAACAAACTGTCTTATGGACTTGTTCTTTTCCTTTCAGTTTTCTAGGGGGTTTTGTGTGTTTGACCTCCTCAACATGGTTTCGGAAAAAAAAAGGGGCCCTACAGTCGTGGCTTCATTTTATTCTGAGGAGTTGTCAGACCTGCTCCTGTTTTGCCAGCAAGTCAGCACTTCACCGAATTACCCACGGTACGCTTTCGCTTGTTACTGTCAGGGAGACATCCTAAAGGGTTAATTACTCTTTTCAAGGAGCTTGACTATGGGAAGCCCAAACAGAGGATGTCCCCTTTCCAAACTACCTCTCTGCCCAGCCCAAGCAATAAGCTAAAAAATCTATGCCATACTGTTCCTCTCAGCCTGTGAACACAGTCTGTCTGAAATGCCTTATGAACTAAGAACAGATTGTGAAGTCCTGAGTTTGCTTCTCAGGCATTCCCCATGCTTGCTTCAGCTGGCTCTTCGTTGTTACGAATCACTGTGCTTTCTGACGCATTTCCGAGCGGAAATTCATACCCATAGGGTCTAAAACTCAGCGTTTCGTTTTGTCTCTTACTATGGTCAGCTTGCCTTCTTCCAGGAAGTCCTTGAAGTACATGCATTGAATGTCTCTGGCTTTTCTTAGCTGCTCTTTCCATCTTCTGTCTAGTCCTCAGCTGACTTATTCTGGATGCCGTGTCTATCTGTTGTTAGGCTAAGGTCTGTGTCTCTTGTACATGCATTGGTCTTTTATCGATGGTTTCCTGGCGTCTTTTCTTCGATGTTATACGTGAGACGGCTCTTCATGATTTCAAGTTCTTTGCTTAACGTATGGCTCATCAGCACGTCGTGGAACCTAGGAAGATGCCTGCCTACCTCTGTACATGCAGACTAACAGATGGCGATTGATCTACTAGCTTGACAGCTGCCACTAGGAACAAAGTGGAAAACACTGTTCCGACTATAGACTACTCCTGTTTGCCCAGCTGCCCCGAGAACAGAGTGGGAAAATACAGCTCCGACTATAGACCCCTCCTGTTTGCTCAGTCTGTGAAACTGGTATTGGCCTGTGTTCCATGTATGAGATAGGTCAGTTCGACTCAGTTATAATCAGGAAAACACAGTTAGCCCTGACTAAAAGGGCCTTTACCCGATGTAGGCCTCAGGCCTTGTAAAAGTAAAGCAACATGGGCCTTGTAAAAGTAAAGCAGCCTGAAAGGGTATCTCGCCAAGGCTCAGAAACGTGAAAGCAGGTCAAAGGTCAAGTTCTCTACCAACGGGCACATCCAAATCTAAAGCAAAAAGCATTGTCAAAGGACTTACCTGTTCACCAAAAGATGTGCATGTCATGTCTGTTCGGGTAAGGGTGTGTCTGTACGTGCAGACAGTGTACCTGTTCGTGCAAAGGAAAGTGTCTGTTCAGGCAGTAAATGTGTCTGTTCGTCTAGAGTTGTGCCTGTCCAAAGGTAAAGTCAATAGGTAAAGTCCCAGTTCTGATCTAAGTCAAGGGGACAGTCCAGATCCAGACTTTCAAGTCCAAATCTAGGCCGAGGGGCCTCAGCAGCAGTTGAACCTCATTGGGACTGTACTGGGACACATGCAATGCATCTGGGACAAAGGAAAGGCTGAATTGAGCCAATGCAGACCCAGCGAGGAGTGGCCAGCACGATGAAAGAAGCTGCCAGCCTCATTCCTCGCCAGATCTCCACTGGCCATTTCTGCGTGGAAGTGCCGGTGCACTTGTGCGCTGAGTCAGGAGGAGCAGCGCTGGAGGAAGGAGATGCGCTGAGTGAGGGAAGAAGCCTGTACGCTGGAAGAGAKGCAGCCATAGCTGCCCAGCGAGTTAGCACTAGTAGTAGAGGGTTAGTATTTAGCTATGAGTAGTATTCAGAGTAGATCCTCATAAGAGAAGAGTGTGTATGCATCATAGGAGGAAGAGACTGAGGCATAGAGTGTTCATTCAAGGTTTGGCTATGGAAGATACTTACCTGAGTTGAATGTGAACTGCAGAGGTGGCGCCGAAGAGTAGTGACCACATTGATGACTTGGAGACAATCTACAGTTGTAGCGCTGGTGCATTGGGAGTCATATTGACGAGTTGACAAGAGATTTGTGTTGCGCTGATGAGCGCTGGACGCAGGGGAACTATGAAACACTTTGTAATCATATTTTTGATAATATAAGCTTGGAAACTCGGTTCTCTTCTCATCTACCTTTGTCTATCGTGTGAGACTACTGATCATTGTGTTCGAGTATGATGCATGACATGTACACACTTGCGTGAGATGGTCCCCAGGACCCATGCATGACAGGTCCCTGACTTACGACTCGGAGCCAGCTACCTTTTGCACTTGGCAAGTCGACCTATTTATTATCTTGCCCTCAAGCCCATGACAGCAAGCCCATACATACATCAATATAAATTGTTTTAGTGTGCCCTTCATAGTGGTCTTGTTTTTTTCTTTTTCTTTTTTATCGTTTGTTTCAAAAAGTGCGCTCTTTTAGTTCATAGATATGTGACAATATGTAATTCTAATGCTTGAGATATGTGCAGTAAACAACTTCTGCCCATGCACATGTTTAGTTGAACCTAGTTTCTCGGGAACATTTTCTAGGAGTAGCGAGGTGATTCATTAGTCTGCTGTCAATTGCAACAGCAAGAGCCTGATTTTCTGTTTTGTAGAAGGCTGTTGTTGTACCATCCAACAGTGGAGGCGGGGGGATCGGAGCTTCTACTGTTTTGATGGCTGGACGGCTCAGGGCCTCTGCAACCCTACCTATCGAGCCTTTCGAGTGGCAGGACCGAAGAGGGATATGGTGGTGAAACTCTGATGAAAGTATGTCATCAGGCAGCTCTCTGTATCTATACAAAGGAAAGAAAGTACCGCACATGAAAAGGCAAAAGGACAGTTTCAGTGTGCCTCATGCTGTCTGCTATTTTCGTTGTTTGCTTCACAAAGTGCTCTCTTTTAGGTGAGTAGATATGTGATGATCTCTCCTGGTGAACGGCTGTGCCAAGTACTCGTCAAGTTCAACTTCGCATACATCAACGAACATCCACATGAGAGTTCACACGTGAGGAGCCAAATCGAGAGACAATCAACACACTGTGCCAAGATCTCTCCAATATTGTTATCAATATACAAGAATGTTTGTCTCCAGCGGCTCTGCCGCACACACTGATGCAACAGGTCTCGACCCAATAGAGGCTACGACTTCTCCCTTCTATCTGTCTCCCTTCTATCTGTCTCTCTGACTTGACTCGCTCTGCCTCACTCTCTCTCTCTCGTCTCTCTCTCTCTACCTTGGATCGTCACCCTGGCTACACCAACTCAGGTAGCTCACACCTTAGCAGCTATGGCTTCCGTCCTCCGACTCTACGTCTAGCCTAGCTATGGAGGATCTCACACGTGTGCGCCCCCTTCCTCTTCGGGCATGCAGCTCCCAAGTTGCCTTAACGCACAAGCAGTAGCAGCGCTTCCGCATCTCGCAAGGGAACAAGTGATGAGTGCTGCACTGTAGCAGCTAAAAATAGGGCTGGCGTCGCTTGGCTTGGTCTGCTTCAGACCGGTACCGGTCGGCCGCGGCCTGTCTGCCGCAAACATTTTTTCGGTCCGGTACGTTCCGGACTTTTCCTGGGACATGTTGCAAAACTTACTTGGGACTGTCGGACCGGACTGTGCGAGGATTTAGTCCCTCGGCAGTGTCTGAAAATGCCGTGCCCGCCCTGTAGGTGGGCCTGCGAATATGTGCCAATGCCTGTTTATAGGATTATGAGACCAGGCTGAGGGGCCCAAGCAGAGCCTGTTGTAAACCCCATGTGGGCATGGATCTTCGACGAGGCCTTGTTACGAGTTGGCTCCTTGGCATGCCCCTGTAGGGCCCTTTCAGCAAGCATGAGCCCGCCCTAAGTGAAGGCGGGCCCCTGAATTTCAATATGGCCGGAGCTCATCAATTTTGGCAAAGTTTGGTGGGCGCCAGACAGTTGCCATGCTCCAGTTGGTTACATCCTCCGTACTCGTGCGAATCAGAAATAATTCTTGAGCCTTCTCGGCTCTTCCAGCAGCACAGGCGAAGCAGGGAGAACCTCACGTTTACTCTTGGGTGGTTGGGCAGGCTCAACCAATCCGGTCCCAGTCTGAATGGGCCTGGGCGCAGACACTTTGGCCGTATTGGAAGCTACTGGAAATACACGAGGCCCAGCCAGGGAGCAGACTGGGTGAGCACTTTCCATAAAGGAAAGAGCTCCAGGGAGCAGACTGGGTGAGCACTTTCCATAAAGGAAAGAGCTCGCCACTTGTGGAGTCATTCGGGCACTAGGCAGTGCATGCGGCAGCGCTGCTTGAGCGTGTGCTCGCAGGCTGTTCGCTGTGCGCTAGCGCTAGTTGCCAGGCAGTGTGCGCGGGTGCTGGAAGAAGGCAGGGCGCTGCTGAGGGCAGCGCCATAGCCAGCCCTACATAGCCCGGGCTTGGCTTGGACAGCCAGTGGAGCTGGTGGTGGTCTTCGTGCATAAGGGAGAAGACGAGGGAGGAAGACAAGGATAGGGAGAGAGTGAAAGAGATGAGGATGATGATGTGAGGGCGCATACCTGGTGTTGACGATGGTCTGCATTGGTCGACATCTTCAAGTACTTCGGTGGCTGCTGACGTCAACAGTTGCATTGTCAATTCGTAGGCAGGAAGTAGCTGTGTAGGGAGTAGCCTGGGCGCCAAGCGCCAAGTAGGGAGAGAGGACCTAGAGACGTATGTTGGTGGGGACGAGAGTAAAGCTCTCATTGACATTCGGTTTCAGTGTTTCGATTCTCCATTGGTGTAATATTGGTGCAATTCTGCTTATCTGGACACTGTGGGACTTTCTTGCTTTCAATGGGATTGTGGTATCTGAATTCTGTCATCTCGCTCTCTCTAGTTTTCCTTGCACTGGATGCTTCTGGACTTTTCTTGTCGGGTACCGGACAAACTTTTGCCTACCTATGACGCTTCGGTACCTGACAACTATCGAACTTGGAGGCGTGGAATACCGGGTATGTGTGAAGGTGGGGCGGAATCTCGATTATATTGGACTGATCATCTGCCTCTCCCTTGACATCTAAGACTTGCCATGGTCCTCTGTATGCGGGTAGCAGTTTCTGTGAAATCCCGTCCTCATGAACGAATTCCTTAGACTTAACCCATACCAGATCACCTACTGCAAATTGCGATGGTCGTCGATGTTTGTTAGCTTGTTCTACCATCTGGTGCTGGGCCTTAAGCATGTTCCTCTTGACCTACTCTAGATCCTTCTCGTATCGAATGGCAACCTCCCTTGTACCGGGTCACAGTCTTTGTATCTGATATGGGTTCAGACAGCCAATTGGACGCTGGTGAAACGGTTTTCACGTATATCGGTGACAAATGCAGATCCCAGGGCTCAATCCCTAGACCTTCCCCTCACCCGTGAACAGTAGTGTTGACCTTGTGTGTTTGAACCCGTGACCTGTTCCCTAAAAGTTGTAAGGTCGACTGTGGTATAGAGTGCGGTCGCAGGGGTTTGACCCGTAGACCTTAGTTTTAGTTGTCGTATGGTCAGTGTTGCATACTAGTGAAAGTGAACGCAAGTATGATGCAGAACCCAAAACCGACCAATAACAAAGAGCAATATAATGCAGCAGAAGACTTGAAAACATGGATCTGAACTCACATCTGACTCGGACTATACACAAGCTCGCACCCATACATTCATCAGGTGAGGAGGCCTGGCGCATCAGATATGGAAGATGGCACCAGAGCCTGTATACAACACGCACGGACGAATGTAGGAGGAAGAGGCGAAGGGAGGAGAAGGAGATGGCACCAACATAAAGTCACCGGAATAGTAATCCCGAAATGTCGAAGATACAAAATCTCAAAATGTCGAAGTTTCAGAATCTCGAAATGTCGAGGTTACATCTGGAAATCCCGCTCGTGTCATATCTCCAAATAGTCCTCACAACGTCCTACTCTGGAATAGTCTTAGTCCGTCACGGACATCCCACCACCGATCTTTGTCCCATAGTAACTGAGAAGATAGGACGTTAGGAGAAGATGAAGATGGAGAAGAAGAAGAAGAAGAAGAAGAACCGAGAGGGGCAGAGGAGAAGGTGGAGATGGAGAGGTGGGGCGGAGGAAGATCCTCCTGCCCTGATCCAGTGCCCAGGCACCAACCTGCGGATGCAAGGTGCCGCCTTGGAGTTGCCGAAAACTCACCCTCGCCATTGGATTTATGGCGCTCACAGGTAGGTGACAGGTAAGTCGCCTCTCTCTCGCTCTCGCCTCTTACAGCTAGCGCTATGCCTAGCGCTCTACCTGGAGCTGCGCTAATCCCAAAATAGTGCAGCGCTGCTCAATGCCGCGCCTCCGAGTCTGTCCGGAACAAACCGCTGGCTGGTACTAAGTAGCGGCGGTGGCCTGTTCGGCCTGGCTGCTGAGGAAGCCGCGCCGTGATCTGAACCGTCAAAACCGATTTGCGGTTCAAATCGGACCCGCGGGGAAGTGGCAACCTCAAATGTCGGCCGCGAGGCTCAAACGAAACACGTTTGAGCCGGGTTCCCGCTTAGGGCTTGGAGTACCAGACCCGAGTCTGAAACTGGCTGCTGGGGCCTACCCCCTAGACCTAGCTGTCGGGCCTAACAGGGCCCGTGTGGAATCCAGTATGCAACAATCATCGTAGGTCGTAGCTGCTGTAGTTCCGAAAGGTCAAGTCTAGAGTCTTCTAGGTCTTATGAGACAGTTCGCGACTGAGTCAGCGAGGGGCAGTCCTAGCACAGTTAGCAAAGGGCAGTCCCAGTCCTACCTAGTCCCGTCAGTTGTACCCAGTCCCAGGTTGTATTCTGTCTAGTCAGCAAGTACCATGTGGGACTGTGTACACCCCGGGCGCAGAGTCCAAGGCCAAACCAACGACGATCCGAAGTATAAATAAAGAGGCAACGTCAATTCATTCATTCATTCTACCTGTGAGCCGTGCGAAAGCGCTGTTGGAGCGTCTTGTGTTCGGAGGTCTGCAGGTGCCTGAAAAAGGAGAGGGCTATGGTCGCGAGTTAGTGTAGGAAGAAGACGACAACCATAGCTGCCCGTAGGTTAGAGATAGGAGTTTGTTAGTGTGTGTGTGTGTACGTGAGGGACATTGAGGGTGATGCTAGTGTGTCAAAGTGCGTGCCTGTGGGTGTGCGAACAAGTTGCTGGTGGATACACTTGATCGGGTGGGAATCTTTGTCTAGCGCGGTGCGCCATAGCCATTCAAGACAAGTTTGAATTTGAGTTGTGTTCCTGGCCACGTCTTATCTCCGAGCTTTGTGTGGGTGCCAAGCACCGTGTTATGTTCGTCATCTGTTTGCATGCATGGTGAAGCAAGTTTGGGACGAGTCTGATTGCACTAGTATCGGAGCTGGTACCCGCTGTCCCACGCCGTCATCGTCGTCGTCATAAAGAAGTCAATCACCATCGTCGTTCTTCGATGATCGAAGGAGAGATCTCGCACCAAGTTGCGCGCCCATGCTCGTCGCTGTTTCCTGCGCGCCATCTGTTCTCCACGTGCTCCCACTTTCACATGCGCCGCTGTCCATCGGGGGCGCTCCGTTGCAATTGCTCGTGCAACCCTTCATGTGCGTTGATCTTGCGCGCGCCAGCCGCTGCTTGTCCCGCGACGCTGATTACTTATGTGCGCCGCTGCGCCCGCCATCGAACGTGCGCGCTTCGCTATTTGTGCGCGCCCCTGCTCTTCGCGCGTTCGTTATTGCCTGTGCTTGCTGCTGCGTGTCGCTGCCAGTGCCGTGTTCCCATCGCGCTCACTATTGCGCGTTAGTTTAGGGAGATCACGCGTTTGCACGTGCGCGTGCCTGATTGCTTTTTGTTGTGCCAACAAGAAGCCGCCACCAAGAAGCTGTCGTGAAGAAGAAGTCTATCGTGCGCGTTGGGGGAGATTAAGAAGAGGAAGAGAACGATGAGAGAGAGAGAGAGAGAGAGAGAGAGAGAGAGAGAGAGAGAGAGAGAGAGAGAGAGAGAGAGAGAGAGAGAGAAAAGATTGGATGCACAACTCAAGAAGGCGAAGTTGCGGCCATAGCCGCCAAGCTGGGACGTGAGGAAGATAACGGAAGTGTAGAGGAAGGAGACCAGAGAGAGGAGGAGGAAGGAGAGACGAGGAAGGAATAAAAGGAAGCGATAGCCGGGGTTGGTGAGGAAGAAGACGCAAAGGTAGAAGAGGTTGACGAAGGTGAAGGTCGACAGCCATAGTCAGGAGCTCACAGGGTTGACCAAGACAAAGTTGATCGGCGTCGTGAAGAGGAAGGCGACCAGAGAGAGGAGGAGGAAGGAGAAAAGGAGGAGGAATAGAAGGAAGCCATAGATGGGGTTGGTGAGGAAGAAGATGCAAGACGAGAAGAGGTTAACGAAGGTGAAGGTCGTAGCCATAGTCAGGAGGTCACATGGTTGACCAAGATGAAGTTGACCAGCGTCGAGTAAGGTTGACCGAGGTGTTGATCGACGTTGACTGGCGTTGACCTGGAGTGTTAACCAAGGGCGTTGACTAAGTTGTGAGCAAGTTGGAGCGCGGTATAATCTCGCCAAGCCTTGGCCTATCCCCTTACCCTGTGGGTGTGCACATACCCTTGGTACTTGCTAAGTGTTTGTCTGTCTCTTCTTTTTGCATTGAGTCCCTTCTGTCCAGGTGATAGGACTTTGTATATGAGGTCATAGAACTGTGGTGACCAAATCTACACAGGACTTAGTAGGGCTAGAGCTACGTCTAACGATTGATGGCTTGGGACAAGACCCCCAAGGACCATTACAGACCGACATGTTGCTCAGTGTGGCAAGGTAGGCTTGAACTCCGAGCTGTAGGCTGCGTATCCGGTTGTCAAAGTGTTGAGAGGACTATGCTGATCGCGTTGGGCCACTTGTGTTGGTTTGGGTAGATTTCAATAGTGCCACGAATTCGAAAAGTAATAACAAGAATAGCGATCCCAATAGCAGATTCTGCAGCAGCTACAGTTAATGCGAATAAAGCAAATAATTGACCCATCATGTCATCTAGATAAACAGAAAAGACTAAAAAGTTCAAGTTTAGTTTTGCCTTTATTTCATTTTGTCACCATGAATGGAGGTCATTTAGTACCCAATGCTTGGCAATCTTTTGTTGAAATGATTTATGAATTCGTTCTAAACTTAGTCATTTAACAAATAAGTGGTGTACCAGCAGTTAAACAACGTTTTTTTCCTTTCATCTTTGTCCTGTGTGCGACGTTAAATAATTCTCGAGGAGTTTGGGGGATCTCCTTAAATGCCTCTTGATCAGCAGTAGAGTCATGTATTGACAACTTTAGTAGCAAAAGGAGTTTAGATTAGAGTCGGTGTCTGGGTAAGTCAAGTGGTGAGGAGTGGGACTATCAGTTGGTCGTGCGTCTGACACCATGGATGATTACCCCATGTTTGCGTTGCTCACGGGCTTCTCCTTGTGGGGAGCCTTGTACAATCTCTTCCTTCCTCTGGGATTCTGTTGCATAGTCAATTTGGCCTTAACCACTAAATCTGGGCGACAGGCCACTACTTATACTGTAGAGCAGGAGGAGAGAGTTGCCGCCATCTTGAGGGAACAAAAGGAGGAGGGGCTAAGAAGTTGGCTTTGTAGGAGGAGCAGGTGGCGAAGAAAAAAAATTCAAGGAGGAGATGAAGTGACTGCTGAAAGACCAGGAGGACAAAATTGCAGAAGTCGAGAAAGAAGAAGAAGAAGAAGAAGAAGAAGAAGAAGAAGAGGTCCCAGATACCCCGCTGAAGGGAATGGCAAGATGGATTACAGAAGAAAGAGGAGAGACGAGCGGCACCTCAGTAGAGAAGGAAGAAGTGGGCAGGATGATTGGGGAATGGGCCACCAAATTGGAGATAGGGGAAGACCAGGTGGCGAAGTTGCTTATTCCCCAGGTAGAGAAGAAAGTGGTGGAGGAGGTGGAAGGAGAAGATAATTTTTTGCAGCAGGAGAAGTTATTGGAATGGGAGTTGTGTCTTGCAAGGGAGAAGAAGAGGAGGTTACAAGCGGCAAAAAAGGCGGAGAAGGATTTGAGGGTTGCAGAATAAAGTTTGGGTAAGTTGCCTAAGGGGGTAGATGTGAATCAGCGATTAGATGCCCTAACCGAGACCATGGCTGCTGTGTTGAAGCCTCAACAAGATCAGCTTAAGCACCTCAAGGGACATGACGTAGCCATTGAGTCCATCTGGTTGGGCTTCAAAGATTTTGCATAGACAATCATGACGCACATGAGCACAGAGCTGCACACCCTAATGGAAGGGATGCAGCAATACTGCGTTGGTGCCAAAATGGCTAGTCCCAAGGAGGAAGAGCAGCGACCGTGCCAAGAACGTGTAAAGGTTAGATTTCCTGAGCCCTTCAGTGGAAAGAAGGGGGAGGATTTCAATAATTGGTAGGCTAACGTCAAGTCCTACCTGCACTGCAAAACATCCCGCCGGAGGACCAGGTCCTCATTGCTTTCCAGGCACTAAAAGGTGAAGCGACTAGCTTTGCTAGATTGCTTGCGCGCGCTGCTCATTGTGATAACGATATGGTTGCCTACTCTGCGGTAACTCATCTGAGTGAATTCCTTGCCGCTATTAGGGAGAGGTTTGCAGATGTCACTAGAGGACTAAAGGCGTATGACAAATTGCAAACCATCCATACCCGACTGTGGAGGAGCACCCACGCTCTCAAGGCTGCTATGCATGAATTGGTAGTTGTGCTTGACCATGGGGTCACCGAGTCACACCTTGTCCAGTTGCTCTACCGCGCGATGCGTGAGCCGTTGCAAGGGCACTTCTTTGAGAAGAAGCAGCATCTCGGTATGACTTATGATCAGTTGAGTAGGGATGTTGTTGCTTTCGCTGCCCACTCTATGCAAGTTACCACTTTCTCGCCTGAGAGAGACAAAGAGAGAGAATGTTCAAGCCCTCAAGCCACAGCAACACAGTATCCAATGAACTCACGAGCCAATGTTCAAGCCTTCAAGCCACACCAACACAGTATCCAATGTCGCTCCTACTGTGTGGAGCCCAGCGCCCCTCCTACTCTACCTAGCCTATACTACTATTGCCACATTCACGCAACAGATGTCAACACCATAGATGACCTCCCTCATGCACCAGGTACGTATATCGTCTCCCTCATCATTTCCTCACCACCCACACTTAAGCGCCTCCTCCCGAAGACCCCCTGTTGCCCATCACCTACACATCCTCCCTGCAGCCTGTGTTATGAACTTGGTAGTCTGACGATTTTCACCGCCACTCACACACAGACAATCTCATACACGCCCATACATGCATAAGAAGGGGAGAGGAGACAGAGTACATGCTGTACATAGATGAGAATAGGCAGCAGAATACAACCAGGTACAGGTGTGGAGAGGACACAGAGTGTTTCTCACTCTCTGACAATACTCTCAACAACCAATCACAAGAAGACACCTGAAAGGATAACAATAGGATTCACCCTGATGATGAGCCAACTCAACCCAATTGTCGTTACAGAATTTGTTCCAGCATCTCACCACCCTCAGTACTCCACACGCCACTCTCTATCCTACACCCAGCGACTAGCGCAACCCTGAAATGGCCTCCCGGAGGCTAGTGCCAACCGCTTGGATGGAGAATAGGTGCTGCGATGAAGTCTTCAGCGCTGATGAACAACCCTGACGAAGAAACTGGCAGCTATGGCTGCCACACCACTGATGAAGCCCTGATAACTCCAGAGGAGAGATGGGCGACAGTGGTCCACCCACGAATACTCAATGGAGAGCCTCAGTATAGCCCAGCCAAACGCAGATACCCTCAGGGGGAGATGCTTTGAGGATGCCCCAACTACAGCAACCTCCAAAAGGCTGGCTATGGCTGCTGTCCACGGTGAGAGTCTTGGGATGCCGCCTGTAGACAATCACCTCCACCAACCTTCTTGGCTCCAAACACTGCGTTCGAAAATGAACAGCCAAAAATCCCTAAACTACCGGCTCAGTCCTATTAATAAACTGACCTCCTCTAGACCTAGACCTACCGGGACTGGTACCGTTTCAGTTTGGCTTGTTCGGCCTGGACCCTATCCGGCTATACGGCATGAAACAGTCGCTACAGCCCAAGGCTTGTTGGGCCTGCTGTCCTAGTGATAGCCCGGTACTGCTAGAGGCAGTGAGGGTACTAGAGGAAACTCGTGGCTTTACTGGAAATGTAATTTTCCCAAATTTACAGGTTTGTCCCTCCTGAATTTCCCTCGGATTGAACTCACGGTTAGTCCCTGACACAAACAAAATTACGAATCTAACCCTAGGACTTGACTGTATGACCTCGAAGTCAGATCGTGGCAGCAAAAATCAGCAAGTCATTGCAGGCTTACCCTCCCGGGGAGCGAGGACCTCCGAGCTAAGGGTGCAGACGAGGAGATCGGCGGGGAAGGTTCCCTTTCTGAGCGGCCTCGTAACGAAGTACTACAGACTTTGCGGTCTTGAGAAGTTCTTTCCTGGTGAACCACCTATCCTCGGTATGAGGCTGGAAAAAGAACTTCACGAGACACTGCCGGTCGGGGCCAGTGTCCCACTCATCCTCGATGGACTCCACGTCATATCCCTTGTGGGGGATCGGTGGACCAAACTGAGGGGGCCGGTCTGGGAATGCATTAGTTGGGATGAAGGGAAGCAGGTTAGATGCATGGAAGACCGGATAGGTCTGTAGATGCAGTGGGACGTCGATAACGTACGACGAGCCAAAATGATCGGAGCCCGCTGTATCTAACACTTGCCACGGACCCAGGTATCGTGGCAACAACTTGGGAGAGATATCCTCTTCCCTGGACAACTCTGAATTGGCTACCAAGACGTAATCGCAAGTACGAATGGGGGAAGGACGTCGGTGGCGATTAGCTTGTTCAATCATGGCCTTTTCAGTCTTGAACAAGTTCGCCCGTGCCCTTCCCACATCGGCTCTGTACCGTCTGGTAAACTCCGTAGTGCCAGGAGTCAGATCAGACTTAGCCTTATTGATGATGTCATCAAGAGGCTGTCGTGGCTCACGTCCCCAATGCAAACGATATGGACCGAACCCAGTTGAAGAGTGGATAGAGGTAATATAAACAAGTTGTGCACGAGCCAGGTGGAGATCCCAATCCTGTTGATCTGGAGAGATGACAGGTCGCATCAACTGAAACAAGACTTGGTTCATCACTTCAGCCTGACCATTGGCTTTAGGATGACGACCATAAGTCATGTCCAATCGTGAGTGTAGGTAGTCCTTGCAGTAGGAGTGCCACTCATTGTTGCAGAATCGTGGATCTCTATCACTGACTGTAGAAGTGGGCGGTCCATGGTGAGTGACCCACCTCTCTGAAAACGCTGCTCTCACAGCGGGGACCCTAGCTACTTTTGGCAAGGGGATGAACTTCGCGTACTTAGAGAACTTGTCCACACAGACCGTTACCTGACGCATGCCACGAGGGGTGGTCTTGCCTAAATCTGTAACTATAGAAACAGATTCAGCAGGACCATCAGGTATGGGCAAGGGTTTGAGCAGTCCCAGAGGAGGTCTACGCTGGACCTTATTTCTCTGGCAGAGCTCACAGGTTTCAATATTCTTCACTCCGCATCTACTTCCAGAAGAAGCGCTGCGACAGGGCTGCATATGACTTTAGGAACCCAAAATGGCCTCGTGCATCATGGCACTCTGACTCCAGCAGAGTCCTTAGTCGCTGGTCCTGGGGAATGCACAAGCGCTCCTCACCCCTGCTGTAAGTGTACAGCAAGTCTGAACTCAGGGCGTAGCCTGGTTCGGAGTTGGGATTTGCTTGCAGATTCCTGACTATGGGTCCATAGGTCGGGTCTTGAGGTAGTAAACGGGCAATGGTCTGATGGGTCTCCTCTCCAAAGGAGTGAGTAGAGGAGATAAGCACAAAAGCGTCAGGCCTACGAGAGAGGGCGTCTGCTACTTTGTTGTAGCAACCCTTCTTATGTTTCAGTTCGAAGTCAAACATGTCAGTGAATTGAATGTACCGTGCTAGTTTATCATTTAACTCTCCTTGGGACTTCATCCACTGTAGCGTGGAACATAAAAGATCTTGAAGTGCCTTCCCAGGAGAAAGTGCTTCCAATGCTTCAGTGCACAGACAAGAGCATACAACTCTTTCTCGTAGGTAGAGTTCGGAAACTTATGAGTCTTCATCTTCTTGCTCATGAACTCTACATGATGTAGACCATTCCCATCATCGTGCTGAAGAACTGCCCCAATGCCATACCGACTGGCATCAGTGGTCAGGATAAATGGCAAAGTGGCGTCAGACAACTTCAGCACTGGTGCACGAGTGAAGGCCTTCTTGAGTAGTGTGAAGGCCAACTGACAGGGGAGGGACCAAAGAAAAGGAGTGTCTTTCTTTGTTAGGTTAGTCAGGGGTGCGGCCACCGCAGAAAAGTTCCTGACAAACTTCCTGTAGTACGAAGCCAAACCCATGAAGGACCTGACATCCCTCACTGTCTGTGGTTGGGGCCACTCCTGAATAGCATCAATTTTGGCTACTTCAAGGGTCAGCCCATCTCCAGAGATTACATGACCCAGATAGATGACAGAGGGAACTCCAAAAGAGGACTTCTCTCTGTTGATCTTATACTGGCTGTCACGTAACGACTGAAGAACCAGAGCCAGATGCTCCACATGCTCCCTGGCAGTTCGGCTGAATACCAAAATATCATCTAGGTAGACGACCATGAACTTGTCCAGGTAAGGCCGGAAGATGCGGTGCATCTCAGTCTGGAAGGTACCTGGGGCATTGCAAAGTCCAAATGGAATAACCAGATATTCATAAGTACCATATCTGGTTTTGAAGGCTGTCTTGTAGACATCCTCCTCTGCCATCTCAATCTGGTGATAGCCAGATTTGCTGAACACTGTGCAGCCCTTTACCATATCCAGCAGGTCATCGATCCTAGGAATAGGCTCTGTACGTTTTTCGGTGATCTTGTTGAGTCCCTGGTAGTCAATGCACATCCTGAACTCTCCATTCCCTTTCGGGACGAAGAGCACTGGCGCGCGGAACTCAGATGTGCTCGGCCATATCCAACCTTTGTTGGTCAGGGTCTGCTTTCTTAGCTCCTCAAACTCAGCAGGGGACATCCTGTAGATGCGGCCCTTGGGAGGGACCGCTCCAGGTAGCAACTCGATGTGATGCTTGGTTGGCTGGTTGGGCAAACCAGAGGGCTCCTGCATCAGATCAGCATACTGATCCACAATTTGCTGTACTTCCGGAGGACAGGAAACAGGTGCAGCGTCTGTTTGCTTGACCAGAGCTAAAAACAAACGCTCATGGTCGTACCGGCGGGAGAGGGAATAAAACTCTCCCGCTCTCAAACAATAGCAAGATGTCTTTGGGTGGTGTTCAACAACAATCCTGCAAGTCTGATACACCTCCTGTTCATTGGGGAGTTCAACCTTAGGGATCTGCTAGTCGATCCTAGGGTTGACTGCCCTCAGCCACTACATCGAGAAGACTACATCAAAGGGTAGGTCAGGGAATATGTAGAAGTTCGGACAATGTCTGACTTCCCCAGCATTGTCGAAGGTAACAGTGATACCCCTGACCTTCTCCCTGATGGTGATAGTAGTGGAGTCACCTATCCTAACCTGCAGCGGATGCTGCAGTTGCTCAACCTGATGTGATTAATCAGGGGCCGAAGCAGGATGAGGTCAGACTTGACTTTCCATTGTTCTTGCAGATGAAAGAAAAAGATAGCCAGTGTTTGCAACTCATGCTCCTATATCCTGATCATGGTCAGGATCCTTATAACAAAAGGATGTTGCCTGCGCAACTCCCTCTGCGGTGTCTCAACTGAAGCAGTTGCAGATTCATCTTCCTCTGATGACGAATGTGCAACACTGGAGGGAACTACAGTCCCTAGGATTTGCTTCTTTTTTTTGAATGATCCGGGCCTGGCATGTAAGGGCAGTCCTTCAAGAAGTGCTGACCCTCACACCGCAGGCAGACCCCTCTATCCTTTCTTCTTCTCCAGACTCCTTCCTGGATCTTGAGATCATGCCAGGGGAGAGCAGAGGGAGTGAGCGTGTCAGCTGGCATACGAACGTCTTTTGGCAGGTTAGGGCGCCGGACAGGGGTAGAAGGACGACGTCCCTTGTCCTTCCCCTTGATACTGGTTGAGGCTGTAGTGGGAGAAAACCTTTTCTGCTGCTGCAGAACTCCCACAGCAGCCTGAGTCAGGGCCGCTGCAACATTTGTATCAGCAGCTGACTAAGTCCCAGCTGATGGTACATCAGCCTGGGAGTCTGTATCACTGGCTGATCCAGATTTTGCATGTGCAGAGGAAGCCTTTCCCTTTCTGCCACCACGAGGGAAGGCTCCGTCTCTTCTATTAGAAGAGGGGCCTGGGCATGTAGCTTTGCCTTCATGTCCGGGGCTGCACGGCCAAAGGATCTCCAGTCCTTGTGCCCAACACTGTATAAATCAACAACAAACTTCTCAGGCGCTGCCTTGTAGAAGTTGGTTAGCAGATCATCTGCTGACACGACCAACGCAGGGGTAGGGGTGAGTTGCTCGAACTCTGCAAACAAAGATTGCAGTGGCCCGCTGTAACGCTGCTGCCCTAGGCAGAGCAATCCTGACAGCAGCTTTGCGGGCCCGCTCCTTGTCTGCAAAGCGGTCCTCTAGGGCCTGCAAAAGTTTGTCCACCCCCAACCCAAAAGCCAGTCCTCCAGGCGCTGCTCCTGGCTGTTGGAGGTTGGGGTAGCCCCTCCAGCAATCCCAGCACCGTGGCAACCTTGGTCTGCTCTGCACATATAAAGCCTCTCAAGTAGGCTTTGGTGCCTGCAGTCCAATCCCGCACTTTGGGATCATCGCCTTTGAACTTGTTGGGGGCTGGAATCTTGGGCCCCCTTTGATCACCTGCAGGAGCAGAATCAAGCATTGGGCGGCCTGCGACTTTTTGGGAGGGAGGTGGTGAAGGGGAAGAATGGCATGAACCAGAGGGAGATGGAGTAGGAGAAGGAGAAGGTTTTACTTTGGGTACAGGAGGCTGGGGAGTGATCAGCTTGGCTGTTGTCAGCTGAGCGGTCAGAGCCTGAATTGTATCCAGTAGCTTTGACTGTTGAGCCGCCAAGTCATCAACTTTGCGCTCAAGACGGCCCATGAGATCATCCCAATTGGTGAAATAGGAGCTGGTGGCTTTGTGTTCCAAAATGGCCCACTCCACCAAGTTCCTGGTCACCTGGGTGCAACGCTCATCTGACATGGCCTTGGTTAACTGCTCCAACAGATACTCTCCACGTGAGGCATTTGTTGCAGCCTCTAGTTCGACTGCCTCATGTCTCTCAAGTTCTGCAAGCAGCGCCTGCTCCTGCGGCAGTCTATCCTTTAACTCCTCCTTCTGTTGAGTAGCAATCAAAGGTGTAGTGGAGGGGGAGGCAGAAGGCTGTTGAACTTTTGTCTTCACTTCGACCGCTCCCTGTGGCTGCTGATGAGCTTCCTGATCCACCATTTTTCGCTTTCAGATACACACTAGTTAGTGGACAGAGAAGGGAGTATGCAGCGATATACCAATTCCTTCAGACACTCAGAAATCGCTGCTATCTCTTGCACAAACGTAGGTGGGTGAATGGGCAACAAATGATTGGGGTTGGAACAGTGTCTCTGGAGGTCAGCGGTCAGATAGACAGACAGTCCAGTAAAATCAGTCACACAATTTCCTGTTATTGACCCTGCACCTTAACTGGAGTTAGTACAAAGAATTCCAGTGACCCAGAGATATCCTAGAAATCCAGAGCCCACTAGAAAACAAGAGGATACAATGGGAGAGAGAAAGAGTGGTAAGTATAGACAATCACAGACCAACAAGATGTAATGATTTGGTCAGTAACCTTCAATCCTACCACAGACTCAAATTTCGCCACTGTTGACTCTGACAACCATACCCAGAGGTATGGCGATTTACAGTATTCACTGTAATTACTCAAATAGTGATAATCTGGTCAAGCGCTTCTGTACAGATGACACCAACAAAATTGCGATTCAATATAGACTGACAGAATTGAATTATGACAGGCAGAATTGTAGTTGCGGCTAACCCTAGACAGCCCGAGCTATAAATAGACTTGTACACGTTGCTCTTAGGAAGCGGTGCTTACGCATCTCGGTTCGAATCCGATCGATGACATTTTTATTCTTATAGAAATCGCAATAATTATATTTATATCATTCTATTTCTATTTGTTTTTTATTCTAGCTATATTTATTATAAGCATATAGTAAATATGAGTACTTCTCCAATATAGAATTCACATTCTGAGCATACAGGATTCAGCGCAATACTGCCATGTAGTCCCAGAACAGATTTGAGATAGAGAGAGTCAGCAGAGGGAGAGATATGAGAAAGTGAAGATAGGAAGAAGATGGCTATGGCTGTCATGCAGTCAGACAAAACTAAATTTGGACTCTGGTAGACAGATAGACCATCAATTCTGACTATACTGACACTAAATACTTCGCTATACAAAAATCTGTGTGGAACGTACCCACTTTCAGTGTGCTTTTGTTGCTTCTATTGCTTCTGCTGCTTCCGCTTCTTCTTCTTCTTCCTTCTTCCTTTTTCTTCTTCTTCTTCTTCTTCTTCTTCTTCTTCTTCCTTCTTCTTTTTCCTTCTTCTTCTTCCTTCTTCTTCTTCTTCCTTCTTCCTCTTCTTCTTCCTTCCTCTTCTTTTTCCTTCTTCTTCTTCTTCTTCTTTCTTCTTCTTCTTCTTCTTCTTCTTCTTGCTCTTCCTCTTCCTTTTCCTCCTCTTCCTTTTCCTCCTCTTCCTTTTCCTCCTCTTCTTCCTCTTCCTCTTCCTCTTCCTCTTCCTCTTCCTCTTCCTCTTCTTCTTCTTCTTCTTCGGCGGCTTCGGCTTCGGCTTCGGCTTCTACTGCAGCTGCTGCTGCTTCGGCTTCGGCTTCGGCTTCTTCTACTGCTTCGCTTCGGCTTCGGCTTCGGCTTCTTCGGCTTCTTCTTCTTCTTCGACTTCTTCTTCAGCTTCTTCTTCTTTTTCTTTTTTCTTCTTCTTCTTCTTCTTCTTCTTCTTCTTCTTCTTCTTCTTCTTCTGCTTCTTCCTCCTCTTTTGCTCCTACTTCTTCTTCCTCCTCTTTTGCTCCTGCTTCTTCTTTTGCTGCTGCTACTGCTTCTCCTTCTCTTCTTCTGCTTCTGCTCCTGCTTCTTCTTCTTCTGACCTCTTCCTCTTCTTCTTCTTCTTCTTCTTCTTTTGCTTCTGCTTCTTCCTCCTCTTTTGCTCCTGCTTCTTCTTCTTCTGCTGCTACTGCTTCTCCTTCTCTTCTTCTGCTTCTGCTTCTGCTTCTGCTCCTGCTTCTTCCTCTTCTGCTGCTACTGCTTCTCCTTCTCTTCTTCTGCTTCTGCTTCTGCTCCTGCTTCTTCTTCTTCTGCTATTCCTGCTTCTCCTTCTCCTGCTTCTCCTTCTCCTGCTTCTCCTTCTCCTTCTTCTGCTGCTCCTGCTTCTTCTGCTCCTGCTTCTTTGTCTGCTTCTGCTTCTGCTGCTGCTGCTGCTTCTTCTGCTTCTGCTACTGCTTCTGCTTCTGATTTTGCTTTTGCTGCTGCTTTTGCTGCGTTTGCTGCTTCTGCTGCTTCTGGTGGTTTTGCTTCGTCTGCTGCTGCTTCTGCTGGTTTTGCTTCGTCTGCTGCTGCTTCTGCTGCTTCTGCTGCTGCTTCTTCTGCTGCTTCTGCTTTTTGCTTTTGCTTTTGCTTTTGCTTCTGCTTCTTCTGCTGGTTCTGCTTCTGCTTCTTCTTCTGCTTCTGCTTCTGGTGCTTCTTCTTCTTCTTCAGCTTCAGCTTCAGCTTCAGCTTCTGCTTCTGCTTCTTCGTCGTCTTCTTCTGTTTCTTTTTCGTCTGCTTCTTCGTCGTCTTCTTCTTCTTTTTTTGCTTCATCTGCTTCTGCTTCTTCGTCGGCTTCATTTGCTTCTGCTTCTTCGTCTGCTTCGCGTGCTTATGCTTCTTCGTCGTCTTCTTCGTCTTCTGGTTCGTCGTCTTCTTCTTTTGCTTCTTCGTCATCTTCTTTGTCGTCTTCTTCTTCTGCTTCTTCGTCGTATTCTTCGCCGTGTTCTTCTTTTGCTTCTTCGTCGTCATCGTTGTCTTCTTCGTATTCTGCTTCTTCTTTTGCTTTGTCTTCTTCTTCGTCTGCGTATTCTACTTCATCGTCTTCTTCTTCTTCTTCTTTTGATTTTGCTTCTTCGTCGTCTCCTTCGTCTCCTTCATCCTTCTGCGGCAGCTTTTGCTTCTGCTTCTGCTTGTGCTTCTTCGTTGTCTTCCGCTTCTCGTCGTCTTCTTGTGCCCCTTCGTCTTTTTCTTCTTCTGCTTCTGCTTCATCTGCTTCGTCTGCTTCTTCTTTTTCGTCGTCGTCTTCGTCGTTTTTGTAGTCGTCTTCTTCGTCTTCTTCTAGTTCGTCTTCTTCTTTTGCTTCTTCGTTGTCTTCTTCTTCTGCTTCTTTGTCGTCGTCGTCGTCTTCTTCATATTCTGCTGCTTCTTCTGCTTCGTCTTCTTCTTTGTCTTCGTATTCTGATTCGTCTTCTTCTTTGTGTTCGTATTCTGATTCGTCTTCTTCTTTGTCTTCGTATTTTGATTCTGCTGCTGCTTCTGCTTTTGCTTCTGCTGCTGCTTCTTCTGCTGCTTCTGCTTCTGCTTCTGCTTCTGCTTCTTTTGCTTATGCTGCTGCTGCTTCGTCGTCTTTTGGTTTGTCTTCTTCTTCTTCGTCTTCTGCTTCTTCGTAGTCTTCTTCTTCTTCTTCTTCTTCTGCTTCGTCTTCGTCTTGATCTTCTGCTTCGTCTTCTTTTTCTTTGTCGTCTTCTGCTTCTGCTTCTTGATTGTCTCCTTCTTCGTCTTCGTCGTCTCCTTCTTTATCTCCTTCGTCGCCTCCTTCTTCGTCTTCGTCGTCTCCTTCTTCGTCTTCGTCGTCTCCTTCCTCGTCGCCGCCTCCTCCTTTGTCGTGTCCTTCGTAGTCTCCTTCTCCTTCTCCGTCTGCTTCTCTGTTACGGACTCCACCAAGGCTCGATCCCTGGTCTATCTTTTTTGCTGTTTCGGCTGCATCCTGTTTTCGGTCTGGCACCCTTTTTCCAAACCCCTCCTTTGGTACCGTAGGATTTTGGACAATTGGCGCCATGCTGCAATTCGGGCGCCACTTTCAAATACCGCATTTTTCAGTTCTGCCCTCGGGGCCTTTGCAGAAATGCCCCTGGTACCGTACGTGTCACCGGTACTTATACCGGCTCCCCGTACGGTACGGGGACCAGTCTCTTACCAGTTTCCTGCTGTACTCGTACTCAGTGTGACTTGCTTCGACATTGTGTTTGGAAAACCAAGACATCGACTTTGCGACTTTGCCACCTCGTGTCTGCGTCCGTTGAGTCGTGTCGAGTCTGCGTCGAGTTGAGTGAGTGTGTGTGTGTGCTTTCACTCTCTCCCTCTCTCTCCCAGCCTCATTGCCTCAATCCCGTCACACTAGTATCGGAGCGGTTCGAAACCGCCCGGCCCACCTATGAAACACCCGTGGTCCGCGGGGTCGAGCTCGGAGGGCGGCCATATTCATGTCCGCAGCCGGGGCTGGCCTCGGCCGCGCCTCGGACATGAATTTACAAAAATTTTCCTGAAAAAAGTAATGGGTAAAAAAAAAAAAGGGGTTGTAGGGATTTTCAAGCCCTACAACCCCATGTTTTTTTTTTTGGAAACCGATCATTTTTTAGAATTATAAAAAATAAAAAACAGAAAAGGTGGAGAAGAGAAATTGAAAAATAAATTTAAAAAAAAAGTTTTTTGGGGGGGCGATTTTTGGTTGGCAGTCCGTTGTATTCTTTTTTTTTTTTTTTTACAACGGAACAATGTCTTTATAAAAGCCGGGAACCGGGCCCGGCATCCCTTACAAAATTAGGTGGGGCCCTCAATGGGCAAGGCATCATCAACCAAACACATAGAGGACACCACTAGATTTAACCCCACAGCCAACTCCACAACCCTAACAACTCAAAAAGTCAACGAAAATTATCGTCACAATCTAAATAATCCCTAAGAAATGAAATACTAAGAAAATCTAAATTCGTTTTTAGGTTTTTTTTTCCGGGGCGTATTAGTATTTGTGTGTGTGTGTGTGTGTGTGTGTGTGTGTGTGTGTGTGGTGGGTGGCGGGGGTGTGGGGCGACCCCTCCCTCACCAATCAATCAATCAATCAATCAATCAACGAAAAAAAAAAAAAGCAAAA
>BFEA01000260.1:287014-302065 GCA_003427395.1 Chara braunii | reverse complement strand
TTCTGGTTCATCCACTCATTGTTATTATTATTATTGGGAAGAAGAATAAGATTGGAGAGGTTAAGGAGGAGGAGGAAGGTGGAGAGAGAAGGGGGATTTGTCATTGGTCTTGCTGGTGTACATCTTCTTCTTCTTCTTCTTCTTCTTCTTCTTCTTCTTCTCTGGTCTCTATCTCTTTGCAAGTGCTTTCATTTCTTTAGCAATTGGGTGCCATTGTCTTTCATATTGAATTTGCACTTTGGGAATGACCAGTAAGTGTTTTGGAAAGGTGGCCGATTTGCTCAGGCGATCTTAGAAGATCGGTGGCCCAGGTTGACCACCACTTCTCATTTGAAAAGTGAGGCCTTCAGGCACTGCTGTTTTTTTTTTTGAAGACGCGCTCCCCGCAAGGCTGTGGGAAGGCCGCCCAGCCGGGTTCATGCCCGGTACACCCGCCCCCCCCCCCGCCCCCTTACGCACAGTGAGAATGCGCTAGGGCAGCCCAGGGGCCAGCCAGGCCAGTGCACTGGGCAGTTCGACGACAAGGCTGCTGGGTGGAGGACGGCCCCCTGTTCGAACTGTGGTCCAGCACTGGTTTGGCATGAGTGTTTTTTTCATGGGTCAAACGATTTTTTGTCTTTTTCTTAGTTATTTTCCGTGATGCAGAGTCACCTAAGCAACATCCCTGATTTTTTTTGGAACTTTTCGTCGCCAGAAATAAGAAACAAAACCACCTACGTGGGGGTACTCTGAATTGTGCACATCTGCAGGTGACCCCCTTGGGTCCAGGAGACTGAAGCCGAAATCTCTTGCCGTATTTACCGGTAAGAGACTGACTTAGTTCCAATGAACTGGTGTTGAAGGCCAGATTCTCCCTCCGTTTGGGGAGTCCAGAAACAGCCAACAGCGTGGGACCGAAAAAAAATATTGCTATGTTCTGGACCGTCTGGTGCACCCTCATGGACCCCCCTGCATGGCCCAGTCAGGGCATGCCTGGGCCGTTCGGCTGCGAATTCTGAAACTACCCTCAGTTAAAGTTGTTTGCATTGCAATGCTGCATATCGTTCTTTTTTCCTTCATGTTTTCTTCTGATTTTGTGTCAAAAAGTTGGAATGTCCTGAGATTAATGTATACTTACTTTATTCGGACAGGACATCCGGACGGTCTTGCTGGCTGTCTGTAGTCCTGGACTATAACCATCCTTTTCTTTTCTGGATTTGTTCTGTCGTCCTTGGTTGAGCAGGGGCCCCATCAACCTTTCTCTCCGTTGTTCCCCTTGTACTGAGTTTCTCGAGCATTTCTGCTTTTGAGTTTTCACAGGGGAGGGGGAGGGAATAACACCCTGGGCTGGAAAGGTTAAGTGCGGGCTAGCAGCCTATAGCATGGACCACTGGATCAGCTAGCCTTAGGCATGGAGGGAGAGGACATAATGAGGAGGAGAAGAGGGACGGGACAAGAGGTAAGGACTGATGGTGTAAGGGCTAATCGATCTCTTTCAGTTTGCTCACTCCGTGGTTGGCAGATGTTAGCAAGATGGTTTGATCGCCGCAAGTCTGCATGTGTGAACGAACGATCCCTACTCAAGGAGTTTATGCACTGGATGGACCATGGTGTCCACGTTCATTCACATATGGCTGCAGACTACACATGATGGTGACGATGATTGTTTGAGCAAGTAGCCGAAACCACCAGTCTAGTCGGCATATACGTATACAGTCATCTCAGCCTGACACACTCCTCTCGGTCTCAAATTGCTCTGGAGCCAAGCAACACGGGACCCCATTGTAGTTGTATGTCTGCAGGAGGGGGGCGTCTTTCCCAACAAGTGCTAGCCCATAACCAAACAAACAGGCCACATCTCGTCCTTCGGGAGGGACATCCGTTAAAATTGGAATGCCACATAGAAGGGTTAATTAGCATGACCCCTGCACTTTTTTTCTTTTCCTTTCTTGCCCCTTCGCTTTCAAGGATGACAGGCATGAATAGAGGAACGGTTCAAATGTTTTTCTTTTCGTTTGTTCTTTTTTGTAAAGAAGGTTATATCTCTGAGGAAAAGACATAAAAGGAAAGAACCAGCATCCAGATTCCAGGTAAGTGCGAGCTCATGACTTGCTCTGCTTTGTGGCTGATGCTGGAGAGACAAGCAGATGTACCAAGATTCATGGTACATTCAAAATGTTTGATCAATCCTAATGTATCTGGTCGAAGCGGCAGTCCAGGTACGTGTCGAATGTTGAGTAGTGGAGTGAGGCCCTAGGTGTATCAGATTGCATGAAATCGGAGGGGAAAGTAGCGTAGTGGTTGCTTCTGTTTTGGCTCTTTTTTGAGAAGGCGGTAGCCCCTAACTTCATTGCATTCATCTGATTCCATAATGATTCGAACTCATGTCCTGTCTACTAGCACTTGCATGTGTGTACCATTTAGCCACATGGGCTGGGTTTCTGATTCTTTAGGCTCATTTCTTCTTCAACTGCACATTTCTCAATGGCGGCGGTGGTTTGCAGAAATTGCAGGTTAGGGTCCAGAAATTTCTTCAGAGGGGTCAAGATGGATGGACGCAGCAGGTGAGGGTCATCATCGAGAGACAGCCCCTTCTTCGGCAGTCCGCATTGGATGTAATACCCTGATTGGATGCAATGAGGTCCAGATACATGTAGAGTGCACGCAGAATTCCTGACCCATCACAGACATTGTTTCCAACTTTCCATTGTGACCTTTGAAATGACGAATGCTTGGTCGGAACAGCGTATACTACTTTTTTTTTTTTTTTTTTTGACTCTTTTGTGTGCCATTGTGGTATTCGGTTACTGTGCGTGTTCCCTGTATTTTTTATTTTTTTCCCCTGCATATTCTTTAACAGGAGAAACAGGTTGGAAGGAAGTGTGGCAGGGGTAGACAGAGGATCGGGGGTGACAGCAATGCATGCGGCATCGGGGCTGGGAAGCTCATTGTCCAGCGGTGCGTTGGTTCGTGGACCTCCACCAGGAGGGGTTGCGGTGAGCCGGGGACTGGCATCTGGGTGGGACAGCCTTGTCGGAGGAGATTCGGACGGTTCCGGAGGGTTTGTCGCGGATGATGATGGAGGAGTTGAAGTCTTTGAAACTCTGGCAAACAGCAGCAGTGCGCGGCAAAGTGGAGGTGGACCGGCCGTTGATAATGGTGAAGGGAGAATGAGAAGCGGTGGAGGGCCTTTTGCAGGTGCTCTCCGGTGGGTACGCTTTTGGCGAGGACGCGGTCCACGAAATTCTGGATCAGGCACAGCTGCAGCTATGAGACGAGGTTCTAATCCCGGGCTCGGCCATGGGTCGAGTGGGGGAGGGTCAGGCAGGTCTGCCTATGGGTCAGGCTCAAGTTCTATGGGATCGGCAAATGGCAGTGCCGGTGTGGGGCAGCCAAATGGAAGTGCAGATACGCATCCCCGAGGCATGGATTTGGGTGGAAGGGGCTTGTTGCCGACCCCGAATATCCCCCCGCAACTTGATGGAAGGTATCTCCTCTCTCAACCTCCCCCGCACCATATCCCAGTGGCCCTCCCTTCTCATCCGCATCCTTATCCGCTTCCGCAGCCACAGGCTCACCCTTTCATGCACGATCTCTACCCGCATCAGCCACCAGTGCCAATGAACATGCCTTCTCCTCCACATCCCCAAGCTGTTAGCTTTGGCCGAGGCGGTGGTGGTGGCTTCTTGTCGGGAAGGGGTGTCCGCGTTGCAGAAAATCCGCTAATCAACAATGGACCGCAATTCATCTACCGGACTGGCAGTCTCGGCCGCGCGGACCAAGATGTTGGAGGCAGCTCCACACATCCTCCATCTCAACCAGGAGTCGGTGCAGCGGCGAAGAAAGAGGTGAATCTGTGTATAGACCTGAGAGGTAAAGCACACGAAAACCCAACTGCGAGCGCTTCAGGACCGTCAACCAGTTTGTGGCGAACAAAGGAATTCAGAACGCCGGACATGGCGCTGTTATCGCTGACGTATGCCAGTCACAGAGAAGAGGAGGAATATCCGCCGGTCGACTACTCGGACTCGGAATCGGATGACGAACTTGAGGATGGTGATGCTGGCCATTCACGACCACAAGATGAAAAACAGATGGAACTCGATAAGAAGGATGACACACCGGCAGCACATACAGTAATAGTGAAAGTGAAGAAGGCCACAGGAAAGGAAGTGATGGTGGAGATGGCAGAGGACGACGGCAGTGCTCCGCAGGCAGAGTATAATGACGACCCCGAGGAGGGCATCGTTCTTCCCAGAGGAGAGGCTTCGAGCAGTGGAGAGAAGGATGGTTCCCGTATTAACATCGTAATTTGATATTCTTCTCCGCTCTGGATTCTACCTCTTGCTTGAAACACTGAGGTGACCGCCTGAAAAAAAAAAATTATGCAGTTGGTCTGTCTTGCCGTCGGTGAAGTTCACCATGGAGAGAGAAGGGGGACAGAGAGAGGAAAGGTGTCAAGCAGTGGAGAGAAGGATGATTCCTGTGTTAGCATTCTAATCTGATATTCTTCTCTCCTCTGGATTGCACCTCTTGCTTGAAACACTGGATCAACCGCCTGATCCAATGCGATTGAACTGTCTTCCTATGGTGAAGTTCACCGCGGAGACAGAAGGGAGAGGGAGAGAGGAAAACTGGGATTTGCGGACGTAACTGTCCAACTAGACAAAGAGGAGACACTCAAAGCCCTACAGGGAACGATGACATGGGTGTCATTAAATGCCCGGACACGCTGCGTGCTTGTGAATGCCATGCTGAAATTCACTTGCAGAACAAACACCAGCTATCACCGAGAACAACACGCTCCTTCTGACAGCAAGAGACTGAGGATGATGATTTCCCAGTTGGTCATCTCAGGTAGGTGGAGTAGTCTTCAAGCAGTGGAGTCGACAGTGCCTCACAGCGGAGAATATCTGGATGTGCCCCCTCGCGCTTGAAGGTGGAAAGTGACTCCCGTGCATAAGCACTCTCAGTGCCACTGCCTTCTCAAATATGGAACATGGAGGAAGGAAGACGAAGACCTCGAGGGCGGCGAGGAATGATAAAGTACACAAGCAATGTGAATGGAGTGGGCAATGCCACGCTGAGGTAAACATCTGGATTTGTTTGTAGTACTTTGTATTGTTGTTTGAAGAGCAGCAATGGGCCTCGCTGCACTGCCCAACACTCTGCATGCGTTTGGATGCCTTTCTAGACTGGGTGCATTTGGAGCAGTCCAACATTTTGAATGTATCGGGGGGATTACGAGGTCCACATACATGTAGAGTGTTGTGTAGTGGAGCAAGGCCCAATGACTCCCCCCAGTCCTTAGCAATCGCAGTGCAAACTACTTCTCAATATGGCAGGAGTACGGAATTGGGCTTCGCTCCAATGCATAATACTTTACATGTACGTGGACCTGGTGATCATCCCGATACATTTAAAATGCTCAATGAATGTGCATATTTAAGAGAGGCAAGAGTAGCTTGAAGCGGAGGAGAGAGTTTTCAACGATGTGGTGGACTGCGGGTACAAGTGGCCAGAAATATATTGCCATGGGAGATGGGAGACAGGAGAGTTCGTCGGTGGAGTGCATGACGCATCTGATTGAACATCACATGGTTTTCGAATATCGTGGCCTCAAGTGTGCATGCTCCCCGACGAGGAGAGGAAGAGAGCTCCATTTAAAATTTCAATACAGGTTTGGTTTGGTAATCTGTCGATTTCCAAGGCAGCCTCCATTTGATTTGACTTTAGGTGTGATGGTCCGTCATCATCATCATCATCAGCAGCAGCAGCATCATGACAGCCACCGCCATCATCATCGCTGTTATGATTGCTACCATCTCCACCGTGCATGAAGGGGGTGTATATATATATGCATACATATATATATATGTGTGCGTATATATATATATATATATATATATATATATATATATATATGTGCTACAGTTCCAGCTTTTCTGCAAAGCAAACACATATATATGATCATGGAAGGGCTTTTTCAACGCAGCTCGGGCCACGATTGCGGTCAGATACATCTGCGGCGGGTCATGATTGTGGCCAGAGACATCAATGGAAGCGTTAGTGTGAGTACGCTCTTGGAGTGCAACATGCCATGTCCACATGGATCCATGAAGAGGCATTCTTAGGGCGTATTAGGGCGTGCTCACACTGGCACTTGACGTATCTGGTCACAATCACAACCCGTCGAGATGTATCTGTAGGGCGTGCTCACACTGGCACTTGATGTATCTGGTCACTATCACAACCCGTCGAGATGTATCTGACTGCAATCACAGCCACAATTGCAAGCCCACCACGCATGTATCATGTGCACATGGATACCTGTGAAGATGCATGAAGAGGCATGTCAGCATTGCCATGCCCACGTGAATCCATGGAGACTCATTGGACAGGCGGTATGAGGAGGCATTTCTTAGAGATGCGGAGTGAACTCATACTAGCAATTTCCTTGACGTATCTGGCCACAATAACGACCTGCACGGATGTATCTGACCGCAACCACAGCGACAATTACAACCTCCTATGGATGTCTCATGCCCACATGGATATGTGAAGCTCCATGAAGAGGCATGTCACCATTGTTAGGGGAACGTGGAGATTGCACTTGCACCTTGCCTTGTCAGATCGCTGTAATGCGGGGAGAAAGAAAACGATGATGTATCTGGCAGCAATTGCGACCCACCACAGATCTATGCGACGGCTATTACGGCCACAATTCCGACCCGTCACAGAAGTCTCATGTCCACATGGGTCACTGAAGAGGCATGAAGAGGCACGTCAGCGTTGTTGGGAGAACGAGAACGTTTGTCAGGGGAACGAGGACGTTGCAGTTGCTTTTGCTTTGCCAGGTCACCTGTGGAGGAAGAACGAAAATGAGGAGGTCTTGGGACAAAGGGAAGATCCTCCCTATTAGGCTGGACATGAGCGGTGCAATTCTCGCATGCCCGGTAGTTGTCGTCCACGTTCTCAAAAACTGGCAGGAGAGCTACGAGGCTTGCCTGCTGACCACTTCTAGTCGCTGGCTGCAGTGGTAAGAAGCAGAATCCATGTGCTGCAGGAAGAGGCCACACAGTGTGGACCACATTCGGAGCGAACAGTTCTTTTTTTCCTTTTTGACTTTTTGTTGGGGCGAACAGTTCTCGTTGACAGCAGACACATAACCGCAGGAAGGCATGGAATGCGAGCGTAAATTCATGCATACCATGGATCCCTCAAGCACCAGCCGGAGAGAGAAAATCACCGGAAAGAGAGGGCTATGATCTTCCCCGGAACACAAGTCACCCTAATCGTGGGTGTATACACGCGAGGATTCCGGTATGAAAATCACCGGAAAGCTCATGTGTACAAGCCGGTCGTACTGGCTAGTTTCTAACAACGAAATGGGAGAGCCTCCATGGCCTCAAGTTGATGGATATGGATGGTGAAATATTCCGGGGGTTCAATGCCGCTGCCTAGGGATTGTGCGCGCAGGTTTCATCTTGAGAACGTGATCAGAGCGGAAGAGAGAAGGACAACTGATCAGAAAGATAGCCGCCACTTTGATGAACCTTCTGCTCACTCCTTTCTTCTCAACAGGCAGGTGAGAGAGGTGCACGAACCCGGAGGCAGGTTGTAAGGGGGGATCTGCAAGAAGAGAAATGGAGGACCAGGGTAGGGGAGGAGGAAGGGTGGGATTGTGTTCACAGCTCTCATCTTGAGCACTTGATGAGAGGTGAAGAGAGAAGGAATTTCCTTCTGGTCAGACAGATAGGTGGCACTTAGATGAAGCTTATGCCTCTCCCTTACTTCTCGACAGGTACGTGAGAGATGCCTCGAACCAGTTGTCGGGTAGTGAGGGGGGATGTGCAGGAAGGGAAGTGGAGGGCCAGGGTAGTGGGGGAGAGGGAGGGTGGGTATCGTCGAGGCAGCTAGGGTTAGGAGGGCACTCGTTGCCCAGTGAGGGAAAAAAGGGAAGGTGAAAATGGTTCTGCCTGAGATTCAGGTTGCCTGAGCACTCGTCAAAGCCGATCATTTCTTCTTGCTCTTTTTGGGTAATGAAGAAGTGACGTAATACTGAGTCGTCACCTCTTTTCGCAGACTTTTGTGCAGCTCGAACAACAGGTCAACTGTGATGTTTCTTCGACATGTTTGGGGGCTTTGAAGTTCGAAGGCATTCCGTCTATCATGCGCGATCGAACCCTTTTTAGCAAAAGGGTTCGAAGTTTCGGCAGAATTCTTGTTAGTGCCATGGATTACAGGGAGCGGAACCGCCGTGGTCGGGTTCGACTGCATATGCGTCAGAAGAGGCCTGTATTGCTAATAACATTTTAGCTGCATGTGGACTGAAAGTTGGGCCAAATATGGCTATTCGGGGAAAGACAGTAGTTGTCACTACTCGCTGCATTAGCTTGTTGTCTTATGCCTTCATCAGCGCAGAACTTTTGCTCATCGGCGGCACCCCGGATGGCATCCGTCTCTGCATTCCACTCTATCTTCAATCAAAGGGTTCTTTTCACTCTCGGGGCATACTCACCGTAGGACTTTCTGGACTAACTCTGGACATAATTGTGGTCAGATTTGTCCACGTCTGGTGGTAACTACAGTCAGATACACCTGGAAAAGTCCCATTTGCATATAATGCCCTCGAGCAAGTCGGGGTTGGCATTGGAGGGAGGTGAAGGCCATGCACAGGTGTTTCCCGCGTCCGTTGGAGCAGTGGAGGCTGTGCTGCAGTCCCTGTCTAATCGGCCATTAGATCTTCAAGAGTGCCAAGACAGGGGTGCCCACAAACAGAAGGCAGGCGATATCAAGCAGAGGGGTGGAGGTCATGCACAGGTCTTTCTAGCGTTCGTCAGAGCAGTGGAGGCTGTGCTGCAGCCCGTCTAATCGGCCATTAGTTCTTCAAGAGTGCCGCTGAGACAGGGGTGCCCACAAGCAGAAGCCAGGGGACATCGAGCAGGGGTGTGGAGGCCATGCATATCTCTTTCCAGCGTTCGTCGGAGCAGTGGAGACTGTGCTGCAGCTCCTCCCTAGTCAGCCATTAGATCTTCAAGAGTACCAAGACAGGGGTGCCCACAACCAGAAGGCAGGCGATATTGAGCATAGGGGTGGAGGCCATGCACAGGTGTTTCTACCGTACATGGAGGCTGTGCTACAGCTTCTGTCTAGCCAGCCATTAGATCTTCAAGAGTACTAAGACAGCGGTGCCCCCAACCAGAAGGCAGGCGATATCGAGCAGAGGGGTGGATGTTTCTGCCGTTCATCGGAGCAGTGGAGGCTGTGCTGCAGCTCCTGTCTAGTCGGCCATTAGATCATCAAGAGTGCCAAGATAGATGCCGGAATGGAGGAGATTCTTGTTCTTTCCGAATGCTTCCCTTAAGTTCCCTTCTTCAGCGCTTATTATGAATACTTTACACTGATTTTTACATTTTTTCCAGTCCCCCAATCGTTTACGCTGCGGTTCATAATAAGCCACACCTGCTTCCATGAGCTTACTTGAATAACAGACAGAGTGGTAGTTAGGTGGATGTCATGACAACATCGTGAAACCTGGTTGCAGTCTGCAACTGAGCCAGTCCAAGGTTGAACCTGCTCCTGGATTCCAGACCTGGAACATTTGGTATTCCTGTCTACGAAATGGCCCAATCAAGTGGGCGATCCCAACGGATTCAGCAACGCCAAAGGCGGCCACAACAGGTCCAGAAGTGCAGAGCAGACTTGTTTTCTAGGTTTGTGCGCAGATTAGAACACAAGCTGGTCCACAGGTTGGACCACTGTTTTGAACGCAGGTTGGAACGCAGGCTAGGTGCACATCTTTTGTGCACAGGTTTCATGGGCAACTCTGAGCAAAGATTGGAACACAGGCTGGTCCACAGGTGGGACCACTGGTTGGCACTCGGATTGCTGCGCGGGTTGGAATGCAGGTTGGGTGCACTACTTTTGTGCACAGGTTTGATGCGCAGGTTTGAGCGAAGATTGGAACACCGACCGGTGCACAGGTTGGACCCACTGTCTGGACCTCAGGTTGATGCGAGGGTTGGAACGCAGGTTGGGTGCACAGCTTTTCCCGTCAGGTTCATGGGCAGGTTTGAACAAAGATTGGAACACAGGCTGGTCCACAGGTTGGACCACTGTTTGGAACTCAGGTTGCTGCACTGGTTGGAATGCAGGTTGGGTGCACTGCTTTTGTGCACAGGTTTGATGTGCCGGTTTGAGCGAAGATTGGACCATCGGCCGGGTGCACTGCTTTTGTGCACAGGTTTGATGTGCCGGTTTGAGGGAAGATTGGACCATCGGCCGGTGCACAGGTTGGACCACTGTCTGGACCTCAGGTTGCTGCACGGGTTGGAATGCAGGTTGGGTGCACTGCTTTTGTGCACCGGTTTGATGTGCATGTTGAAGCAAAGATCGGAACACAGACCTGTGCACAGGTTGGACCACTGTTTGGAACTCAGCAGGTTTGGAACTGAGAAGGTTCGAAGCACAGCTATTGTGCACAGGTTTGATCCGCAGGTTTCGTCTACAGGTTTGGTTCAGAGGTAAGGAGTGTAGTTTGAAATGGAGATTCTTGCATACCTTTGATACAAAGGTTTGAAGCGGAGGTTTGATGAAGAGGGGTTTGCAGCGGAGTCGTGAATTATGTCGGTACGCAGGTTTAAAGTTTAAACCGGAGGTTTGGGGCATATGTTGGAGCATAAGTTGGACTCACCAATCTTCTTTTGGGGTAAGGGTGACGATCGATGTTCCCCTCTTGTTCTTTTTTCTATCTGCCCCTTGGGTATAGGGACCTAAGGCAGAAGAAGTTGCGGTACAGGTTGGGCCCGTATCTCTTCCCCGGATTTCAATTTGGCACTCGGGAACTTCACAGACTGGTGGACCAGTGGGCTTCCTGATGGTCTATCTTAGACCGGTGGGCTTGCTGGTTAACAAACTCCAGAGAATCATGTAGGAGGTGGTCTATCGTTAGACTGGTGGGCTTGCTGGGTGACAAAAACAAAGCACCCATGAATGGATCGACTTCCTGGTTGATAAGCTTTCAACCGAAAGGCTTCGTGCTTGACGAACTTCAGACCGGAGCGTGAACCAGTTGGATTCCTGGTGGTTTATCGTAGACCAGTCAGCTTGCTGGTTAACAAACTCCAGAGCAATCATGTTCCTGGTGGTCTATCTTTAGACTGGTGTGCTTGCTGGGTGACGAAGCGTGAACCGATCGACTTCCTGGTTGATGTGCATTGCACCGAAAGGCTTCCTGCTTGACGAACTTTGGACCAATATGTTCCTGGTTGAGGGGGCTTGAACCAATGTTATTTCTGGTTAACTGGGTTTGAACCAATGTTATTTCTGGTTAACTGGGTTTGAACCAATGTCATTCCTGGTTAACATACTTTGAACATATGTTATTCATGGTTGACTGAACATGGCCTCAAAACGATAGTGGAAGACTGGATCGGACTGATGGATAGATGGAACAGAATCGGGAGGATTCAAGCTTGTCCGATTAAATGAAAGGAGTCGTTCTGTTAGTTAGCGGACCCAGGCCTGATTTTTGTCAGGCCAAAGTAGTAGATTGGCAACAGGAGGAGCAGGGGATGTGTCCCTCCCTTGATCTTGCATCTTCTATGTTCTTATATATATATATATATATATATATATATATATATATATATACATGTATATATATATCGTGACATAAGAACGATACTTCTCGCAAATGCAAGCTCCCCAGAAGATTTTTTCTGGCTACGACACACTTGCGAAGGTGGCGTACTCCTACGCGGCAACTACCGCTCCGTCGATTTTCTCTCTCTCTAAACTCTCCCATGCGTGAACCGGTAGCACACGGACTATTCTGCGTGTTTCGTCCCGTCGGACTCATCAGTGGCCAGACACGCACTGCAAATGTCACAGAAGGTCGTTCCGATGAACAGTGAAGAGATAAGGTCGGGTACTGTGGTTTTCACCCACGGGAGCCGCTGGTGTATATCGTCAATCAGAACTGCTCGGTAAACCGTAGGCAGAGAGGGAGAAGAGGACAACAGACGAGGGGCTGCGACAAACTGTTTTGTCGGAGTTTCACCGACTCGTCAGGAGGCTGGACCCTCAACAGTCTGCAGAATCCCCTAACTGATTCCATTGTAAGTGATAATCCACCTTAACCCCGGTCGTGGTTAAGCATCAACAACTGCCCTACAACTGATATATCAAATGGCGAATGGTGAATGGCAAATGTCGATTGCTGCTGGTAATGTCAGTGGTCACAGCGCGCCCTTGATCGTTGACTGCCTCTGTCGTGGGATCGGGACAGAAATCGGTCTGCAATGCCACTCTTCATGCATCCTACGGTTTGGCATGCATAATGTGCCCCAATCCAACCAACGGGGCCGGGCTGGAACAGGTTTGCATCTGTTTTGGAGCCGTCTGTGCACACCATATCCAGCTGAAAGTGGTGCAGGGTGGATGCATGTCGACTTGTGGTAAAAAGAAATATTACAAGAGACCAGAGAACACCTTGCGTTTGCATGTCAGCATCATATTGGTCGCGCCCGCTCTTGGTCTGTGGGGCCCACTGTATGACCGCAGTAATGCCGGAACCACTGGTGTTGTCCCAGCTTTTGGTACTCGTGGATACCAATCCGCATCTGTGTCTTGGGTCATTGAGAAATTGTAGCCAAGACACAACGAAGCTACCACACGCAGACCTGGAGTGATCACCACCACACAGCGGCAACCCGTGCAGATTCTCAATGTGTCAATCAGACATCTGGAGTCTCTAATTAATTGTGATGCGAGGGCTGCACAGGCAAGAACTGGTGAGGCCTGACGACACATGGAAAGGATGCAGAGTGCTTTGAGGGATGGAACCAATCCCATGTAGCCGAGACTGGGCCCATTCAATGCGCATTGTGCGGAGTATGAATGAATGTGGTCATGTGCAGCATCACGAAGCCCAGAGGGGATGGTTCATGCAGCAGCAGAAGCAAGAGGCACAATTCGCACATAACATATTGAGAAAACGGCAAAAGAGAGAGAGAGAGAGAGAGAGGTTCAAATTATGTAACTAGTGGCAGAAGGTTCTGGCACAGAGGAGACGGGAGAGAGAGGTTCAAATTATGTAACTAGTGGCAGAAGGTTCTGGCACAGAGGAGACGGGAGACGAGGGCCACTCATGCTTGAGTCTCAAGTATTCAGAGGCATGTGCCATCCTGCTGAAGGGAGGGAATAGGTCTTCAAGGATTGGGAGGTTTCTACCACCCAACTCGTGGGATGGGGTATTTTGTTCTGCAACTGTTTTTGTTTATTCTTTGTTTGTTCATTGAAGTCTGGGAGAGTCCAGTCAGCGCAAAGGAACCGAGATTAGTCCGAATAGGGTCGTACTATTTTATTTCATTACTTTCAGGTTGTGTAAAATAAGGAGGATAGATACTACAAAGGAGCATCTTTGTACATAGTTGCAGCATGAGCTGTCCTATGAGCTGCCACTGATCCAAGCACACGGTTGTAAATGATAACCCAAGTGCTGCGGCAGAAGGCAATGGCGAAAATTCCGAACAAAGTAGGCAACCAATCAAAATAGTGAACGAGTTTTCTCAACTTCAGAAGAAACATGTGCAAGTCATCTTCCTCCATTTTCAACGTGTAAATCACATCTTCAACGAATGTGCAATCGTTAAGATTTCGAACGTGTATGTTTGTGGGTGTGGGTTTGCGTGTGCGTGTTGGTGTGGGTTTGTGTGTGTGTGTGTGTGTGTGTGTGTGTGTGTGAGAGCAGGCGAGAGACAAAAATGTGTGTGTGTGTGTGTGTGTGTGTGTGTGTGTTGCGTGAGAGCAAGCGAGAGAGACAAAAATCAGAGACAAAAATCATGGTTTTCGGAGGGTTGCATATGTGTGTATGTTTGGGAAGAAAGCGGGTTGATGATATCAAATTATCAATCACAATTTTCTGCACCTCTCAGCAAACAAGTCCAGATTCAGGCATTCAGTCCTCTTTGCAAGTGGGACCACGCCGCTGAGTTCTAACCCAGATGCAATCAAACGAGTGAAAATAACTCTGAATTTACGTTGGGCCAGTGTGTTCGAAGATGATATCTTTTTTTTGGGAAATTTCATCTGTACCCCACTTAAACCACCACTACCCTGCCCGGCCTAAAATAGACTTTCCTGGCCTTACGGACCAGGTTCTTAAGGGGGGGGCGCGACCGGCAGGTAAATGCGGGTCCGGTCTAAGAATTTTCAAGCACGAACTTTGGCAACTTTTCGCACTCTGAAAAATGGACTAAAGAAATCTGAAAATTTGAGATCCTGTAGATTAGGTCGTGCTCTTTCCAGGAAAAATATAAAAAAAACTAGGCTGAACTCCGGGCCGCCCGGCGGCCGGCTCGTCGCCCGGGGGGGGGCCGGGCCGCCTGGCCGGTCGTTCCGCCCGGTTGGCCACTGGGCGACCCCAGCGCATCGTTGAGGGTTTTTTTTTGTGTTTTTTTTTTCGTCGCGGGGGGCCTTCTCCCCCCCAAACGAGGCCGTGGATGGAAAAAAAAAAAAAAAAAAGAAGGGCCGGTAGGCCCGATTTGAACAATTTCAAATCGGGGCTCATCTGCGCCGTCGATCTCCAGGATCGACGGCCCAGATAGGCCGCGATTGAAATAGTTCAAATTGGGCCTACCGGGCCTTTTTTTTCATGTGTTGCTTCTGGTTTAACGCCCGATTGTTCACTATGCCCGACCCGACGCCTCACTTCGGTCGACGGGTGCATTCGTCGTCGCCTTCGAAGCCCGCGCCCGCCAACGCAGTCGATGCCCCCCCGACGCCGGCGAAGAACACCATCGCGCTGCCCGCCGACCCCCCCCGACGGCCCCCGACGCGCGCCACGGTGAGTGTGTTAGTACGAGAGAGAGAGAGAGATCTTCTTCTTCTTCTTCTTCTTCTTCTTGTCCTCCCTCGTTTTTTTTTTTTCTTCTTCTTCTTCTTCTTCTTCTTCTTCTTCTTCTTCCTCCTCCTTCTCCTTCCTTCTTCTCCTTCCTTCCTCCTTCTCCTCCTCCCTCCTCCTCCTCCTTCTCCTCCTTCGTCCTCCTCCTCTTCCTCCTCCTCTTC
>BFEA01000260.1:257305-272141 GCA_003427395.1 Chara braunii | reverse complement strand
GAGAGAGAGAGAGAAGGGGGGGGACTGTGCCAAGCTGTCCGTTATGTGACTCTGACACGTTCTACTTCGTTTCTTCTTTGCGTTTTGCCTTCCCGGAAATGCTCCAAGATGCTCTTATGTCAATGCTACTCCCGACAATTCCCCCACGCGAAGAGCAATTGCGAAGCAGATTGAATGTTGCTGATTGTTTCATCATTCATACAATGCAAAACCCGTGCTTCTTAACATCAGTGGCACTCCTATTGTTGTTGGAGGCGACTTCCAACTTCCCCGGGCCAATCATCAATGACATCATCCGAGCCCACCAAAGTGAGACTCACCCACAAACGCATGCACTTGCGCACATAGCGTAAGAACTCAACAAGTAAGCACGGGGCATGCATACATGCAAGATGGATCACAAACATATCCAGAGAACAGAGCAAACAAAGTCTGAATCTGAATGTTTAGCTGCAAAAACATCAACGGGACAATGGACAGGATTTTCTCATAAAAGTGCAGAGTTCTTGCACATCACAAAACAAAAACGATGCTGCGAAGGTAATGGCTCCCCAAACAAAACACTCAAAGATAAAGGGAAAAAAAGGCTCGGCGGCATATGATAGGGGAGTTCCTTATGCTTTTTCTTTCTTTTGTGTTTTTTTTCCTGTTTTGTTTTTGCGGGCGAAGCCGCAACGGGTCATCTAGTTTTGATTTATATTTCCTCTTTTTTCCAAAAATTTGAATTATCTTATTCCCCACCTTCTTCTCTCATTTTCTGATTTATTTCATTTTATATTATTTATTTTGAAAATTCGAATTTTTTGCGGCACCCTTAAATCTGATTAGGAGTTAGTCATTCTTGCTTTCGGCACACATTTTGACCGCGTGAGGGTAAGAAGTGCTGCCAAAATTCATCATTTTACCTGACCTTTCTTCTTGATGGCGCACTCGACCCCATGGGGGTAACGAAATGCTGTCGAAATTTTTGAAAAATCCAACACTTAATTTCTCGTCACTTACTCATCTATTTTTTTATTTATTTATTTATTTATTTATTTATTATTTTTTTATTTATTTTTTGAAAATGTAAATTGCGCCATTTTGAAACTTAGTGTGCTTATCTTGGTCTCTCCTTTCCCTTGGCTTATCTTGACCCATGGGGGGTAGGGAAATGCTGCCGAAATTCCAAAACAATAAATATTATTTCTCTCTTCACATTTTTTTTTCTTATTTTTTTATTTTTTTATTTATTTTTATTGTTTTCTCAAAATTTCATTGTTTATTTATTTTTCTCTTCCCCTCCCCCTCCATGGTTGCTATTCTCTTTTCTTGATTAGGTCACCGATACCCTACCCTAACCACTCAAACCACAGTTAGGTTCTCCTAACTCCCCTATTTCCCCTTTCCATTCGGGCACCCTGGACCCGAGCCACCCTTCCCCGTTTGCGGGCGCGCGCGCTCGACTCACTAGCGCCGCCCGTCGCTTTCTACCGCGGATCCCCCCCTACGCCCTCCGCTCACACGGACCTCCTCTGGCCCCCTCCAGTCTGACCCATTACTTCCCAATGGCCGACGGCGTGTCACAAGCCGTCGAGGAGGCGACGACCTCGGCACCGGGCTCCATACCCGTGTCGGTGGACCAGGACCATCAGCCCCAGGGGGATCCACTCTCTCTCTTCCCCTGGCTCCCAGTCCAGGTCCCCCATCCTCCGGCATGGTGGCCAAGGCGGAGCTTCCTCCTCCGCTGCCACCGACCCGACCATCCTAGTGACCGTCCACGCTCCTAGCGCGACGGCCGTCACGGGCCAGGCCTTCCCTCACCCTACGCGTGCACCCGCCCAGATTCCAGTCACTACGGCCATGGGACCATAACCCTTTGTCGCGGTCTCAACTTTTCCAGGTGCACAACTTCTCCCTCCCCTTCGCACTACCACAACGCCACCTGGCTCTCCCCCTCATGGGATGCCCCGCGCCGCTCGTGCGTCTACTTCCCCCACTCTTCCTCCTCCTACTCCTCGCTCGATCTATGTCCGCCGTTTTGAGACCAAGATCCGGGTTGACCTCGCCCTTTTACGCCTTAAACCACCGCTACCATCGTAGGTGGCCGCGCCTTCGGACGCACCCCCTTCTTCCTCTACTCTTCCATCCATGCAGGTTCGTTTCCCCCGCGTTGCACCCCTTCCACCCTCATCCTACCTCCTTCCTACTCCCTCAGTTGTTGCGACCTCTTCTACCGGAGCTCCCTCGCAACCTGCCGTTGTTGCCCCCGTCGCTCCTCCATGCGGTGTGGGCGTACAGTCAATTGTGCCCTCTTCTGCAGGACCTGCGCCGACTTACTCGGTCGTAGCGCAGACCTCTGTTCCTCGATCTCCTCGCCGTTAAAACGGTGGCGCACCACTCGTCCACTTAACGGACATAAACTTGTATGAGGGTAAAGGGATCTGTGTGTCGCAGTGGCTACAGTTTGCCACCCGCACGCTTCAGCTCATGGGCGTCCCACCTGACACGCGGGTGACTCACCTCTCCACGCGCCTGCATGGCGGTCCTTTCGACGCCTGGGAGGATTTCTACACTCACTCCCTTCGTGAGGGTCGGACCCCGACCTTCATGGATTTTCAGGCGTTCCTCGAGGATCGCTCCTCAACCCGACATGACGTGACTAACGCCTTCGAGCGTCTCGTCAGTACACGCTAATCAGGCTCTGGTAGCGCTGCCGGCCTGGACCGCCACATCCACATCTTTCAGGACGCCCGCCTCATTTGTGATGTGGCGTTCCTCCCCGAGGCTGCCCTCATTGATGGTTTCTTGGTCAGCCTTCCCCTTGATGACCGCTCCGAGTTATGGCGATACGACTTCACATCGGCCCCACAGGCTTATGAGGCCGCCAAGGCCCATCAACGGATGCGTACCCATCTTCAACACACTTCCTCCTCCAAGCCTCAGCCTACTGGTTACTCTCCCTTCTTCTCTCATGGCACTTCCAAGCGTTGTTCCTCTTTCCACGGTCGTCCACGCCGTTCCGCGCAGCAGGCCCAACACTTCTCGCGCCGCTTCAGCACGCTCAAGTATGGTGAGCAGGACATTGTTGCCCCACTATCGCCTGAGGGTGACCATAGCGACGACCTCGACCTCTACGAGGCCGTCCACTACCACCTGGAGGACTATACCCTCCCTAGAGCCAGCTCGCCCTCTCCACCCTTTCTCGGGCACGCAACCGCTCTGGTCACGCTGACGCGTCGCCCCCCGAGGTCCCTCGGCAGGACCTCCCTCAAGGCTTTGTCCCTCCTCGCGGTGTCCTTTCCGTTGAGGAGCGTGCAACTATTTTGGGTTGGTGTGGGTGTTTGCGCTGCCGCCAGGACGGTCATGCCTCCTCACGGTGCCCTTACACCGCCGCCTTCGACCGCCACTACACGAAGTTTTCCCGCCGGCGTCGTGCTCAGTCCCCCCCTAGCGCCTCGCATCCCCGCGGCGCCTCCTAGCCACGGTGGAGTGTACACATGCGCCCTCCTCAGTAGTCGGCTTTCCAAAATCTCCGTTGCGGTTTGCCCCTTTCGCTACTGGAGTTGAGGTATCGCAGGACCCGACAGAGTGTACTCATCCCTCTGTCACAGTATCGTCTGCGTCTCCGCAAACCACCGTCTCCGCTCCTACCTCTCCGCTCCTACCTCTCTGCGACTACCTCTCCGCGACTACCGACGCGTCGAGCCATTTGCTCAGCCCGTTGCAGCGAGCAGTTTGGGACTCGTGAGGACGCTGTGTCCTCCCTTCTGGACTTGAGTATGCTTCAGGCTGGTCAGGAGCGACTCACCCTCCATGTTGTTTTGCACTTCGTCGCCTTCTCGTCATCCTCTCTGACCCTAATCGCACCCTCTCAATCATTCCAGTACGACTGGGGACCTCCATGAGGGTGTACTTAGCGTTGTGGGATTCCGGTTCTCAGGGCGACTTCATTCACCCATGTGTGGTGAAAGAAGCCAGCTTACCCACGGCAAGGTCCTAAATCCCATCTCCATCGCCGTAGGAGATGACAAGACCCAGCGCTTCTTCGATTAGACGGTCACCGACCTCCCTTTCTTCCTCACTCTCGAGTCGACTGATCGTCCCCCGGCGACTCATCGCCACCGCTCCTCTGCACATTTCGATGTGATGGAGACGGGGCACGACTTCATTCTCGGTACTCCGTGGTCTCGTCGATTCCGAAGCACCGAGGTCGATTGGGCGACCAACAATCTCGTTCTTAGAACGAGGTATGGACAGACGTATCGCGTACCTTTTATAGGTACCACTGCGATACCACGCCCCGATCCTCCTCCCCCGGAGCCTTCTGTACCCACACCATCTCCTACTATCACGCCGCCCCGATCCTCCTCCCCCGGAGCCTTCTGTACCCACATCATCTCCTACTATCATGCCGCCCCGATCCTCCTCCCCCGGAGCCTTCTATCACGCCGCCCCGATCCTCCTCCCCCGAAGCTGTCTCTTATACACATCTAGATGTGTATAAGAGACAGCTCCGTGGTCTCGTCGGTTCCGCAGCACCGAGGCCGATTGGGCGACCAACACTCTCGTTCTCAAAACGAAGTGTGGACAGACGTATCGCGTACCTTTTATAGGTACCACTGCGATACCACGCCCCGATCCTCCTCCCCCGGAGCCTTCTGTACCCACACCATCTCCTACTATCACGCCGCCCCGATCCTCCTCCCCCGGAGCCTTCTGTACCCACATCATCTCCTACTATCACSSCSCCCCGATCCTCCTCCCCCGGAGCCTTCTATCACGCCGCCCCGATCCTCCTCCCCCGAAGCCTTCTGTACCCACACCATCTCCTACTATCACCGCCACCTCGCCTCGGCAGTTCGCCCACTTCATCCGATAGGACGACGTCACTTTTTTTACGGTGAACGTTAAGGATCTCTTGCACTATGATCAACCCTGTCCAAACGCCGAGCTTATCTCCCTAGAGCCAGATCCTTCTTATATCTCCATGGCTTTCATCTCTACTTCCCTCCCTCCGCTGTCCGTCGAATCCATCCAGCTGTCTCGCGCCGACGGTGACGCTGAGGAACTCGCACGTTATACGGCCGACCTGGAGCCCGCAGTTCGTAACCTCATTCGAGAGTACCACGACATTTTTCCATCGTCGTTCTCGTACGCCGACATCCTACCGATGCGCGACATCGAGCACTCCATCCAGCATGTGCCTGACTATCCTGTTCACCACCGGGCACCCTACAGACTCTCGATCCCCGAGGCCACTGAACTCGAGCATCAGCTTGAGGAGCTCCTGAGACTGGGTTTCATTAAGCCCAGCAACTCCCCGTGGGGTGCACCCCTCTTTGCTCGCAAAGCATATGAAACTCTCCGTCTCTTCATCGACTATCGTGGTCTTAACCGCTGCACGGTTAAGAACAGCTACCCCATGCCTCGTTCCGACGAGTTGTTCGACCGCCTAGCAGGCAACCGCTTCTTTACGAAGATTGATCTTCGTAGCAGTTACCATAAGATTTGTGTCGCTGCAGCGGACCAGCCGAAGACAGTGTTCCGATCGTGCTTCGGTCACTATGACCCTTCCCACATGCCTAATCTTTCGTTTTCTTTGGCTTCTCATTGTTCTCCTTCCTTTGCTCAGTCAGTCAATTTTCTTCTCATAGTCATGCAGTCGGGGAAATGGTTGAGTCAAACTGAGCTTGTTTCAATTACCAACTTGATCTAATTTTTTTTCCAGACTTGACTCCCCTCAACTGCTCACGCGCCTTTCCTTTTTCCTTTTTGGTGGCACAAGGGACTGACAGCCCCCCCTTTGCCCACTTTTTCCGCCAAACCCGATCGGATGCTAGGTGTGCTGATAAGAGCACGCACGTCTAGCACCGTCGGGGAGGCTCCATCTATTGGTGGGGAGCAGCACCTGCCGGAAATCGGGTCCAGCGTCCCTTGAATACAACTTTGTGGTACAGTGTTTGTTGGGCATRTGGCCATTAAAGTTTRTCGTTCCTGAKCTTTCTTCTCTCCCCCGGGGCTGCGGATGTTACCCTTCCAATTTACAAAGCTCCTACTTCCCACTGGCCTAGCCCCGCCCAGGATGGTGTCCGCCATGCTTCAATGTCTGCGCTCGTCCTGCCGGTAATGGCTAAGCATCCCCCTTGGCAACTGCAACCCCCCTGGTAAACCTTTTTGTAGAGAACCTGTACATTTCATGGGGGAAACACCTCTTCAGCCTGCAGGCAGGCCGCCCCCAGTGATCGTGAAGTAATTAGCGTCTTCCCCGGGCTGATACTTGGACCTTTATGAAGTAGCGGGTCCACGCGGGTCTCATCATATTGTGGCTGCTGCAACCATTTGTCTTATGTCATTTTGTATCATGAAGCCAGAGCTCCTTCGTAGTTGATCCCCTTCCTGCCAGTACGCTCCATACCAGTCAATCACCCGCGCCTCTATCGCTGATGCTACTGTGGGGCGGCCGGGTTGAGGTCAAGGGCTGTCTCTTATACACATCTAGATGTGTATAAGAGACAGACTTTGTGGTACAGTGTTTGTTGGGCATATGGCCATTAAAGTTTATCGTTCCTGATCTTTCTTCTCTCCCCCGGGGCTGCGGATGTTACCCTTCCAATTTACAAAGCTCCTACTTCCCACTGGCCTAGCCCCGCCCAGGATGGTGTCCGCCATGCTTCAATGTCTGCGCTCGTCCTGCCGGTAATGGCTAAGCATCCCCCTTGGCAACTGCAACCCCCCTGGTAAACCTTTTTGTAGAGAACCTGTACATTTCATGGGGGAAACACCTCTTCAGCCTGCAGGCAGGCCGCCCCCAGTGATCGTGAAGTAATTAGCGTCTTCCCCGGGCTGATACTTGGACCTTTATGTCTGTCTCTTATACACATCTAGATGTGTATAAGAGACAGGGCTAGGCTATCCTCCGTGTTTTGCATCGAATGTTGTAGGCGGCATCCAATTCGGGAAAACAATTTGGACGGGTCCTGCCAGAGCTTGCAATAGGAGTCCCGGATGGCATCCTTCGCCACAGATTCCTTCTCTTCCCAGTAATCCGTGATAAAAGTTTTCCATGCATCAGGGGTTCTCATTCTGATCGCCTCCTCTATAGCTTGTTGCGCTTGTTGTAACCCAAATTGGTGGTTTTTCCGTTGATAGGAGCATCTAGCTCGCCAAGCCAGCATGAGTACTTGCAGCCTCATATAAAAGAAGAGGTTGGTGGCGAAGGGAGACCATTTCGCCATGAGATGGTGGTTTTTGTCAAGCAGCAGGAGGCCAATGTCGCATGGGATGTGGCAGCCTGTAAGGGCGTGAAATGTCGAGTCCCACCACCTCCACAATTGGGTGACCATTGGGCAGGCTAACAAGCAATGCTCCAGTGTTGCCTGGGCTGGAGGCGAGGATCTGCCGCAGTAAGTGCAGATGGGGGACAGCAGCCCCTTCTGCTCAAGGTCTGTTCTTGACACTAGCCAGTCCGGTGTGGGCAGACAGCGGTGGAGGATTTGCCATTGAAGTGCTCTGAGATTCGTAGGCATGATCTTGGAGTACTTTGGCCATGGCAAACTCTCCACCAAATGCGAGTCCACAGGTGAGTCCCGTGCCCATCTATTTTATGGTCGATTGTTGGTAGTGGGCTGGAGGCTTTGTAACCCCCTTTGACCGAGTAGTCCCATGTGTGCATTGGTTTTGACCCGGGCCACTCCCATTCCCCAGGGTCGAAAGGTAGTCTGGCCAGCGGTATCGTGGGCTCATACACAAGAAAGCCGTCGTGGTGGTCCCCCACCACACATATACGAATGAGGCCCACCCAACTCTCATTGGCATCCAGATTTTCCTTTCGAACTAGTTTGGAAAATCTGGCTCCTGGCAGGTCGGGCTCATAGGCATCCAATGAGCACACCCCATCTATGTTTTGTTGGACCCTAAATATTGTGAGCGGGAGGGGCAAGTTAGCGTACCTAATCACCCAGTCGTCCTGGCGTACCGTGGGACCCTCTTTGAGGGTCTGCCACCACGTCAAGGGGAGAGCTTCCCTTAGACTGGAAGCCCTGTCCTCCACATTCTTGGCATATTTCAACTTGGTCCGTAGCCGGTCTGCCGTGGCCGAGTCTCCTTTGTGCGGGTCCCACAAGTCCCCCACCGTGAAAATGCCTTTTCTTGCCCAAGTGAGCCAGGGTGAATTTGTAGATAGGGAGAAGGGGCGGCCATCCTCATCCAGCACGTAGGGGTTGCCAAAGAGCGGTTGTCTCCATATATTGTGCCATCTGTTGGGGGGTTGTTTCTGCTGAGGGCCACGTACCCTCCAAAGTTTGAGCATACAGGGCCAAAGGGGGTCTAAGGACAGGTCCATTCTTGCTGCTTCTTTCGGGGTGTCCACTTGCGTTTTCCGCAAGGGGCCTGAAATCGACCAGTGCTTGTTTGTCAGCCACCGGAAGGGATGTAGAGATTGTGCTGTAAGCGATTCCCGGGCCAGGTTGGCAATCTGCAAGCAAGCCAGAGGGGCCCATGGGATGTCATTCCCCATGAGTAATCTAACCAGAACCTTGAAGATTAAGGCTTCGCTCTCCCTCTCTGGGTCTAGTATCCCCAACCCCCCTTTGGACCTTGGTTGGGTAAGGGTTTYCCAACTCAGTCGATGCACACACCCCCGGTCCCTGGCGCTATTCTTCCATAGGTACGTGGCCAGCGCTTTTCTCAGCCTGGAGTAYTGTCTTTTCTTCAACGGCYAGACCGCGAGTTTGTACCAGATGGYCGYTAATATCGCATTATTTATTGYCAGAGCTCGCCCCACCAGCGAAGTGTGTAGCCCCTCCCATTTTGCCAGTCGGTCTATTGCCATGTTGACCAACATATCCCCGTGATCATGTGGAGGCCCGAGCGCAGTGAGTCGCACCCCAAGGATTTTGATGGCATCTTCCTTCCSAGCCCACGCAACAGTCGGGTGGAGGGGCGGGGGTTCTCCCTGGGGGTGGAGCCACCAACCTTCAGTTTTAGAGCCCCAGTTGACTTTCATATCAGCCGCTAGCGAAAATACGTGAATGACTTGCGTGAGGGCACATAAGCTYTCGGGGTCTGCTCGTATGAGCACTGTGAGGTCATCCGCAAACAGTGAAGTCACAGGGATGAGATGGCTGGGGATATCAGGGATTGGCACTTTGCTAATGCCAGGGTGAGATCTGATCAGCGAGGCCAGGGCCTCCATCACTATTACGAATAGAAGCGGTGCTATGGGGTCCCCTTGTCGCATCGATCTTTGTAGGAATATTGGCGGTGATAGGTGGTCATTAAGCATGATATTAGTAGTAGCTGATCTATGAAGGAGGCTCACCCAACGGCAGAACGTCGGGCCAAAGTTCATCTTGACCAGACACATGTCCAGGAAGTCCCAGTCAACATGATCATATGCTTTCTCAAAGTCTATAAACAAAATGGTCGTTTGGGCCTTTCGTTGTTGGTCGTACTTGATGGTTTCGTTGACTAGTAAAATGTTGTCCTGGATGTTGCGGTTCGGCATGAATCCTGTCTGGTCAGGATGAATGAGTATGTTCATTAGAGGCAGTAGCATGTTGGTGAGTGCCTTAGCAACCATCTTGTAGGGCACAGGGAGGAGAGTTATTGGTCTGTAGTTCATGATATCCTCCTTATCCCCTTTCTTGTAAAGGAGTGTGGTGAGCCCCTGCCCAATCAAACCCCCAAATGATCCCTCCCTCTGTATTGCCCTGATGTAGTCCATAAGGTCGTCCTGGAGGAGGTCCCAAGACTGCACCCAGAATTCCTTCGGGAATGAGTCAATCCCGGGGTTTTTTTCATCTTCCATACCATGCAGGGCCTCCAAGATGTCTTGGGAGGAGAGGGGTTTATCCAACTCCTCCTTTTGTGCATTTGTCAAGCAGGATTGAACCGCTGCCAGTAGCTGTTCTCTTGCACCGTGGACCTCATGGGGAGACTTATTGGGCGTCTGGGATGTGAACAGGTGACGGTAGTATTGGGCCGCATAATCTGCTATGGTATAGGCATTGGTAGCAGCGTGGGCCGAATCATCAAGCGGGTGTCTGAGCCTGCAGACTGTGTTGGCCCTAGCTCTGGCTCTTGCTTTGTTAAAGAAGGATCTTGCCATTGTCACATCTGTATGTGCCCGCTTGATTCTTGCCTGCACCCTCCAGGCCTACGCCTGTTGTTCGATGTAGGCCTGGAGGTAGTCCCGTGTTTCTTGAAGCTTCTCGAATGTGGGCCGGTGATGCGGGTCGTCCATAAGGTGCTCATCCCATTCTTCAAGTTCACGCATGAGACTGTCAAGGATGACTTTGCGGTCTCTTGTGTATTGAAAATTTTTGGCCCTCTCTCTCAGTTGGACGATGCCTTCATTGAACCAGCTCACCCTGTCCCCAGATGTCGGCTTTTGGGTTTGCCAGTAGCCCCAGAATGTGTTCACTATGTCTTTGAACCTCGTCAGGGGGAGGAGAGAGGTGTTAAATTTGTGGTACCCTGGTCCCCTCTGAATATGGGTGTGGAAGGATAATCCCAGTGTAATCATTCTGTGGTCAAAGGCTCTGTACGGGCTGATTGTTGTGATTTCGGCTGTTGAAACCAGCCCCACCAGGTCCTTTGAAACGAGGGTGAGGTCTATCCTTGAATTTGCCATTCCTCGGTCACCCTTGGCTGACAGGCATGTGTAGGCTCTTTGGTTGGGATGCAGGAGCCTGTATGCGTATACAAGCTGCATATCTGCCATAAGTTGTTTGAGCATGAGGGCGTCCGGACCCATTGTGAGTTGAGGAGGGGACGAGGGATCCTGCCGTTGTGATGTGGACCTTCGGTCCATTGAGGGGTCGAGCGTGGTACAGGGATAGCCAGAGTTCCACCCTGCTGCTCGGGTCGTTGGGAGCATAAATGCTCACTAAGTAGAACTCGTCCTGTTCATAGGCAACTTTGAGGCAGACCCATCTCCCTTGTTGGCTATCGTGTGCCATGTGTAACGGCCTGAGCTTTGAGGAGGGCGGCAGCCAAATTGCAACGCCCGCTGATGCCCTGGTCGTGGCGGGCGCTGAGAATTCAGCATAGGGCTAGACATACTTTGCCTTTGCAATGTGTGGGGGGGTATCCGGCAGGTGAGTCTCTTGAACGCACACTGCATCTGGCAGTCCGCCGGTGATCGGGCATTTAAGCATATTCCAGATAGCGTCCTTCTTTTCTGTTGAGGCTTGGATGAGTCCATTAACATTGAGTGAACGTATGTCTATGTCAGCACGGGCCAGTTTTGTTGCCCATTGGGGCGGCCTCTTTGCACTTGGGAAGACGGGGGGTGAAGGGGGTCGTGGGGGGGGCTGAGTCGGTATTAGCGGGTGAGCGAGCGGGGGCGGCCAAGGGGACATAGGCGGTAAGGTGGGAGGAGGACCCTACTCTGGATCCACGCACTATTGGTCTCGAATCGATCAGTGGAGAGATCAAGAAGCTGCTGGTGGGTGAGCCAGGTGAACTGCATTCCTATTTTACGTTTCCTGATTTGCGGGTCACAAATCAGCAGGACCGGGATGATCCCCTTAGGAAATGAGAGGGAGTTCGGCAACACCGCTCCCAGGACGCCCTCAATCGCAGTCTCTCGGACCCAGTACTTCAAGCGCTTGAGAATGACTGTCGTGGAGGGGTTGCCTCGCCAACCTTCCACTGTGAGAGTGGCGTGGGGAGTTACGCTCCCTTGGGGCGCGGGATGCGGCACAGTCCATGTCGTAGATCTGAGTCCAAGCATCCAGTCCCCTCCTTCCGATTTCCTCATTATCGGTAGGATGATCACCCCTGGGGGCACCGCCACCTGGACGCCGTCGTCCACTTCGAGCTTCACCAGTTCCTGAAGTTTCGTGGGAGAAGCTTCCATGTCACAATTTGTGTCCCCCCCTGGCGGGTAACGATCAGCCCGTTTTGATGTGTTGATTGGTTGTGCTGTTGTTGCTGGGGGGGGAGCAGACGCTGTGTGGTGTTAGGGCTAGGTCGGTCGTTAGATGTGCAGGCGTCGTTGTTGATATGCTGCTGTGGTTCCACAGCTGCGGAGCTTGACGCGGGATGGTGCTCAATGGCTAAGAGGCGGTGCCCATCCGAGCGGAGTTGACAGGTCGCCGGTGGTATGGAATGCAGCGTGGCACACAGTTCATGTACCAACGTCTTGGGCCACGCGAGGCCCTCATGGAGGAATGCCTCCTCACAGGTTTCGTCATGGCACAATTATTTATGGGCAGATTTGACCCCAAAGCGGGCGACGGCGTAGTTCTCTATTTTGTCTAGAAACTCGTTAACCACAAGAACAATCGCCACGCCCACGTCCATCCAGTCAATGGAGGAGATAGTCTGATACTTTTCGACTGTGGCCAGGACCCGGGGGCTATACATAAGCACCCTCTTGGCTTCCCCCCAGTGCTTGTTATGAACTTTGTCCCCCGGACTGTCGTCCGTCAACGAAAGATTTTTGTGAGGGTCCATTCGGTCAGGAATGCCAATTTCTGTTGGACCTCTTCATTGGCTGAGAGAGGTGGAGGGTCGGCGTTCTCCGGGGGCAGGGCCGTTGACGGGACCACCTTTATCTCCATATCCACTGGCGGGGCATATTATTGCTCGTCTGACATGCCGCCAGCACGGGGGGCCGACGTGTCCATGGGTTGGGGTTTCTGCGCTTCCTCATACCAATCCGGGAGCGCAACGGGGGGCTGCTGAGGGTAGCATTGTTCTTGCTGTGGTTGCCCATTCAGGCTGCCCGCTTGTTGTTGCCAGAGGCACCGTAGCTGTTGCTGTTGCTACTGGAGGACTTGTTGCCGCTGGCAGCATAGTTGGTGTTGCCATTGCAGGTGTAAGTGGTGGAGGATTTGTTGTTGGAGTGCAATTTTATCTTGTTGTTGTCGATGCTGATACTGTGCCAGCTGAGCATGCAGCAGGAGCCGGAACTGCTGTTCACACTCTTTCTGCTGCATGATCAGTTGTTGTTGCTGGAGGTGGGCATGCGCTTGATTCTGTGTTTGGTCTAGCAGCTGCAATTGCATATGTTGGTGCATGTGGTGTTCTTGCTTGCTCTGTTGCTGTTGTTAGTGGTGCAAATGGTCGTGGTGCTGGTACAGATGCTGCGATGCTCGGATGTGGTGTGTTTGTTGTTGGAGAGTGTAAATGTGGGTGTGATCGTCATGCGTGACATGGGGCTCGTGTTGCTGTTGTGGGTGCATGTGGTGTTGCAGGTGCTCTTGCTTTTGGTAGTAGTGAGGATGTAGCCCCGGTTGAATAAGTTGCGGACAGTGTTGGGGGTCGATGTGCATTGTGTTTGGGTCGCACTGCTCCACGAGCATTTGATGTTGCTGCAGGTGTTGCTGCCGATGTAGCTCCTGCCGCTGTTGCAGATCCGTCGTTGGTTGTTGTTCTTCTCCATGGTCCCGAAAGCGATAGTCCGCCGGATCCGAGAGTTGGGCGAGGTGCTGCTGGTCCTGGCGGCCCTGCGACAGTGTTATAGAGGAGGGCTGGTCCTGGCAGCCCTGCATCAGCGGTATGGGGCAGGGCGACGAATGGTCCGAGGTTGCGGGTGGCGAGGGTCTCAGTCCCTGCCCCGTCCCTCCCCCCGCCTCCTCATCCTGAAACTGTGGTTGGCGAGGACTGTTGACCGTTCGTTCCATAGCAATGTAACAAGTAAGTGGTGAAGGGTTAGTTATATGCCAAGTGGTGGAAGGGAGAACGAGAGAGAGAGAGAGAGAGAGAGAGAGAGAGAGAGAGAGAGAGAGAGAACGAGTCATAATCAAACCATCCTTCCGTAGTAGCAGCCAAGTGTCGGTCACCCATCCTACAGCGATAACAACCAAATTGTAAAACGGAACACTACCAAGTGCATGATTTTGACAAAGTGAGGGTAGAACTAGTGAGAGCACATGCACATGAGTAGAAAAGCAGCCAAGTGTAAATCGGAGCAATACCAAAGAATTGAATTTGACAAGGTGGGTTTGAGAGTAGTGAGAACACATGCATATGAGTGGTGGAACAACCAAGTGTGAAACGAAATACTACCAAAGGCAGGAATTTGACAAAGTGAGGATAGGACTTAGTAAAAGCACATTCACATGATTAGAAGAACAACCAAGTGTGAATCGGGACACTACCAGATGTATGAACTTGACAAGGTGAAGGTACAACTAGTGAGAACACATTCATATGAGTATAAGAACAGCTAAGTATGAAACGGAACACATGCATGAACTTGACAGGGTGAAGGTTGAACTAGTGAAAGCACATGCACATGAGTAGAAGAACAACCAAGTGTGAATCGGAATACTACCAAATGCATGGACTTGACAAAGTGAAGATTGAACTTTGAAAGCACATGCACATGAGTAGAAGAACAACCAAATGTGAATCGGAACACTACCAAATGCACGAGCTTGACAAAGTGAAGGTAGAACTAGTGATAACACATTCACGTGAGTTGAAGAACAGCCAAGTATGAAACGGAACACTACCACATTCATGAACTTGACAAAGTGAAGGTAGAACTGGTGAGAACACATACACATGAGTAGAAGATCAGCCAAGTGTGAAACGGAACACTACCACATGCAGGAACTTGACAAAGTGAAGGTTGAACTAGTGAAAGTATATGCATATGAGTAGAAAAACAACCAAGTATGAATCGGAACACTACCAAATGCACGAACTTGACAAAGTGAAGATAGAACTAGTGAAAGCACATGCACATGAGTAGAGGAACAACGAAGTGTGAAACGGAACACTACCAAATGCATGAACTGGAAAAAGTGAAGGTAGAACTAGTGAGAACACATTCACACGAGTAGAAGATCAGCCAAGTGTGAAACAGAACACTACCACATGCAGGAACTTCACAAGG
>BFEA01000260.1:217222-255130 GCA_003427395.1 Chara braunii | reverse complement strand
GCATAAACTTGACAAAGTGAAGGTAGAACTAGTGAGAACACATTCACATGAGTTGAAGAACAGCCAAGTGTGAAACGGAACACTACCACATGCATGAACTTGACAAAGTGAAGGTAGAAAACTGGTGAGAACACATACACATGAGTAGAAGATCAGCCAAGTGTGAAACGGAACACTACCACATGCATGAACTTGACAAAGTGAAGGTTGAACTAGTGAAAGTATATGCATATGAGTAGAAGAACAACCAAGTATGAATAAGAACACTACCAAATGCACGAACTTGACAAAGTGAAGATAGAACTAGTGAGAACACATTCACATGAGTAGAAAAACAGCCAAGCATGAAACGAAACACTACCACATGCATGAACTTGACAAAGTGAAGGTTGAACTAGTGAAAGCACATGCACATGGGAAGGAGAACAACCAAATGTAAATCGGAATACTACCAAAGGCGTGAACTTGACAAAGTGAAGGTAGAACTAGTGAGAACACATACACATGAGTAGAAGATCGGCCAAGTGTGAAACAGAACACTACCACATGGATGAACTTGACAAAGTGAAGGTTGAACTAGTGAAAGCATATACACATGAGTAGAAGAACAACCAAGTGTGATTCGGAACACTACCTAATGAGAGATGAGTCATACACGTGAGTGAGACTTGCTCAAACACATGTCTGAGGCTCATGGATGCAACCAAGAATCACAATGGGAGACGTGACGATTCACATGGGAGCGAAGAAATGGATAAAACAAGAGATAATCATCATCTAAACACTAGAGAAAGCACATACAAGAGTTGCGATTTATTCCCAAGTGAAGAAGTGAAGAGGAAGGGAGAGAAAAGTGAGTACAACTCAGTCAAATGCATGAAATCTTAAGGGGAGAAGTAGCGCTTCACATGAGAGTGAAGAAAAGGACTAAACAAGTGAGTATCTTCATCTAAATACTACAAAAAGCGCATACAAGAGTTGTGATTTGCTCCTAAGTGAAGAAGTGGAAAGAAAGGGAGAGAAAAGTGAGTAGAACTCGCTCAAATGCATGAAATCACAAGGGGAGAAGTAACGCTTCACATGAGAGTGAAGAAATAGACTAAACAAGAGAGTATCTTCATCTAAACATTAGAGAAAGCACATACAAGAGTTGCGATTTGCTCCTAAGTGAAGAAGTGGAGAGAAAGGGGGAGAAGAAGGAGTACAACTCACTCAAATGCATGAAATCACAAGGGGAGAAGTGACGGTTCTCATGGGAGTGAAGAATGAGGCCATGGAGAAATCATTACTAGTGAGAAGACTTCCTACCATCTACTCTAAGCTTAGGAAAGTTCCCATGGAGGGAGGGAGAGAAGAAGAGAGTGGGGAGGTGAAAGGGAGAAAGATGAAGGAGAAGGAGAAGAGGGAGAAGAAGAAGATAAAGGAGAGGAGGGGGAGAAAGAGGATAAGGGAGGAAGAAGAAGAATGAGAAAAAAAAGAAGAAGAAGAAGAAGAAGAAGGAGGATAATCTCCTCATTTCCACTCACCTCATTGATGTCTTGGAGATGGAGCACCAACCTTGATGAAGTCTTCTCCCTTCTTTGCACAAGAATTACCTTGGTTATGACTCTCTTCTTCCCCAAGCCCTCTTTGCCTCCTCTCTCAACCTCACCCAAGCTATGGCAAGTTTCTCCCACTATGGGTATGGAGTCCTCCCCTCTAGGAGGGCTAACGAGACTCTCTTTAGCCTCTCTCCCTTCCTCACAGTCTGGGGGCTATGGCGGATCACCTCCCTAGGCCAGCCTCACTACCACTAACCTCTAGAGCTCCTTCCACTAGATCACAGTCTCCTCTAAGCTTCCAAACTAGCAGGGTTTCCCCTCTCCTCTCTCCAAGTGAAAGAGTGTTCATATGAGCTCACTTGGGCAGCATGGGCACTCTTCATGCAATTGTGAGTGTGGCGGACTAAATCCTCAGCTTATGTAGGCTGAAACCAGCACTCCGGCCAGCCCATGGGTCTCCCCATGTGCCTTGAGGTGAACCGCGGTACCCCCAAGGCAAAATTTCACCACTAGGCCCTTCCGGAGGTACCCGGGCCTTATTTTGGCCAAGTACATGCAGTCCGAGTGTTTGATACCAACTTGGATTGTCTCTTGGCCTCCTTCACCCTCCTTTTCATCTTGAAAATGTTGCCCCCTTGGGTCCCAATGCCCAAGGGGGGCAGCCTCACTTGAGAGAAAAAGGCCTAGAGGGTCTTTTTCTCGATTTTCTTAGTTTATACCTCATTTTTGGTAGGCCGAGGTATTTCTTCATGCCTCGGTGTCTTTTCAGCCTTGGATCTGGCTGAGATCCAAGACCAACAATATTCCATGTCACCCCCAAGTAGCCCTTGCTTCAGATTTGAGCCCCTAAGCTCACTTTTTCAATTTTTGGTGCATCTGACTCTCTTTTTGGGCAAAATGCACGTTGTCGTTTTTTTCCCTCTTTTGTTTCTTTCCATTTTGGGTTGCCAACTCATTCCGAAGCTGGTCGTTTTGAGCTGGCCCACAAAAAACGGCTAGTTCCTCTCCAGCATGAGATCTGATCTCAGATCTATGGTCCAAAAAAGAACGGTCACCTCACTTTTGCATTTTCTCTTATTTTTATCTTTTTAATTCAGATTTTGTGAAGATATGGCCCCAAGGGTCATATCTCTGCAATCCGGATTGCCCTCCTCAATTCTAGGAGGGGTGAGGTCACAGTAGGGACCTGCCAGTTCCTACTCTGCAGGTCCCAATAGGCCGGCATATTCTCCTCCACCCTTTTTCCCCCTTTTGTCTCATTCTCCCGCAATTTTCTCTCTTTCTTTCTTTTCTTTTATTTTATTTTTGATGTGACAAGTGTCAAATAGTTGTTGAGTCTTTTTCTAGGTCATGGATCCTCATCCATGACCAGATTCAAACTCAACAGTTGGCCGTTATATCTCGGATTACAATAATGGTACCCCCATGCTCCTAGGGGGCTCCATTTTGTCTCCGTTAGTCTCTATTTTGAGCCCCCTTTGCTCCGATTTTCTTTGGACAACCTTTTTTCCACGCTGAGCTCATTGAGGCTCTATTTTCTTATGCCTAGCTAGTCCGAAATATCTCGGACTGCTGGGCAGCCCTTCCAACACCATTATTTTGTTTTATTTTCTCCCATGGCTCTCCCACTTGATCCCACTAGTGTTTGCATTAGTGGTGTTAATATTTTCCACCGTCTAGATGTTGATCTTGACGGTGCTGCTTGCTTTGCGTGTTCATTCCTCATGTTGGCTCAAGGTTACCTTGGGACAACTCAAGTTACCGCCACTCTCCCCGTACTAGTTTCATTTCTTTGTCCCGTCGGTAGTCCCGTCGGTGCGTGTCCCATTTTTTCGACTATTTTTATTTAGGTCTACTTAGTCCCCGGCAACGTCCCGGATGATGTTTCATTTTTATCTTGGGACTTCCTTGCCCTTGGTGGTTCCAATACTCCTCCCTTAGGTGCCCCACGTGGGCCGATTATTCTTGATCGCGGGATCTCATCTTACGGTTGTCGTCTACCGTCTTTATTTGCCCCATGCCGAAATCATTTTTTTTTAGTTTTTTTGGCTTGTTGTGGCTCATTTTCTTCTAGCCTAGGCATCCTTATGCAGTCCGATATTTCTCGAACTGCAATTATGACCCTTTTCCTAGTCCCACAACCCCACAACTTGCCCCATATTGAAAGAAAATGAAATGCTCAATTCTCAAGTGCATCCGGGCTCAATATTGGCTCCGGATGCACCTAAACATGTATTTTTCCCTTCCCCATGCATCCGTTGTAACTCGGACTGCAATAGGGGTGAACTTCCTAGCCCCAATGCTTCATAACTAGCCCTCAATTGAAAAAAAAAAAAAAAACGGTCAACTTTCAAGTGCATCCGGGCTCAATTTTGGTTCTGGATGCACCTAGAAAATGTGTTTCTCCTCCCCCATGTAATCCGTTGTATTTCGGTTGCATGGGCCTTGATTTTTCTTGATTTTCTCTACAAAATCAAAAGAAAATCAAGGTCCTTTGCAATCCCAAATGACCGTTTTTTATCGTTAAGGATTTTTTCTCGTTCTTTTTCTTTTCTCTTTTCTTTTCTTTTTTTTTCCTCCTTTCTTGGACAGTAAGGACTTGCCAAGCCCTACTTGTGGCATTCCCTACGGACGACCAACTCACTCACTCCCTCTCACTCTTTTTGTCTCATTCTCCCGTATTTTTCTTTTTTTTTTCTTTCTTTTTTCTAACATGTGAAGTGTCAAGTGGTCATTAAGGCCCTTTTCTAGGCCCTTCCTCTTAGTTTTGGCCCTCCTTATGCCCATGGTGAAGTCCGTTACATCTCGGACTGCAATAATGGTTCCCTCATGCCCATGGGAGCTTCTTTTTTCCTTCATTTATCTCCCACAGTAGCCCCTCCTACTCCGATTTTTTCCCGGAGGCCTATTTTTTACACAGAGTCTCTTTTGACTCCATTTTCTTGAGGGAGGCTGATCCGAGATTTTTCGGATTGCTCCCATGCCTCCCACTTCATGTTTCTTTACTTTTTTTTTCCCTTTTGGCCTTCTCGTTTGCTACTGCTAGTGCTTGCACTAGCGGTGCTAATATTTTTCGTCGTCAAAATCTCGATCTTGACGGTGCATCTTGTCTTAATTGTTTTTTCCTCATGCCGCTCCATCGTTTCTCTTAGGACCTTCTCATGTCCCCGCCACTTATTCCGTCGGTGGTCCTCGACACTTTGTCCCGCCGGTGGTCCCCGGCACTTAGTCCCGCCGGTGGTCCCCAACATGTTGTCCCACCGGTGATCCCCGACATTTAGTCTCGCCGGTGGTCCCCGACATATTGTCCCGCCGGTGGTCCCCGACACTTTGTCCCACCGGCGGTCCCCGGCAGTTAGTCCCGCCGGTGGTCCCCGAAATATTATCTCGCCGGTGGCCCCCGACACTTAATCCCGTCGGTGGTCCCCGACATATTTTGTCCCGGATACCATTATTTTTACTTAGTCTTGCATGGTCCCTTGTGCATTTCCTCAAGGTGTCTCACGTTCTTTGGGCATCTACAGCCCCATGGCGATCCCTTTCCCTTATCTTTCTTAGGCCTTGCGCGCACCGGTTTCCCTGGCCGCGGGACATCCAATCCGAGGTTCCCGTTAATTGTCGTAGGTGGCCCCTATGTTGGACCCTTATCTTGTAGCGTCCCACGGCTGTCGAGATCGTCCACTTCTAGGCTTCCCTATTCTCTTGCTGTTCACCGTGCCGTATTTGTCAAGGTTAATGGTCCCTTGGCCTTTGTCATGTTGAATCTCAATGGCCCTCCTGGCCTCATGCTACGTTCCTACGTGCCCATGTCCTCACTCTTACTTGTTTGCCATCGCTGGTTTTTTCCCCTTGCGGTTCTCAACCCAGGACATCATTCCTTCCGACGGCCTAGTCCTTTGTTTTTTCACTCTCTTGCCTCCTTACTCCAAATTTCTTTGTCGTGCATAATTTGGCTATATATAGACTCTCGAGTGGCGGGGTGTTATTCGGGACCCACCGGTCCCGACAACGACTTGCCCCATGATACGCGTGTTGTCGAAGAAGAGATCTGTTGCTAGAACTTGTGGCGATGCACCGCCAATTCCTATGCTCGGTTACCACACAGTTTGACATCGTAGCTCGACCTCCTTTTTATCCTTCATTGCTAACTCAATCGTGCATGTAGAGGGACTGAGAAAGGCTACTCCTATCGATAGGATGAGCAATGCACAGGCCAACAGGTAAGTCTCCAACTCCGTGGCTGGACTCACGCTACATTCATCGTTAGGATGAGCAACACCGGAATGAACCTTCCGCTAGAAGGCGGACAGATTCATCCTGCCTTTTCCGTACCCATCACCGCCCGTTCGCCCACTGCTCACCGTGACTACACTCTTCGCCAAAGTATGGAGAGAGACACCTACTTACTACACCATCCCCATACGTAGCTCATCTGCCACCGCCTATTGCTCAAGGTGAGCGTCCAGCTTCTCGTTCCCTCGTCAACTCCCTGCTGTTTTTCTTCCGCTTCGACCGATTAGCGCAGCCTGTAGGCGTACCCCTGAACAAAATTGACTGCTACCCTGGCTTCAAAACGGAAACTCCCCACTACAGACCTTGTTGTCTTATAGTGTTGTTTGTTGGTCGAACACCTTTAGGAAAAACTAAAGTCAAACGCACTCGCCCCGTACCTATGTAAGATTCCTCAGTAGGGGAATACCCTGTCCTTTCCGCAGGGACCAGGCTAATTTTCTCTGCATCGTTTCAATTTTAACGGATGTCCCGAAAGACTATGGCAGGGCAGTGGCCCTGGGATATCACCGGCGGGCTGACCGGCCCTCGGCAATTTAGAAATATTTCGTTTTACTCATCAAGTTCCATCATATGGGTTTGAACACGGGTTTGTATTTCAACAATTCAATGATGTACCCACTGAGCTAGGCTCTTGGGTCCACGGTTTGTCCCGGTGTGAGGAAACCCGGGAAGGGGTGCCTACTGTTCGCTAAAGCCAAGGGCCACGACGCGTGTCGCTCGCTGCGCCTGCTTCAGAGGTCCTCAGCGACCAGCAGGGTGATAGCGTCTGCTGAGACCTTTTGCACAACCATTATGGGAGTTGTACCCAAAGACTCACACTTCCTGTTATATTATAATGAGATTAATTAATCGAGATTAAACCTTTGTGCCTCAAACTCTCTCTATGCGCTAGAATTCCCTTGTTCAGGCAGGAGGATGCCTCTCGGGTGAAGTGAGCAAAATGATAGGGTTTGCTATTGGTTAATTACCCCATCAACTTCGAGACCCAAGGGTCCGCGACGCCATCACATACTGCAAGGTATTTTGAGGGCGCAGTTGAGGCAATGAAACAAATTCAAGAATCATAATAATAATTAATACATCACGTCAACTTCCTAATCGACCTACCCTCGTTGGACTCTCTGAAAACTCGTCTCTTCACCTTGCCATTCATATACCTTCCCTCACTAAATATCCACTCCTTTCATATTCATCTTGAACAAGAGCATAGCATTCTCTATCTCACAGAAAAACTCACGCTGATTAGACCGATATTTGTTTGCAACCGGTACTAGGGAAAAATTATCCTTGTTTTCTGATCAGCATACCTCTCTTCCGCTCCTCAGGCTCTCTCAGGCTAGAATTTCGCGTTTGCTGGTCTCAGAATATCCCAGTATTAGCGATCCAATCAACGTTTTTTTTTTAGGCAATGTACTCGCCGATCACTTGGGGGCTCACTACATGCGCCTAGCGCTGCCTGCCCACTGCGCAGATGAGTATCACCCAAAAGCAGAGTCGTTGATAATTCAATCAATGCCCTTTTCAGAAGATGCGACAATCAGACCTTAAACTAAGAATTACCAATTTGTATGCTGCTTGTATGTAGAGAGTCCTTCAAGAAATTGAGTTAAACATGTTGAGAGCGTTCATTTAGAATTTCAGAATCATAAAGGAACTATCTTCTCGCTTCTTCATTGCAGGACTTACTTTTTACGATGAAACACAAGTCTAGACTCGCGCCAACACAAAAACTAGTCGTCTCTGGCTCGATTTTTCTCCAACAGGGATGATGGATGATTATTCACTGTCACTCCCTCACTCTTCTCATTTCCCCCATCCACTCCAGGGGTTAGTTTGGCTCTGACTGTTTGTTCGCTGGGACAAGCTCAAAAAAAGTGCTCGATCAAGATCAAAACGAGCTGATCATCGCAAGAAAAAGGTAAATAAAAATATATCCAGAATATATATATAAAGAATACAATAAAATAAAACATGTGCAGATCTGTGAAACTGACCGATTGCTTGCTTGACTGGTCTATGGAACCGTCCGCACCTCGCAGCAGCGAGAGTACTTAATTGGCGGATCAGCGAAATTGGTTGTTCCCGCCAGTAGCGGAAAAACTTGATTCGTCTGATCAACGAAATTCGGTTATTCCCGCCAGCACCGAGAAGACTTGATTGGTCTAATCTGCGAAACTGCCTATTCCCGTCAGCAGCGGGAAGTCTTGATTAGTCTGATCTGCGAAATTGGTTATTCCCGTCAGCAGCGGGGAGACTTGATTGGTCTGATCTGCGAAACGGGCTATTCTCGTCAGCAGCGGGGAGACTTGATTGGTCTGATCTGCGAAACTGGTTATTCCCGCCAGCAACAGGAAGTCTTGATTAGTCTGATCTGCGAAACTGGCTATTCACATGCCATCATACGTCAAAACCATACAAAATCAATCTGCGAATGCTAAGTTCTTCCTTTTTTTTTTTTGCGAAAGAATTTGGTTGTTAGATAGCTGCCCGACAACAGGAAAACCTGATTGGTCCGATCTGCGAAACTGGCTATTTCTGCCAGCAGCGGCAAGTCTTGATTAATGTGATCTGAGAAATTGGCCGTTCCCGCCTGACCTTCTCTCTATACTCCGCTCGCTCGCTCTGCCGCCCTTACACTGTCAGAAACATACCCATTCACTAGTTCCCCCTTTGGCTCTTCCCCTTCATCGTCTCACTCGGTGATTCGCACGCAAGACTATGGTACCGTGCACCCTGCCACTTCAGCCAACCGGACTGTCCGAACTCTGTCCGGAGTGCTAGAGGGGGAGCGTGCACCTGGTACGCTCTTCCCCCAGCATGCACCTTAGGCGCGCCTCTCCCTTCTCAAGTCTGATTGGTCACGTTTTCTTGTCCGCGCACACCGCACACGACCTCCTATGTTGTTGATCGCCTTGGAACACGCAAATCTTCAACGCGTTGTGGCGAAGGCTGACAATGTCTGACTCGCCTCCTCCCTCTCGTCTTTAAATCAAGCGGGCCCTATTCACCAGGTATGGTCTCCTCCCCCCCGTGCGCGCCGCCCTCAGTTTCCCTGGCTGACTCTGATGACTTGAAACGATACCAAGCGCGGACTGTGTACGCCTGACACGCCCGTTCCTGGCAATAGTCTCCCCCCCTCTACGGCTGTTCTACTTACATTTGTCAGCAGGGGCATGCCCTGACCGAGACGTATGCGTGAACGACATACACCAGGCTCACTGCCCCGTCAAAATGACCCATCCTCTCGTGACTCTGCGCTATATCCTGTTTGCAAGGCAGCTCCTGCACTCAGGAACTCGCCTCCTGGCCTTCGATGGTACCGGGGGTTTTCAGATTCTGCGTCAGGTTCGTAGTCCCAAACCCTGGGACCCTGGGCGATCATTAGATGCGTACAATCCATCATGTCTAAATCCTCAGCACCGGTTGAAAACTTGTGTCCCGCCCCATTTCCGAACCAGCAACAATTAATAGTAGTTGAACCGCAGCAATACCGGATTGGATCAACGTTGTACCAGCCCGCATAGCTCGAATGTTGACACCAAAATTAGTGGGACACCGCAGCCCCGAACGGGATCGCATGACCGTATTAGAGAATAACCATGTCGAACAGCCCCTGTACCACGTCTTTGTCGAACCAGTATCCGCCCCAATATAGCAGAGGCAATTACAGTGAATGATATCAATAACCATGCCAAGAAGCAACAATGCTCAGCCGCAGTGAATCGATTCGGTATCGAGCTAGTGACCAGGCTGTCGTAGAAGCTACAATTTCACCAGAATAAGGACATTGAACCGGAGTGAACTACAGCAGTCCCATCGATGAAACGTCGTACCAAGTATATGTGTCGAAATAGTAGCCTCGATATCTCGGCACCCCGTGTCAAATCTGTATCTGTAAAAAAACATGTGATAGCCGCAGACTGCCATGATTCTCGTCGATGTCGAACCAGTACCGGACCTGAAAGAATCCTCCCCATCAGCAGCGGCCTGTACCAGTCCAATGCCGAATACAGTGTGATGCTGCAAATACCGTGCCAGTCCCCTATCTGTTCCGAGTCGGTCGCCATACCACATACCATGCCGCCAGACCAATACCAAACAAACGGTTGTACCGTACCGGTTCTGAATCAGTGTGTCATGGTCATCCCAAACCAGCGTCCATACCAATACAATAGAACCGCGCGATCCATCTCTTACAGCACCAAACCAACCATGTCGCCGTAACCCAAAATCGGTCCCGCTCGACTATCGCGAGGGCAGTAATCAGGTAGATCGGGAAAAATCAGCGCGACTCGTCCGGATCGACGGATTGAAGGCAATAGATGATTTCCAAGAAAAATTTCATGAAAATTAAATTCCGTCAAAATTTAATCAAATAATAAATAATCACTTGTTTTCGTTCCTTTTATTATGTCTAAGTTTTTTCCTCATTTTTAATACTATGATTAGAATTGATGAGAATTGAGGACAATTTCACCAAGAGTAATTTCTGAATAAATTTAATTAATTAACAAATACTCATTCATTTTCTTTCTTTTTATGATTTTTAATTATTTTTTTCAATTTTAATTTTGTTGTTAGAATTAATAAAAATTGAGTGTCTCTTTCCTCATCAACTGCTTAGCACGGAAAAGGGCGCGCTGAGGCCTAATATCGTATCTCGACACCACGGTTAGTCGCTTCGAGAACATCCTCAGAACGAACGAAAACGACAGGTGTTAGGCGCGGCAAGCGCGGCCGTTAATCACGTAGATTTCAAGGGTTAGTTTTGATAGTTGATGGGGTGAATTTTAGGGATCCTTTTTCAACCTCTAATTTCTTCCGACGGCTCTGATGAAAGTGTCAGTTGTTTCCTCCCTAGGCGCTTAACCCAAGGCTCAATCCTTTGTATTTCGGGTGGCCGACTGGTCTGCGGCCGCCCGACAATAAGCCCGGGCCTCTTCTCGACGCCCTCGTCGAGACCCTGCCGTCTTGGTCACACAAACCGTATAAGATTTAAAGTGACCACGAGTGCGCGCCTTTTATGTCTGCGCTTATCTGTTTTGTGCTTAGGTTTTCCGGGGACACGGGGACTGAGAGTGTGTTTCTTGCCTTTCTTATGTCGCGGTTGTCTGGGCTTAGACATAGGAATGTTTTCCAACTTCTTTCTTCTCTGAAATGTAAGACGCACCCCACGCTTAATGCGGACTTTCCGTTTAGGCCTACATAGTACGAAAAGCCATTTTTTTTTCTTCCCTAGTGTCAAGCACTTCACTTTCCTGGTCTCTACTCTCTTCCTCTTCTTCGAACTCTCACTTATATCGAACCATTTTGACGGCCCTTCATCTGCTACCTTGGCTTTCCCCTCCGTTTTAGGATCTAACGGTGTTGGTGCAGGGGTAGGGGGTTTCCTTGGCGTGAACAACTTCAATCTAGCCCCTGCCACAGGATCTCTCCAATTAGAACCATCTAATTCGGCTATCATATAGGCTCCTCAGTCGAGTGCGTCGACTACGAGGTAGAGCCCCAACTATCTATTCTCCAACTTCCCTGACCACATCCTCTCTAAAGCGACGTCGTAGAGAAGTATTATATCACCTACACTTATCCTCTCCTTTCTAATTCTGACACCTCTTTTCCTTTCTCTCTCTCCACTGTTAGTCGATCTGCCACCGTCATGAGGTTGTCTTCCAGCCCCTATGTTATCTATCTTGTTCGAGCCACCAGAAATTCTTTTCACGACATACTGTCTGCCCAGTCAACGGTAGTCCAGCTATCAATGTGAAACTCTATGGGTAGAGGACGGTGCCTCCCAAACCATAGAGTGTAAGGCAGGTAACCCGTGGTAGCTCGGACTGTGACATTGTCTGCCCATATCGCATACCGAAAATATTTTGGTCAATCACTATCTTTACCTCTGCACCACTTGGACAATGATGCTATCAAGAACTGATGACCCCATTCTACAGGTGAGTTGGTCTGAGGATGATAAGCAGTGGCTATAGAGACTCTAGCCCCCACTTTCTTGAACACGTTTTGGACCTCATCTGCTAGGAATTTCGCTCCTCTGTCCATGACAATCCTACTAACACACCCGTACCTAGATAGATATTCTAGAACAAAGTTCTTGACTTCTTTGGCTGCTTCTGTTCTGGTGGGTTTCCCGTTGACAAATCCAGTGAAGTCATCTCTGATGTTCACCCCATAATTCATGTTTCCTACTCCTTTCGACATCTTCACCAGATCAACATGTACTTTTCGCCCGGTCTAGTAGCATAGGTAGGGTGAAGCGGCTCCTTGTATCTCACAAGAGCTTTTTTTTTTTACTCTTCACAGGTCACACAATACCTTTCAACATCTTTGTAGTGTCCTTCCCACCAGTATAATCTGCGCACCTTCTCATACGTGTCTTAAACTCCTCTTTGGCCGCCAACTACGCCGTCATGGAGTTCCGCTACTATAAACTGTTTTTTCTTCAGGATCACAGACTACACGTAAAGGTATTCCCGATATCGTAGGTCTGCGAAACAGATGTCCCGATCTAAGACAGAACTGAGCCGCCTGTCTCTTGATCTCCGGATCTAAACTCTCCTCTCCTGACAGGTGTAACCCAATTATCCGATACTTTCCTTCATGAAGGTTAACCAGAAATGGATCCACTCGTCTAGGTTTAGTCATGGTAAGCGTTGAGGCGACTATCGCCCGCCCAGAGTCAATCGGAATCCGGGACAGTCCATCTGCGACTGTGTTCTTAGTGCCCGAGATCCTCTCGACTGTATACATAGAGTCATATCATAATCAACCATCGCTCAATAGTGGGATCCGTCAGACTGAAGTCCTTCTGTAAAACCGACGTCACGGCTGTAGGATCTACTCGTAGGACAAATCGTCTTTCGTATATGTAGTGCCTAAAGGCGTCCAAGCACCGCAGGACAGCTAACACCTCCTTCTTAAATTAATAGTAGTTGCGTTCAGCAGTGTTAAGCATACGACTCTTAAATCTGAGCGGTCTCTCCTTCCCGTCAGCATCCTTCTGCGAAAGCAGTCCTCCGGCTGAACATGACCCAGCATCCGTTGATACTATGAAAGGTCTGTTCGTTTCATCCTCGAAGAATGGCACACCTAGGATTTGCCCTCCTTCTTTAAAATCTTCCTTAATAGCTAGCATGGCAAGTTCTTGAGTGAATCCCAGAAGAATCGTTCAGTTTTTTGAAGGAGAATCCTCAAAGGTTCTGCCTTCTCCGCGTATCCACGTATGAAAATTCGTCAATAGCCTACGACTCCCAAGAACTGACGAACTTCAGTGGCATTATGCAACGACGACGACCAATTCAAGAATTTATCTAGCTTTGTCAGATCTTCTCGTCGCCCTCTCGAATCGCATATAAACCCTAAAATTTTAATCGACGAAACCGCCCACCTACTCTTGGTTCCAGTGACCGTCAGATTAGCATCGTCTAGCTGCTTTAGAATTGCGTAGATATCGGTCAAGTGTTGCTCTACGAACCTCCTAACTCCAGGAGCGACCTCCGTCTCGTCTTTCATCACCAGGCCTTTTATGCGGAAATCGTCTAGAAAAACTTCAACTTTGTCAGGAATGAAGTCTTTCAGAACAGCTACCATAGCTCTCTGGAAGACAGCAACTCTATTGGTCCAACCCATAGGTACCACCATCATCTACACTAATCTGAGAGGTGTATGCATAGCAGTGAGATGTTTATCTCTAGGATCTAGAGGTATCTCATCATAACCTAAAAGAGATCGCAGACAGAGTAGATCGATCTGCCTGCCGCTCCCTCTGCTAATAGATCAGCATGGGGTATGGACCCGACATCCCGGATGGTGACCACATTCACCTTCCGAAGATCCTGAATCCAACAGATCTTCCCAAGCGTTATCAGATGGTTCCGCCACATGCGACGCAATCTTCTCTTTTAGAAAGGCAATTACTTCTTCCTTCTCCTTCTGAGCAAATTTTCACCCTGCGTCATTCCATGAAGTGTGCGAAATTGTGTAGATCCTGGCAGGTTTAGTGTACCTTGGATCGATTCTTCCTCTTTCCGTGTCACTGAATGCTATGGTCGTATTGCAAGTCTTAAGGACGTCCAGTACGCCCTCCTTCTCTTGTTCTGTCAAGTTTTCGTCTCCTATATCCATATTGGTTACCCTCTCCTATGCTAATCGTTGCGGCTCTCTCTTCTTTCGTTCTTTAGTCTCTCTTGCAATCTCTTCTTCATATACCCCGTTCAACGCTGATCGCTCTCGCGCCACGACCGCCGGTTTAACTTTCTGAGTTACTCTTTTGTGCCTCTTTGGTCGGCCCCCGTAGGGGCCGTGCCCTTAAGAAAGACACAGAGATCATACCTCTGAACTCCTCATCCTCTGCCTTCAGATATGAGTTTTCATCCATAAGGGCGTGATTGCCTAAGTTATCGACTTCCATTATGCGTCCTTCTTCCTCTTTGAGTAACGTCCCGTACTTCTTTTCGTGGAAGCGCGGCGAGCGACTCGCGAGAGAGGGCAGTTTGCGTGTACCAACCAGGGCCGCCCTGTTCCTCGGATCGCGAGGCTCAACTGTCTCGATCATAATCCGACCGTCATTCGGACGTTTAATAGAAAGCATATGGCTTCCGTCCGGTCGCTCTATCGTGACTGTGTGAATGTGACTCAACCACGTGCGTCCTAGTAGTAGCTTTAAACTGCAGTCCTTGACTGCGAAGACAGGCATCGGCGTTCACAACCCTTCAACTTCGATAGCTGCTTTGTGACATACTCCAGAGATTTTTTGCTTCCTCCCGTAAGCCGTTTCTATCTAAAAAAGGTAGGATCTGTCCAGGTTCAATCCTAATCGTACAACGAGTTCCTCGTCTATGATGACAGCTTCACTGCCATTGTCAATCACTCTTTGGATAACTATCTCATTATTGAAAATAGTCTCAACCGTATCACTCCCTAGGATGTAAAACTTGTTTGGAGGCACGTCTTTCATTTCATCCAAGTATACTGTGGCGGCGCGCCCAGCTTTAGCACTCACCCCCGACACTGCTACAGTAGGCGCCTCTGGTTTAGGGGTATCTGAACATCATCCCCTAGAGGAACGTGGCTCTTCCTCGTAATCATCTGAAGTTCATCGCGAGTTGGTCTAGAGGCGGCTAAGTACTCGAGTATCGAGCACTGCATAGGTTGCCTCAGCGCTCGTCTAAGAGGCTCCACTGTGTCGATGTCGTCCAAGGAGCTCTTCATTGTGAACTTCTTTGCCCCGCGCTTTCGCGGGAAAAGAATGACCTCCTCTCCTTCGATCCTCTTGACCATCTTTCTCTGCCATCACATAGTCGATATCAGTCTTCTTGGAAGGAGACCCCATGGCAGACTTGGTCGCCGCAACCCGTATAGGTGTGGGTGACAGTTTATCATCCGAGGATAAAGTCATTCACACGCCCTGACTCTTAGCCGCTTCTTTACCCTTGCTTGGGCACACCCGTTTTGCTTCAACGTGGAACATCAATACGTCGTCCAGGTCGTCTGCCCACTTAACGTACTTACGCTCATCAAGTACTACAAGTCCCTCATCTTTGACTCGCCTGAGGTCGGGGCAGTCTCTCTTCACATGTTCATCAGATCTACAATAGATACAGGAGTTCCTAGGAGTGGGAGTTCTCTCCTCTACACCCCTAGTAGTTGACCCTCTTGTCGCTCTGGCATCCTAATTCGAAGGACTAGGGGATTTAGGATAACCCGGCGATTTCGATTAGCGGGGTGAATTGGGGTATCCTCCCCGCTCATATCGTCCACGGGAGTCGTCACATCGATCTCCTCCGCGTTCTGTCCTCTTGTAATTGCCACAGTAACCATCCCGACGGTCCTCATCCAAGCCCCACCAACCACGAGAACCCTCCCGATCCCTCCGAATGAAATTGTCCGGGCTCCGGTGTCCTTCCACGTTCCAGTCATATTTGGGGCTGCGCGGGTACTGCTTCAACCGTTCTCCTTTGCTAAAGGTGTCTGCCCCGTGGTACCTGTCTCCTCGGCGGTCTCTATCAATCTCCTCATCCCTACGTCGCCAGGCGTTATCATCTCTCTCCCTTGCGCGATTGTCCACGAGTGTGCGGGGGTTTCTATCCTCCATGCTCCGCCAAGGGTCAGTGTTCCTGCGATCCCATCGCAATGAATATGGGGACCCTGGTTTGTCCCTGTAAGTCGTGGCTCCCATCTTTGTCTCAATATTGGTCATTTGCCTCGCTAACCCCTTCATCATTTCGCTCATCAAGTACTACAAGTCCCTCATCTATGGCTCGCCTGAGGTCGGGGCAGTCTCTCTTCACATGTTCATCAGATCTACAATAGATACAGGAGTTTCTAGGAGTGGGTGGTCTCTCCTCTACACCCCTAGTAGTTGACCCTCTTGTCGCTCTGGCATCCTAATTCGAAGGACCAAGGGATTTAGGATAACGCGGCGATTTCAATTAACCGGGTGAACTGGGGTATCCTCCCCGCTCATATCGTCCACGAGAGTTATCACATTGATCTCCTCCGCGTTTTGTCCTCTCGTAATTGCCACAGTAACCATCCCGACGGTCCTCATCCAAGCCTCACCAACCACGAGAACTCTCCCGATCCCTCCGAATGAAATTGTCCGGGCTCCGGTGTCCTTCGACGTTCCAGTCGTATCTGGGGCTGCGAGGGTACTGGTTCAACCGTTCTCCTTTGCTAAAGGTGTCTGCCCCGTGGTACCTGTCTCCTCGGCGGTCTCTATCAATCTCCTCATCCCTACGTCGTCAGGCGTTATCATCTCTTTCCCTCGCGCGATTGTCCGCGAGTGTGAGGGGGTTTCTATCCTCCATGCTCCGCCAAGGGTCAGTGTTCATGCGATCCCATCGCAATGAATATGGGGACCCTGGTTTGTCCCTTTAAGTCGTGGCTCCCGTCTTTGTTTCAATATTGGCCATTTGCCTCGCTAACCCCTTCATCATTTCCCTAATCTCCCTTATCTCATCTATCACCGCTTCTCTGTCCGTGGGTCATTGTGGTCGGACTCCGTCTAACAAATACCGTCATTCTGCCCAAGGTTGGTCGTTAAAATCAGGACACCATCGTACTCACGATAGAGAGAGAAATCCCAGCGGTGCATTCCTCTCCAGACTAGGTCCCTGTAATCGTTGGTTTTGGCCTTCATCTCTAATTTAAGAACCGCTGCAAAATTTATCTTGTCATGAGGCATCTCTCTCAGTACTCCCTTCCGCTTTCCCAATGAAGATCGTGCACCGCTCGACCTCCGATAGCTTTCCTTTCGCAATCAGGGCATCGGATATCTTCTGGAGCCGTCTCGCAAACGCTTGGACACTTTCGTCTTTACCTTGGGTCATCATCTCCAGATCTCGGATTGGGTACTTGACGTCTTCCAGCTTGAAGAGTTCATAAAGGTTGGCTTTGTAGGTAGTCCACCTCCTATCTTTTGGTCATGCTTCTTGTACTACTTGAACTCGGATCCAAGTGGAACAAGAAATTGTCTATGATTTCGTCCTCCGACCGTTGGCTGCGGTAGGCGTGCAGCTCCCACTTCTCGAGATACTCGGTGATACCGTATCCCTTGAAAATGGGTGGTCTGGTGTCTAGCTCCGAGGGTTGGTGCGAGATGATGTATATGTCCCTCCTCTTATAAGGAAGCGTATATGACTCACCCGTCTGCGGATCGTAGATCCGTCTGGGCGGTGTGCTCCTCTCCGGAGGCCTATCTCTCTCTTCAGGCCTGCTCCCCGGCATACTGGTTTTTCTTGTCATCCCTGCCTCTATCACCTCTGACGTCTCTCCGCTCGTACGTAGGAGAGCGTTGAGTGCTCATCTCTCGCCAGAAACTAGGAGGCTCGGTCCTAATCTTCATCCGTACCACCGATGCTGCCTTATCAGGCTCAACGACGACTGCTCTACGCATCTCAGGGGAGCATTCTGCCGAATGCGCTCCTTGAGGTCTCGCAGAGCACGGTCCGGTAACGCCTGGTATACACTAGTTTGTTAATCCGTACTCAGATGCGAGCCCATCGTGTCAGACTTCATATACTTTATCTCCTCTTTGGGCTCGCGTATGTGAAAGGAGTCTAAAATGGCAACCCGGACCAAATGTCAAAACTGGCAACCTGGACCTAATGTCAGAACTGGCAGCCCGGACCTAATGTGTGATTCTGGTTTTCCCAATCTCTAAGTGTCTAAATCTAGTTCTCAACACCCCTCAAAATAACTCTCAGTCTTCCGCTCTCGTCTCGGACCTCGTGCTCACCCTCTATCTCTAAGACTCCAGTGTCTAGGTATAGCTCTCCTTCCTGCTCTTCTATACAGGCCGCACCTCTCCTAATTTTCAGTATTCCTGTCTCAAGGGGTATGACCCTCCTACAGATCGCACTCCCTATCGCACGTACCTCTTCGCGAGTCGAAGTACCTAATAGTTGGCGCAAGTCAATCGATGCTCTCCTTCCCAAGTCGTCAAATCCTTGTCGAACCACGTTGTTCCCTGCCAGCGGATACTCACCTCCTCTTGCCATTAGACTCCAGAAGCCGTAGAACGAATTCAACTACGATCCTTCAGTTCTCCTTTCCCATTGCCTGACAAGGCGCCAGGGGCTTGGGAAGTCCTTCGAAAACTATTATTCGGGTATCCCAGACAAGGTTTTTCCCCAGCGATATCAATCCATTGTTCTCTCCCTCCACTAGTTCTTTCGCTCTCTCCCAGCATCGACCGTAAACAAGGTCGATCCTCCTCTCTGTCGACAGATAAATCCGTACGTCATATACGTCAATATCGATGAACCTGATGGTCATCACATAGAGACGGATTTCCTCCCATCCACTATCCATAAGATCGTACTTCTCCACCTCGTACGGAACTATTTTTCGTCTCCCTACGGAACTCAAGGAAGTGCAGACCGTTTTTAGCTTCGCTTCTGTCGGCCTATTCCCGATAAGGAATCTTCCCCTTCTAACTTCTAACTCTTCATCTGAAATCGCTTTCTCTTTACTCATTTCTCATCTGATTTTCAATCACGTTCTTATGACGATCGCCTGCTTTGACTGCTCTAACGAAATCTACAATCGCCTCCCATCCATTTCGCTCAAGTTCTCGATCGAGGATCGGCGGTCTAGGCAAAACATCAAAAATCGAAATGTCATATGTCGTCTCGACACGCTCTCCTAATTTCTCTAACATCTTTTTTTCTTCCCTCAGTTTTCAGGCTGCAATTCTTCAACACCTCGAATATGTGCAGAACTTCGCTATCTCTCTTGGCAGGTATATCCCAATGTGATGTACGCCCGAATCGATGTAGCGCACTGTCATAACATAAAACTGGTTCCTTTCTTTGCCACTTTCCGCCACTTGATACTTAACCACTTGGTACGGAAATATTTCTTTTTCCTCAATCTTGGTCAGACTCTGCTCAACTTTCTGGCTCCCGTGCTCGCGCGGTCCACTCCATCTCCCGAACTTACGCCTTCTTCACGATAACTCTTCCTCAGGCAGGCTCATCTTTTGTTCTATTTCCGTAGTTTACCTAGCATTCTAAAGCAGTTAAGGCAAGCGTCACTAACATCATCTTCGTAGATGCTCGCAGGATCAGATAGAAAGCTTCGAAGTCGTCATTGTCTCCGAAGTCCTTTATGTCCTCTAGGGTCTTAATAAACTCCTTCCAGTACCGGTTATGCATCGAGAGTGTCCTGAGAATAACACCGTCAACTATAACTCTGGCTAACTCTCCTGCCTCCCTAGATTCTATCTTTAGAAGTCTCTCATCTACTCTCAGGGATTCATGCCAAGAGCGAACGGAAACTCCCCCTTCGAACAACGTCGTACTCACTATGTATTTAATAAGACGTTCTCAATTCTTGTCCAGAGTGTTGTCCCTCGCGCTTCTCTTAGCGCACTCCCCGTGCACTCGGCCTCTTCTATTACTCCCAGCCTTACTAGGTGACTCGCTTGTATTATCACGCAGACCATCGGACCTTCTATCTTCCCTACCACGTATACGGAGTATTTATTGCCAATGTACTGACAAGTACTCATCGTCCCTCATCCTATTGCTGTCTCTTCACTATCCTTCTCTCCTTTGCGACTTTTCTCGTATCCATCATCCCCTCTTTCTTCTCGCTCCACTGACCTTGAGGATTCTCCCTGTTCTGACTGTCGAGGATCTCTCGTTTTCGTACTCTCTAAAAAATTGAACCTCCACCTTCTAAATAGCTCCCGGTCTTCCTACAAGACCCTTTCTCGTTCCTTCGTACTCCTTTCTCGTTCTCGCAAGCTCCGTATGCTTTGATTCTTTCTGCCAACTCCTTAACCCCCTTTAACACTGGTTCTATAATCCTTTCTTTCACTCTCTTCACTCGCTCATCTTCCATCTTTGTCCTTTCATCCTTGCTCAGCCTCGTAGACCTCTCTACATCCTAGCCCACGCCTCCATTGGCGTCTCATTTTGCACGATCTCCACCCGTATATCTCCTCTCACACAGGCAATTACCTCATAGATCATCCATTCTTGCGTCGTAACCTCCCTTAGTGCTCCTAGCCTTTTCTCTCTTACAACGTCTTTAACGAGGTCTCTACACTCGTTATCCGTAAGTTCCTCATCTGTACTCACCTTCAAAAGGATCTGTAGCGTCACCTCATCGCGTGGTAGGCGTCTCGAGACCGTGCGAGTGTACGGTAATTGTCGCGAGGAAGTCAGGTTGCGTTCATGTGAGGGAAACCAGCATCTTGTCGTAACGGGGATCTTCCTTGGCCACCTTCTCACATCCTCCTCCTCGTCCTGTCGAAAATACTCTATCTCTTCTCGGAGATATCGCTCGCCCCAGTCTATGACCACACACCATCCCCCGATCGTTCTCGTGGATGGGGTGAGCACTAAGAGTGAACTCCACTAGTTCCCCCTCCACCAACTCTGGGGGTTCATACCGCCACCATTGCACTGTGATGGGGTACTCCTCCACCACTGCTGACGACCACATCCGCCTAAGGGATCCCCCCTCAGCGTGCTCGCTCTCTCCAAATGCTCCGCACTCTGTCTCGCCCTTACCTCTCTCTAGGCTCGGAACGGAACCACTAGCCTAGAGAAGTGGATCGCACGCGCATCAGCGTCGTCCTCCTCTATCTCCTCCTCCAACTCGGAGTCTACCCAGTCGGGCTCCCAGGCCTCCTCATCATCGTCATCTAGCTCCTCCACTATGTGATACCTCGGTGCCTCGATAGCCTCGTAATATCGCGTCAGATGGTAAACAACTATGAGGGGATCGGCATCACCAGGACCGCACGACGAGTCTTAGTGCTCCGTGAAGAGTCGACCTATAGATGTGGTATAGTCAGGCCCTGCTCGAAGCTCACGGTCTAGCAGGTCCCACACATAGGGAGGCGGGGGCTGTCTCCAATCGTAACCCCTTGTCCCACCAAGGTCCTGGAGAGGTAGGAGCGATCGACGGATCAGCTCTATAAGTTGAATCCTCTCGTCTCCCCATCGCGGACCCGCGATCACCAGGGAATAGTAGATATAGTGGGTATCAAGGTTCCCCCTCGAGATATGCTCGAGCTCTACAGTGGTAAGATATGCCTCAACCAGCCCTCCTATACCTCCGAACGCCGAGTCGACCACAAATGACGGGAGGGTCGCCCTTAGTCTACAGCCCGAACGCGGGAAAAACCCGTCACTGATGACTCGGAGCTCTCCGGTAATAACGCGGGGAGGAAACCCGTGGAGCAGCGCTATCGCGTATTGCTCCTCCTCTCGTCGAAAGGCGTCCACCTCCTCCAGCAAGTATCGATCGGCCCAACTGACAATCCCACAAGCTCCCCAGGTCACGAGGGTTAAAGCGGCCTTCTTGGCCGCTTCTGGACTCAAGTACAGGTAGGCCTTGACCTCCCCGTACGACAGACCTCTCCCATGCCTGTCACTCGGCCCCTGGCTGCTCTTGAGTTCTCTGTACATCCATAGCCAGGCGCCCGGCCACAGGAGGATAGATCTCCACTTGTACCGACCGTCGTGCCAGTCTGTGGGCCGAGTCGCCAGCGTGAAATCCTCTAGGCCCCCCTCTATGAGTTCAGGAGGTTCTACCTCCCAGGCTCGGTCAACTGCATACTGCTCAATAGTCGAAGGTGACCACATCCGAGTGATGCAGTATAGGATAAGAAAATGTAGAAGGAAAGACAAAAAAAAAAAAAAAAAAAAATTCGGCAGCACTTCGCCTCCCCCCGTTGGGATGGGATTCGGGAGGTCGTCCGAATGATAAAGGTTGCCTACCTAAGTGCTAACTATATCCGAAGGTGGCTTACATAAGAAGGGGGTGGGGTCCCGACCTCAGATTGGGCTTACAAGCCCTATATTCGAGTTTCCTCGAATATAAGGCATGTGCCCAATTCGAGGGAATCCAGCTTGCTACCCCCCTCGAGTATGTCCCTGACCAATGGACCTAGTCCCGTAGAAAGAAAACAGAAATAGAATTCGTATACTTTTTTTTCGAACTATTAAGCCATTTCTTTAATTTTAAAAAATTTTAATAGTTTTAATTAATAAAAATTCAAAAAAAAACAGAAGGGCACACTTCCTCGCCTTCAGCTCGTAGGTGACGTAACACAAATGCAATAGAGGCAAGGCGTAAGGTCCAACTGCTTTTCCCCCTATTGCTCGGATTTTTTTTTAATTTTTATCAATTAATTGATAAAAAAATAATTTAAGTAAAATTCTCGTTCGTCGTATCCGATTTTAGGAAAGATAAAACAAGCCACACCCAAAATTAAACAGGTCTAGTACCCCTTTCTATCGTCCTCTAGGGATTTTTATCGTAATGTTTACTTATTAATTTTGAAGAAATTAGGTCGGGTTGGAATAAATTCATTTTCTTACTTTATATCTGCCAAGGGTCAGGTCTTACTAAGGTTTGCTGTTTCTTTTTAAAATTTATCGAGGCCCATAATGATTTTTGGGAATTTTACTAAAATTTCGACAACATTTCGCCTCCCCTCGTTGGGATGGGGTTCGGGACAAGTTTCTCTAATAACGTTGCTAAGGGAGAAAGAAGAAGCAAAATTTACAGGAATTGAAAAAATAATCTTCATATAATTTTTAGATGATTTCAATTTTTACCAATTTTATTAGGAAAAATTCAATTAAAGAAGCAATTTCAAAATTTTTCGGCAGCACTTCCCCTTCCTCCGTCGGAATGGGGTTCGGAAGGTTATCCCTCGATTAACTGTCGAAAAATAGGGGGAAAATAAAATGGTCGAAGAATTAAAAAAATCAATTTTTAATTAATTTTTATATATTTATTTTGGTTTTTATTTATTTAATTAGCACAAAAATCAAATTAATCCTCTTTGTCTTCGGAGCGTATACCTTATGCGCAAAAACCTAGATCTCCACAGCAATCATCACTCGCAAAATTTTGAGTTAAAATTTTATTTAATGAGTCTTATATTTTTATAGTAATAGTAGGGTTTGACCCTAATTAAGGTTTTTCCCAATTAGGTTTTTGGGTTTTGCGCGCAGCCGCACGCGCACTGTAAACCCTAGGTCGCGTTGGAAAATTTTTGTTAGGTTCTTTTAAGTTTAAAGAGAAAAGTTATCGAATTACTTTTATTTTATCCTCATCGTTTTTCTTTTAAATGAAATTACAAAGAATATTCCAATTTCTCTTTATTTTACTTTGTATTTTGTTTTTGTTGGAGGTTGTCGTCCCTTAAAACGGAGTCTGTTTTCTCGACCAGGATCTCAAAATGTCGAAAAAAATAAATGAAACAACTTTTTTTCAAGCGGACGTCTTCAAATTTCGCCTCAATTTTTCGTAATTAAATTTAAAAGAGAAATAAGATTTTGGAAATAAGAATTTAAAAAAATAAAGAAAATTAATTATCTCTAGTTTTAGCTGTTAGATTTCTGCAAGAAAGGTACCACAATTAACTAATCACAGTGGGGGGCCGCGCGAAATGTGCGCTAACCCAGCATCGATAGCGGCGGTGGAGGCGCCGTGTCGTCGGAGGCAGGTGCGTAGGTTGCCACGTCGAGACATGCGGACGCTGATCTTTCACGTAGCGCCTACCCTGCCAGGCACCATAGCTGTGTGAGAGCTATGTCGACAGTGCTCTGGCGTAGTCTTGCCCTTGAGCGGGGAGAGAGTGTCTTGCACTCTTACGCCATGGCATCCTGGCAGCTCCACACTTCATACATGACACCTATACCCACCTTTATACCTAACAGGATCCTGACACCAAAGGATCCGTCCTTCCCTCAAGCCTTTGTCGGAAAGGGGGGCCTCCTTTTCAACATCCAAAGGCAGGGTAAGGGACATTCAGGACACGCTATCTCGATTGCCTCGGTCATTAGGAAAGCATGGATGGCGGAGCGGCGCATCTGGACGTAGTGGGAGAGCGTGCGGTTGCCGTGGCAGCGCTTCGGCATGTCCAAGGGTTCCAGCAAGTCTCGGTCGACCTATCTATGTCGCAAGGCAGTCTTAGGTTTATATAGTTCATGCTTTGTCTTATTCACTTAAATTGGTTGTCACTTTCGTTCTTTACAGTTTGTTTAGTTCTCTGTCCCCCGTATATGGTGTAGTTTAAAGACCTTTGTATTGAGTGTCTACCAAGGATTGAGATATTTGTTGGAACATCTGCACAGGGTTTTCCCTCGTGTGATTGATGGCCTTAGTTTTTTGTTTTGTTTTGGGACCGCTTCTACTGTTTTTCCGTTTATCGCTTGTATCGGTATGGGGTTTTCGTATGATGGAGATTACAGAGTCTCGATATTCTTAAGCGCTGGGGTATTCTAGTAGTGGTTCAACGTGATATTCACAGGGTTGGATGGTACGAGAGACCCGGTGAAGAGCAAACTAGAGTTGTATCCATTGGTTGCATGGTGGGAAACCCGTCTAGGCAACAAAGACTCTTTACATCATTTTGGATAGTGAGGTTGAAAGGGTAACCCTAACGTCTAACCCCCCTCCCAACTCTTAGTTATAGAGATTGCTCTTTTAGTTTGATATTTTGTAGATCTTCGGAATTTGGTGTGTTGAAAGGCCCTAAAGCCCTAAGGGTGGCGGCGCCATCAATTCACATATTCTCGATACTCCGAGTCCTAGCGCTGGGGTAAGTTTGCAGCAGCTTAGGGTAATACTAACAGGGTAGCGATGATATGAGATACCCGGTGAAGAGCAAAGTAGAGTTGTATCGATTGGGTGCGTGGTGGGAAACCCGTCTAGGCAACAAAGGCTCTTTACAACGTTTTGGATAGTGAGGTTGAGAGGGTAACCCTAAGTCCATTCCCCTTCCCAACTCTTAGTTATTGAGATTGCTCTTTTAGTTTGATATTTTTTTTTATCTCTGGAATTTGGATTGTTGAAATGCCCTGAAGCCTTAAGGGTGGCGGCGCCAACAGCGGGAGTGGGAGACTCACTAGTGGCGGTGGGAACGTCTCCCGGGTGCGATGGGTAAAATACTTACCAGTCATAACTTCATTCTAGCTATGCTGTGTTCTCGTTTATTGTCCGCTTTGGTGTTGAATGTTCACGTATGATTGAGATTCACAGACTCTCGATACTCTTAAGTGTTGGGATACGTTTGCAATAGTTTGGGGCGATACTCACAGGGTAGGGATGATATGAGAGACCCGGTGAAGAGCAAACTAGAGTTGTATCCATTGGTTGCGTGGTGGGAAACCTGTCTAGGCAACAAAGGCTCTTTACAGCGTTATGGATAGAGAGGTTGAGAGGGTAACCCTAATGTCTATTTCTCCCTCCCAGCTTTTAGTTATCGAGATTCCTTGTTCCTAGTTTGATAAATCTCATAATTTGGTTTGGTTGTTTTTTAATCGTTTATTCCCGGAGACAATATTAGTACGCCTAGTTTAAATTTAGTACGTACTTGGTTTGAAACTTGGAATGGAATTGTACCTATGAACTTAGTTTGCCGTCAAAATAATTTTAGGGTTAAAACTGTAAACTTTTCGTGAATTGCCTTGTGCATTTTCGAGATTTGCAGATTATAATTCGTAGTACTTTGCCAATAGTGTTTCGATCTTAGAAACATGTCGGCGTTCTCCTGCGCAGCAAGGATATTATATTATAGGCTGAAGGAATGGAGAGTTTTGTCATGATTAGTCCGACCACCTTTTCTGTGCTTCAAGGCTATTTTGAGGAGTTTTTCTTCCTTTTGAGGTTGAGTGGTCTTGGGACGCTGGACCCGGTTTCCAACAGGTTTGTTTTTTTTTCCTTTGGTAACACCGGGTAGAATTGTGAGGTCCCCGGCCTCGACCACTTCTGTTTTTGAAATATAAAGTGACAACTTTTCAAAAAAAAAAAAAAAAAAAAAAAAAAGTACCAAAATGTTCGTCTCGATGAAAGGACGAACTTTGATCTGGAGAGTGTTTACTTAAATCCTCCGGATCAAGAGATATCTAAAAAAAACGAATTTCAAAAACAAAGAAAAATAAAGAAATATCAGCTAATCAACTTTCTACAACTAATCAATCACTGGTTGTTTAGCCAGTGCACCCCCGTTTGATAGGGGAAAGTCGAGGCCTTGGGGGTGCAGTCCCCTCCCCCGCAACGGCGCCAAAGTTGTGAGGAAACCCGAGGAGGGGCACCTACTGTTCGCTGAAGCCAAGGGCCACAGCGCCTGTCACTCGCTGCGCCCGCTTCAGAGGTCCTCAGCGACCAGCAGGGTGATACCGTCTGCTGAGACCTGCTGCACAACCATTATGGGAGTCGTACTCAAAGACCCACACTTCCTGTTATGTTATAAAGAGATTAATTAATCAGAATTAAACCCCGGTGCCTCAAACTCTCTCTATGCGCTAGAATTCCCTTGATCAGGCAGGAGGATGCCTCTCGGGTAAAGTGAGCAAAATGATAGGGTATGCTATTGGTTAATTACCCCATCAACTTCGAGACCCAAGGGTCTGCAACGCCATCATGTACTGCAAGGTATTTTGAGGGTACAGTTGAGGCAATGGAACAAACTCAGAATCATAATAATAATTAATATATCACGTCAATTTCCTAATCGACCTACCCTCGTTGGACTCTCTAGAAACTAGTCTCTTCACCTTGCCACTCATATACCTTCCCTCACTAAATCAACACCCCTTTCAGGTTTATCGTCAACTGGAGCTTAACATTCCCCGTCTCACAGAAAAACTCACGTTGATTAAACCGATATTTATTTGCAACCGGTACTAGGGAAAAATTATCCTTGTTTTTTTATCAACATACCTCTCTTCCGCTCCTCAGGCTCTCTCAGGCTAGAGTTTCGCGTTCGCTGGTCTCAGAATGTCCCGGTGTCGAGCGCATCGGCCCCCGCGCGAGCGAGGGGCCTCTCGGCCGTGTCACATAGGAGAAACTTAGGCTTTCAACTTTTTAAAAACAACTCGGGGACGACACGGTAACCCGCTTTGACCCTTCGCTGCTCCGACCGAGTGCGCCAGCTGTACATACCGCGGTCCCCCACCACAGGATAGGTTCTCACGGGGCACAACGTACATTTCCTAAGGGGCTGTCACCAACCTTAGGGGTGTATCCCCGCCGAGCTACCGACCCACATGCGAAGGTTTTTATAATGCAATTGCAGAGGTAGGTCGGTCGAGGGCGTTTGTTCGTTCGCTGTAGCATAGGTACGCAAGGTTGAACGCCAAAGCGGACCCGAGCGTCGTTCGTCCCTAGGGCGTTGATCTCCCAGGAATCGAATTGACGTCGGTCGACTAGGACGTGATAACCTAAGCGTAAGAAAAACTCCGAGCGATCCTAGTCCCTTTTTTCAAAGAGAAACACAAATCACTCATACAAAACATTTTCAAATAAGGAAGAATCAGGTAAACGTAAGTTGACTTATCGATACAATCATGCATACCACTCGTTTAGATTAAATCAACAAAGGTTGGCTTGACTTCCATCCAACGACGAGACAGCGTGAGTTGACTCGTCTTCGGACATCACTCATCAACAAAAGGGTAAAAACATGACTTATAGGCATAGCGACGCTCAAATGGCGTATGATCAAAATATCTTCACTCTGTCTGCCAAACGGCTGGAATGTCACAACGTTTTTGACTTGAAGAGATGCGTTGCCAAGTTCTTTCATTCCTCTCCATACTGACTACTAGAAAGGAAACGCAGATAAATTCAAAGTCTCAAGTAGAGCTAGGATGCCATTGTTTTAATGATGACTTCACTATTTTTCTAACTTTGGTATGAATGTCATCTGCAAGTAATCCAGCTACCACTATACAAGTCAGCACCCGACTTGAGCAACCGAACACTGGATGCCCCATTAAGGACGAAGATCCGCTTTCAAATTTTGTTGGTTGCTTTGTCCTCCTGGCCCTCGTTGACCCTACTGAAAAGGGTTATTCTCTGGCTCTAGGTATCCAAGCCTTGCTCACCACATCGACTACATTGATCCTCGCTTCTTGTGGCGAGGCCATCCACGGCAAGAATGCCTAGCCGCACTCTGTTTCAACTAGTAACCATAAACTGAACTTCTTGTGGCTCAGTTCTCCATGCACGAGTGGCCCCTAAGACGGTCACTAAGGGGTATGCTATGACAGTTCCCCTTAACGTGAGGCGTTAAGAACTTACGGCTCTTCCGTGAGTAGGCGCATGTCCTTTTTCCAGGAGGTGGTCTGGGATACCCCTCATCCTCGCTCGAGCGAACCTCGGATCTCAGAAGTCGGGCTGGCTCCACCACAACAGTGTGGTATCCCCCCCCATAAGCGGTTCATTCCGAGTCGATAGCAGGACCGGCCCCTAAGGCAACGAACCCCCACCTCGGATGCCTCCTAGGAAAGGGAAAATCGCCTACCACAACGGCAAACGATCCCTCGCCGCCTGACATCAAGGGTAACTTAGATGAAAAAGAAGATCACAAGAGAGAAGTTCATTCAAACAGATGGGCATAGACAAGAAAGGTCATTCGGGAAAGAACGGGTATCCTCAGGAAAAATCTGTGTCCAACTGATTTCTTCTTCTTTGTGTTATCAAATTTCTTTTCGTCGTCTATTGGTTGTCCTTCCCTTCAACATGCATGCAAGCGAAACAACCATCCTTCTAATCACTTTCTTTAACATGAATCGGTTCCTCTTCTCCAGGCAACCTTCTACCTACCTGCACATTAGGTCAAACAACAAGTTCAAAAGAAAACAATGCAATTCAAACCCGCGTCAGACATCCATTCACACGTGCGACCACACATTTCCGCTACCTTTTCAGTAAACATTCAAAGAGCAGGGTCAAGCAAGTGTGGGTTCACACAGGTGTGAAGGGGTCTGATTCAAACTGACCTCGAGTGAAGTTGAAGAGACGGCCCACTCAAGAAGACCGTGTAAAATCACACTCCAGAGAAGACAATCGTCACAACAAGTTGCCCGTAAAGCGATCCACACCACTCCCTAGAGCGTTTGCTTGCCGCGACACCCTTTCAACACACAACCACCTCCCAGTAATCCAATAACACCTTCGCGCCGTCGTCACTCACCCCCAATTTCGCTGTGTCACTACGGCGTCACACTCACACCACGTTCAAGCGCACCACCACTTCGCGGTACCTTCCCTGTGCCAATACCCAGTCACTGCTTTATATAGTCAGTGCAAGAATATTGTCGCCTCCGCCGTGAAAAACCGGCAGCGCTTCCGCTCCACTGTCACTAAACCCGCGTTGTCGCCGCAAAATTTCGGCAGCGCTTCCTCACCACCGTTGTCAATCCCGGCGTTGTCGCCCAATATTTTGGTAGCGCTTCCGCACTACCGCTGTTAAACTCAGTGCTGCTGCCGCAAAATTTCGGCAGCGCTTTCGGATTACCGCCGTCAAACTCAGTGTTCTCGCCACAAAATTTCGGCAGCGCTTCCGCACTACCGCCATCAAACTCGATGCTTTCGCCGCAAAATTTCGGCAGCGCTTCCTCGTCACTGCCAAAAAAACATTGTTGCCGCTGCAAAAACCGTACAGCATTTCCCCAGCACTTCCAAAGAAATCACTTGCTGCCACCGTATAGGCCGCGCAGCATCTCCCCTCACTTCCAATTATGCCGCAGCTACACCACTCCTGCGGCCTTCTCCCTCTTTGCAGAGGTGGTGGCTATGGCAACTTTCAGCCTCAACCTTCCTACAGACTTCCACTCTCCACCTCTAGCCAGCAGCTCCTCCTCCAGCACTTCACTCCTCCCAGCAGCCGGCCAGCATTCACTCAAGTGAGTTGCTGAGCAACAATGCCAAGAATGCTTGGCTGTTGGGGCTGGGGGATGGCTTTTATAGCCAGAGACATGGCTGAGGCAGCCACTCTGCCTCCAGCCAAAATTCGGATCTGAGCTCAGCCCTTGATCTGAATCGCGATCAAGGGCTGAAACTTGATCTCTGGGTAGAGAAAACCAGTCCTAGGCTTAGGTATCACACCTGGCCTGTCATTCAGGCTGGATTCGGCCTTAAATTGGCTGAATCCAGCCATGTGTTGAGCCTGGTCATCTCGAACAGGCATCTGTCTGTCCATTCTCACAAGGTGTGCACATGTGCTGCACTTGCAGCCAGGTGCACAACTTTTTTTTTTCCTTCTCTCCCCCGTCTGTACTTGCCTGACGGCCGCTGTCACATACACGACCGTTTCCTTTCCTCTACCCCTCGGTCCTTTGTCCTCTTTCTGTTTCTCCTCACTTTTTCTACCTTTTTTTTTTTTTTTTTTTTTTTTTGTCTCTCCCCTAAGACCGCGGCCAAATTCGCGGCCGTTTCTTCTCTTCTTCTTCTCCCCCCCTGTTTTCTCACCCCTTCATAAGGGCATCCCTAACGCCGTCCATTTCGAACGGGCGCAGCAGTCTTTCGACTGCGGCACTTCTCCTACCCCTACGTCCTTCCATCTTCCTTCTACTCTTAATACTAACTCATATTCTCTACTAACTCCCTAACTCTACCTGCTCGTGACTGTGCCCGAACCCTTTCTCGAAACGGTCGTTCGGGCGCAGCCACGAGCCGTCACCCTACCCCCCACTAATAGCTCAAAACGGGGGCGCCCGTACCTGGACGCAACGGGCGTCAGATTCGGGCGCAGCTCGCTTTGCTGCTGCACTGCCCATTCGCTACGAACGGGCTGCTACAGCTTTTCGAGCTGCAGCGTTCACTTTTTTTTTTTTACAATCAGTCCCGTTCGTTCTAAACGAACGGGCATCGCAAACGAAACGTCAGCACCAAAGAAAAGAAAAAAGAGAAAAAAAAAAAAAAAAAAATCTAAAACAATATCTAAGGAAATGAAACAAAAAATAACTCTCCTTTGAGAAAAAACGGTCGCCCGTTTTCACAGGCGACTGTTTGGTGTACTGGGGCTAAAAAGCCCTAGCCACTTAAAAAAGCACCACATGGCGCTGTACGTTTTAATTTTTTTGTTTAATTTATTATTATTATTATTATTATTATTTTATCGATTTATACGTGTCATTCTTGCGCAGGCCATGCTGATTCGCACGTGTCTGATCTGGGCCGCGGGATCTCCACGATCGGATGGCCAGATCTGACCGTGCTGTTACCAACGGCAATGGCCAGCTCCAAAAGGAGGTAGCCCTGTAGCGCGTCGTGCTAAATTCGATCCCAGTATGTGCAGGGTAAGAGTCATGTGCGGTAACCTACTGGGCTAGCTCCTATCACAATAATGATAGGAGCAACTCTTCTATATGAAGAGCTCGCCCAGTCAGTTCTTCCCCATGTTGTGGCCTTGCAGGCTCTGCTTGCCTCAGGCCCAGCCTACCTGCGGCCCTGCAGGCCTCGCCTGCTCGTGGCCCTATATGCTTGGCTGGTCGCGTGGCCTCGGCATCGACCTATCAACCCCCTGGCTCGGTGTCAACCCCCGCGGCTCGGGAAATAAGACCCTTCTTCCTATTTCCCCTGCGTCGCGGCTGTATACCCGACGCACCCCTTTTTTTAGCCTACTTAGGCCCTGAATCGCGCGGCTGCTAAGCCGTGCGACATTATTTTAAGTAGATTGGGTCTAGCTTTAGTAGCTATAAACTCAAGTGAAAATACATAAATTAAATTCATGTTAGTATTTTCTGCTATTGCTATGGCTTTTATTTTTGTCCAGATTGAAAAAGAAAAGATTGTTTAATTTATGTATTTTCACTTGAGTTTATCTTTCCATGACCGTACACCACTTTGGCCTTGTCGGAACCACAAACGACAGATCGTACTGCCAACTTCTGCGGTTTCGATCGGACGTCAACGACGTCATACATCAATAACGTCAGGTTCTAAAAAGTTTTAGGTCTCTCAATCATAGGGTTGGTCTCAATAAACTTTGGCAACGTCAATCTCATCATGTTCCTCAAATCCAACGAAAAAGTCGGACAATGTTTGATCTTGAAAGACTCGGGCAGAAACCCTCACAGGGGTTTCGTTCCCGACACCGGTTTTAGCCATCCAATTAACGTTTTTTTTAGGGAATGTACTCACTGATCACTTGGGGGCTCACTACATGCGCCTAGCGTTGCCTGCCCACTGCGCAGATGAGTATCATCCAAAAGCAGAGTCGTTGATAATTCAATCAGTGCCATTTTCAGAAGATGCGACAATCAGACCTGAAACTAGGAATTACCAATTTGTATGCTGCTTGTATACATGCAGTCCTTCGAGAAATTGAGTTAAACGTGTTGAGAGCGTTTATTTAGAATTTCAGAAGCATACAGGAACAGTCTTCTCGCTTCTTCCTTGCAAGACTTACTTTTTACGATGAAACACAAGTCTAGACTCGGACTAACAAAAAAACTAGACGTCTTTGGCTCGATTTTTTCCCAACAGGGATGATGGATGATTGTTCACTTTCACTCCCTAACTCTTTTCATTTCCCCCATCCACTCCAGGGGTTAGCTTGGCTCTGACCATTTGTTCGCTGGGACAAGCTAAAAAAAAATGCTCGATCGAGATCAAAACGAGTTGATCATCGCAAGAAAAAGGTATATATATATATATATATATATATAATAAAATATAATAAAACATGTGCAGATCTGCGAAGCTGACCGATCCCGCCAACAGTGGGGATTGCTTGATTGACTAGTCTATGGAACCGTCCGTATCTCGCAGCAGCAAGAGTACTTAATTGGCGGATCAGCGAAACTAGTTGTTCCCGCTCGCAGTGGGAAGATTGATCTGATCTGCGAAATTCGGCTATTTCCGCCAGCAGCGGGAAAACTTGATTGGTCTGATCTACGAAACTGCATATTCCCGCCAGCAGCGGGAAGTCTTGATTAGTCTGACCTGTGAAACTGGCTATTCCCGCCAACAGCGGGGAGGCTTGATTGGTCTGATCTGCGAAACTGGTTATTCCCGCCAACAGCGGGGAGGCTTGATTGGTCTGATCTGCGAAACTGGTTATTCCCGCCAGCAGCGGGAAAACCTGATTGGTCTGGTCTGCGAAACTGGCTATTCCCGCCAGCAGCGGGAAGTCTTGATTAGTCTGATCTGCGAAACTGGCTATTCCCGCCAGCAGCGGGAATACTTGATTGGTCTGATCTGCGAAACAGGCTATTCCCGCCAGCAGCGGGAAGTCTTGATCAGTCTGATCTGCAAAACTGGCTATCCCCGTCAGTAGCGGGAAAACTTGATTGGTCTGATTTGCAAAAGTGGTTATTCCTGCCAGCAGCGGGAAATCTTGATTAGTCTAATCTGCGAAACTGGTCGTTCCCGCCTGACCTTCTCTCTATACTCCGCTCGCCCACTTTGCCGCTCTTACACTGTCAGAAACATACCTATTCACTAATTCCCCCTTTGGTTTTTCTCCTTCGCTGTCTCACTCAGTGATTCGCACGCAAGACTGCGGCACCGTGCACCCTGCCACTTCAACCAACGGGGCTGTCCGAACTATGTCCGGAGTGTTAGAGGGGGAGCGCGCACTTGGTACACTATTTCGCCAGCGTGCATCTCAAGCGCGCCTCTCCCTTCTCAAGTCTGATTGGTCACGTTTTCCTGTCCGCGCACACCGCTCGCGTCCTCCTATGCTGCTGATCACCCTAGAACACTCAAATCTTCAACGCTCTATGGCGAAGGCTGAGAATGTATGACTCGCCTCCTCCCTCTCGTCTTTAAATCAAGCGGGCCCTATTCACCAGGTATGGTCTCCTCCCCCTCGTGCGCGCCGCCCTCAGTTTCTCTGGCTGACTCTGATGACTTGAAACAATACCAAGCGCGGACTGTGTACGCCTGACACGCCCGTTCCTGGCAATAGTCTCCCCCCCTCTACGGCTGTTCTACTTACATCCGTCTGCAGGGGCGTGCATGCCCTGACCGAGACGTATGCGTGGACGACATACACCGGGCTCACTGCCCCGTCAAAATGACCCATCCTCTCGTGACTTTGCGCTATATCGCATCTGCAAGGCGGCTCCTGCACTCAAGAACTCGCCTCCTGGCCTTTAATGGTACCGGGGGTTTTCAGATTCTGTACTAGGTTCGTAGTCCCAAACCCTGGGACCCTGGGCGATCGTTAGATGCGTACAATCCATCATGTCTAAATCCTCGTCACCGGTTGAAAACTTGTGTCCCGCCCCATTTTCGAACCAGCAACAATTAATAGTAGTTGAACCGCAGCAATACCGGATTGGACCAACGCTGTACCAGCCCGCATAACTCGAATGTTGACACCAAAATTAGTGGGACACCACAGCCCCGAACGGGATCGCAGGACCGTATTAGAGAATAACCATGTCGAACAGCCCCTGTACCACGTCTTTGTCGAACCAGTATCTGCCCCAATATAGCAGAGGCAATTACAGTGAATGATATCAATAACCATCCCAAGAAGCAACAATGCTCAGCCGCAGTGAATCGATTCGATATCGAGCTAGTAACCAGGCTATCGTAGAGCTATAATTTCACCAGAATAAGGACATTGAACTGGAGTGAACTGCAGCAGTCCTATCGGTCAAACGTCGTACCAAGTACTGAGTCAGTGACACTGTCGAAATAGTAGCCTCGATATCTCGGCACCCCGTGCCAAATATGTATCTGTAAAAAAACATGTGATAGCCCAAACCGCCATGACTCTTGCCGGTGTCGAACCAGTACCGGACATTGAAGAATCCTCCCCATCAGCAGGAGCCTGTACCAGTCCAATGCCGAATACAGTGTGATACAACAAATATTGTGTCAGTCTCATACCTGTTCCGAGCTGGCCGCCGTACCATACCAATGCGGAATATCATACCATGCCGCCAGGCCAATACCAAACAAATGGTTGTACTGTACCGGTTTCAAACCGGTGTGCCATGGTCATCCCAAACTAGCGTCCATACCAATACAATAGAACCGCGCGACCTGTTTCTTACGGCACCAAACCAACCATGTCGCAGTAACCCAAAATCGGTCCCGCTCGACCATCGCGAGGGCAGTAATCAGGTGGATCGCGACTCGTACGGATCGACGGACTGAAGACAAGTAGATGATTTCCAGCAAAAATTCCGTCAAAATTAAATTCCGTCAAAAATTAATCAAATAATAAATAATCACTTGTTTTTTTTCTTTTGATTATGTCTAACCCTTTTCCTCATTTTTAATACTATTATTAAAATTGATGAAAATTGAGGTCCTTTGAGGACAATTTCACAAAGAATAATTTCTGAAGAAATTTAATTAATTAACAAATACTCATTCATTTTTTTCCTTTTTATTATTTTTAATTTATTTTTTCAATTTTAATTTTGTTGTTAGAATTAATAAAAATCGAGGGTCCCTTTCCTCGTGAACTGCTTAGCGTGGAAAGGGGCGCGCCGAGGTCTAATACCATATCTCGGCACCACGGCCAGCTGCTTCGGGAGCAACCTCGGAACGAATGGAAACGGCAGGTGTTAGGCGCGGCAGGCGCAACCGTTCGTCACGTTGATTTCAAGGGTTGGTTTTGATAATTGATGGGGGGAATTTTAGGGATCCTTTTTCGACCTCTATTTTTTTCGGACGGCTCTGATGAAAGTGTTGGTTGATTCCTCCCTACGCACTTAACCCAAGGCTCAATCCTTTGTATTTCGGGTGGCCGACCGGTCTGCGGCCGCCCGACACCGGTACCGGTACCGGACCGTGTCCCAATATGAGATAAAATAAATAAAATAATAGTAAATAAAATTTAATGAAGAGAAAATGGTGATGCGGGAAGAAGGGACCCACTGGGTCACTGGTACTTCCCTCAGTCCTGCCAGTCGGGCCCGCGATCGGGCTCCCTAAAAACTAAGGGGGATAGTCCCACAGGATCCTCGACCCCTCAGTTTCGTTCATAAAACGCTCTTCCGTTCCTTTGCTTCCGGCTGGTGGCCTCGATCCCCGGGTCTCCATAGTCTAAGTCCAAAGTTGTAACCTATAGGGCGAGGCCCAAGCTTAGGTTGAGCAGACGCAGTCTTGATTATAAAGACATCCGGTTCAGGCCCAGCCCTGTCAGACTGTACTAAGGCCGTGGTTTAGCACACCGACTCGTGTCTACTTTTCCTATGCACCTGCCCTCGCTGCATGATGGGGGCAATTTTTCCGTTGGCTGCCGTTATGCACGTGACACAAGTGCGCCGTTACATAGCAACTCCAATTTCCTCGCTAGGTTACCTTTCCCGAAAAACCGCACTTTACCACATAAGTGTTGGAAAAAAAACCCGACTTTTATAGTGGCCCCCGTGGCTTCTCCTGTTGACCAATATCATGGTCGACCTAGGAAGTCCCGCTCTTTGCACCTCACTGATTGTAATGTCGTAGTTAGTAAGTCAAACGGATTCAATGACTAGATCTTAGCCCAGACCACCCAAATGCCAGTCTCGAACATGAATCTGTTCCTCGTGCGCTACTGCAGCCGTCTCACAACCTTTTTTTTAGTTCATGCTACTAGGCGCATTCGCCGCTCTCATAACCAGATATCCGCCTAAATACCCATGCGTGCCCTCAAAGTGGACGCTCACACACTCTCTAATCAGATCAAAAGTGCGTGCCATTTCCAACTTCTAAGAGTGGTTTATGGTCACACCGAAATGAGACACTCTCTCGAATACCGTCAAAAATGCACCTTCTGTGAGATGCAAAAATGTGCCCAAATACCCTTGTAAGGGTATTCGGGCCGACAACAAGAGAACATGGGGGGGCTGCTCCCGGCCTGCAGGTGGGCGATACCGGCTAGTGGACAGCTGGTAGCATCACGGACCATGCCAACAGAACCAATCCCTGTGCCTCCCCTCAGGTCCCCTCCCCTACTAACCATTAGGAGTAGTGGAAGGTAGGTAGTGTGAGGTGAAATTGAGAGTGAAAAAAAAACAAAAAACAAAACCCGTAGATAGTAGAGATCAACCCAAGGGGACGCCTAAGCGAAGGAGGGACCGCAGAAAAGACAGTTGGGGACCACTGGAACCGTCCAGCTCGAAACTGGCCAAACCGAACCATCCAGGCCGGGACCAACCAGAGGGGCTAGCGTAGGACAAATCCTCAGATCTTTACCACAGCCACAGGTAGGTACCATCTCCTTTCTTTCGAGAGGTCTGCGCTTTCCTTTCTCTCTCCCATCTCCAGTCAGCACAGTGTACCCCTCTCCCGCCATTCGTCTTCATCTTCATGGGCCCAATCCTGCAAGTTGGCGGTATCCGCTCAGAGGGACCGGTAGCACGAGATCTGTCTCGGTCTTCCCTGGCTTCTGCAGTAAGCAACAGACGGACACGTGTCACAAGGGATGACAGACAGGTAGGCGGAGACAGACAGAAAGACGTGTTACAAGACTAACGTACACGTGGCGGAGCAGAGTCCGTTTGCGTTCATTCGGCGGACTGAAGGGACAACGGGCAAAGTACCGAAGTGTACCGGACTCGTTGGTGGGTGAATAGATTGGGCGCGTGCGCGGTTTGTCGGAGAAGAGTGGAAGTGGAACGGAAGAGCGGCGGCGGGCTCTCGCCTTCGCAGGGGTGTTTGCGTCCGCAGGACGAGGAAGAAGAGGAACAATGTTGGCTCGTTTTGACGGAAAGGTGGAGATTATGGCGTGGTGATCAGGTGCTATTGGAGCGGCATTCACACACACACACACACACACACACACACACAGAGAGAGAGAGAGAGAGAGAGAGAGAGAGAGAGAGAGAGAGAGAGAGAGAGAGAGAGA
>BFEA01000260.1:145228-157679 GCA_003427395.1 Chara braunii | reverse complement strand
TGGTCCGCTATGCCTGACTCTGCCTTGAGCTGCTCTGGTGCAGCGCTACCCCAACCGGGGCCTTCCAGATGCAGCGCCCAACAAGGTGATGAAGATGGTGTCCTCCATAGCCAGGTAAGTGCCCTACCACTCTCCTACCATGCCCCCTTTTTTCTCCTCCTCAAGCTGGGGTGCTCGCCATAGCCAGGCTAAGCCCCAGCGGACCTTCACCTCCAAGCAGCGCTGCTTCAGTCCAGCGCTGCGCTCCAGCAGCATGTCGCCAATCCTTGCATACCGCAAATGAGGAAGAACTCTCCGCTCTTCCTAAAGATATAGCGGCCTATCGGCCTCCTGGGCGGTGACTTCCTAGGCCAAGCGGCCTCCCAGCAACCGGTACCTCCTCCCTTTTGAAGGGAAACATCATTGCAGACTCTGTTATTGTCCGCACAGGCCCTAGACCCGGGCCACTTGGACTGGTACCGGCCTACCTCTAACCTACCGCTACTGGGCCTCTAAAAATGCCAACTTTTTGTTTTCTTCTGCTCGGCCTACCTGCAACTTGAGTGTTTTTCCCCAGTTGCTCTAAGTGCCGTGGGCCTACTCCGTGCTACCGGCATGTCTACCCCCCTGCAACCCTTCAAAGTCACGGTCACAGGTAAGTACCGTCCCGGTGGGCCTTGCAACCAACAAGTACCCTTGCGGGTCACACACATACCCAACCAGCAAGCACTCAGACAGACATGCAAACCAGCAGGCACGCACACACACACAACCGGCAAGCACTCAGACAGGCATGTAAACCAGCAGGCACACATACACACAGACTTGGGACCACAACAGAATGCGGGAATCAGAGCAAGGCATTCATTCCAGTGACAAATCCCAAAAATGAGCAGTGTTCTCAGTCTGTGTTTTTGGAGGGTCATTACAATATTACATTTCACTCAAAATCTCACAAGGCTAGATCTTAACTCTATCTCTCAATGAACACCAGCGAGTAAAAAAAAATTTGGGAACTCCTCCCCTATACAAGGTGCATCGCCAATACTTTTCCTATAAAATTATAATATTACTCTTCAAAACTAAGAAAATTTCAGCAGCGCTTCCCGTATAAAAAGTATATTTTCATAATTTATACAACGCTAAAAATCAAACTCAAAATGATTCTGACTTCCCAAAGTCAATTTTTTGTCTAACTCCATGAATTAACAAAAATTCAGGCAACACTTCCCCTAGAAAATAAGGCTTTCCATATTTTTACTAAGCCAGATATGAAATTTAATAAAAGTTCAAATTTGCAAAGAAAAAATTTAACTAACTCCTTATAGTTGTGGATATTTCGGTCGTGTTTCCCATAGGGAAAATAACTTTTCAAAATTTATACAAAGTCAAGTAAAATAAGTGATCCTATAAAATATGAAAACTTGAACGAAGTAAAATAAAATTAACTTGGAAAATGCAGAACTTGAACAAACACCTTAGCTTCAGCACGTGGTGAGCATCTAAAGCAACTACCTATCAAACTGATTCTCAAACTAAGTAGAGCTCACACACAATCACCTACAAGTTTATACCACAATGGTAAGTACTCTCAACCAGTACCAAGGTTAAACTTTGTCAACAATAGTTCATAGTTTTTCAATGATCTGTATCTTTTTACCCACCTTACATAAGGCATAGAACTATAACATTCAACTTAAAAACAAAGTCTAGCTTTGTCGTTGAATATACACAAACATAGGGTACTACTACTTTTCCTTTCTTCGAGCATATGACTAGGCAAACACAAAACCTAGTCGCTGTGAACTGTTTAAGTAGCCAAGTTATATACACCTTTCTGCCCTTAGTCTTTTAAGGTAGCAGATTGAACTATTCAATTTAGAAACAAAGTTCAGTTTGTCCTTTCTCACCACCAATTAATATTTTTAATTAATACTCTCTTCATTATGATATGTTATAGCCAAACCATTCAACTTAGAAACAACGTCTAACTAGCTTGTTCATAAAGTATAATAATGATAGAGTATAGATCAAATTATCCCTTAATTTTGTTATCTACGTGGCTCAAGACCAAACCATTCAAGTATTTGTTTTTCGTATTTTATTTTTATTTCAAATTTGGTAAGGAATTTGGATGTAATGCTCAGGCAAATCGTGTTTAATTTATTTTTCTTCATGACATTTTTTTTTCAGATTTTTTTGATTTTTTTTTTTTTTTTTGTCCGAGTTCAGCCTGAACGGTCGAACGCATCCCCAAGGGGTCCCATACGTTCGGGCGTTCGGGTTCGGGCGTTCGGCCCCTCCCGAATGCCGGTTACCCCTGTCTCTTATACACATCTAGATGTGTATAAGATGAGGGAGAGAGAGAGAGAGAGAGAGAGAGAGAGAGAGAGAGTGAGAGAGAGAGAGAGAGACATTGGTTGATTTTGTTTTTTCGGTGGTATTTTTGTGCATAGGGTTTGCGGCGTTGTCGGCACCATTACCCTTACAAGGGTAATTGTGCGTGTTTGGTGCACCTCGCAGGAGGTGCGATCGAGATGATACTTGGAAGGGTGGCATATACTTCAGCCAGCCGCAACTGACTCTAGGAAGTCAGAGATGGCAGATGCGCGTTCAGGTTGATTAGAGAGTGTGTGGGCGTGCACCTTGTGGGCACGCGCTAGCCAGACCAAGCTATTGATCAAGGAAGGCTAGGAGACGTCGGTAGGGTAAGTGGGTGCCACGCTAGAATCTCTGAGGCGGTCACAGCCTCGCACGCATGGACGGAAGATCTCGGACGGCATAGTATTGACTTGGTAGGACTATGACCAGCGGAGGGCGCCGTCCGACCTATTGAAGACCGGCGGTTTCGGAGCCATACCGGGCCAAGTAGTAGGCAGCAGACCGACCTTGCACTACCGATGGTAGGAGTCACTGGTGAGGCCAAGGAAGGGCGACGCTAACAAGGGTAGCAAGCGGGTTCTTTCGGCGGGGAGGCGGCAAAAAGGCGTCGTGGCCGGCCCTAAGATGCTCAAATTGCAGTCCTGCCATGGTAGGGCCAACGCGTGTGGAAAGCCAGCGGAGCCGCGCAACCAGAATAGCCAAGTACGGCCCTAGGAGCCAAGGGCGCAGACCGTAGGAGGGAGAAATGGCCTGAGATGCTATTTGCAGGCCGGGCTGGCTGGCCATACTCTTTATATGGAGAGGCTGCGCCTACTATCTCCAAGCCGGGGCCTAGCCTTATAGGTTATGACACTTACCTTTCACCAAGTGGATCCTGGGATCGAGGCTAGCAGCTGGCACAGAAGCAGTGAAGGAGTGTACTTCGGAGTAAACTGAGGGGTCGAAGGTCCTGTGGGACTATCCTCCTTAGTTTTGTTGGGGGATCCGACCGTGGGCCTGTTGGGCAGGACCGAGGACCAAACACCAACGGTCCTCCTCCCCTTCCCCGTTTTTTTTTATTATTATTATTATTTTTATTCTTTTTTTTTTTTTTTTTTCTTAAGTCCCAGAACGGGACGTGGTCCGGTACCGGTCTCAGGACCGGCCGCGAAAGCCAGTGAGTCTGGCCCGGTGGGAGCGTCGCGAACAGTCAACATACAGGCTTGGGTCTGAACCTCACTTAAAACAGAGGGACAAGGCCTTGTAGCCATGAGGGTCCGGGCTTGGACAATCCGACGGTGGTACCTCGAGGCCGTCGTCGGGACCTAGTCCTTCAGGACATCCGTTAAAATTGGAACGATTTTGAACAGACTAGCATGCGCTCAACACTTAGCTAACTCGCATAAATAGGGAGGTTGAATTCCCTCTTCGCTTGCTAATGGTAAATGGTGACCGGGAGAGTGAGGCAGCGTGGACTGTTGAGAGAATGATAGCATAGGAGGGCAGGAGAAAGGATTAGAGAGGAGAGAGGTAGCGCGGGTGAACGCGGTACAGCGAAAGGGGGAACGGTTGCCGATCGTGTTCCTCGTCATGGACACGCTGCTACGGGTGGCGAGCACCCCGCCTCTCGTAGACACCATCTCTATCTTAGATACTGTTTGGTGTTGTGCCCATCTTCGAACCCGTGGACGTGGAAGAGGGGGATCGTGCTCGTAGTAACTGCACCACTGATGCGTGAAGGTTACCTGGCAACTCACGACAGTCATCTGCCCACTGGTCACCCTCATCTCGTTGGCTGTCCCCTCCCGCTCAGAGGGTCTGGCGCACACCCTCGCTATGCTACTAGGACCGCATGAACTTGGCTGAGAAGGCGACCAGGCGCATTGGGTAGAAGAGGGAGGATGGCGAAGGTGAGCTGAAGCCGGTCAGCGAGTAGCAGGGGAAGGGCAGGGCTCACGCAGCTCTGGGCGAGTTAAAAAAAAAAAAAAAAAAAAAAAAAGTGAACCTGGGCGCTGATCTGCGCCAGGTGCATCTGAAGGGAGACATCAGGGAGATGGCGAGGTGGAAGACGAGAGGACCGCAGCTGTTACGTTAGTATGGTAGTGGGTCAGTAGGAAGGGAGGTCGGAAGAGAAGAAGTTGAAGGCTGAGGGAAACGTGGGTGCATCAAGGGACGAATGAACCTGGGCGGCCTGCTGCACAAGGAGCATCCGGGCAAGAAGAGTGCAACAAGGGAGAAAACGGGTATGGCGAGGCAGAGAGGATGTAGCTCGCGCATCTCTAGATGGAACTAAAGGAGGAAGAGTGCTAGGTGAGGGTTTAGAAGCAAGGCGAATCTGGGTATGTGATGAGACTTTGGAGTTGAGTAGGAGGAGAGGAGAAAGAGAGAAAACAAGTGCGCGAAAAAGTCGAGGCTGGAGAAGAGAGGGACGAGCGGGAGTGAAGAACTGATATCTAGCTCGTTCCTCTACGGAATTGAGCAAGGTAAAGTGCTAATTTGGGGTTTTGGGCCAGGGTGAGTCGTTTAGTCGTGTTAGTTTTTGTGTTAGAGTGTCAGATTCGATGCTATGACACTCGGGGGCTGCGTGGGGCACGCATGAAGTAGGCCAAACGGGGGAGAAGACGAGGACGGTAGCGAAGGAAGCGAGGAAACTGACATAGGAAAAGTAGACTGCAGCATGTACTCTTCTTCACTGATATTTCTATAGCGCCTGCTATCACGGTTGCCAGATATTGGTAGCGGAGATGATCGAAGTTGTTGTACTTTAGAGGTTGGTGATCTCATAGGGACACATTCTGCCCGAAGGGTTCTCACCCTGACGATTTAATATGAGCCCCTTTCTCTTGGCTCGAGTGAATTTGGCAGAAATACATTTTCATGTACAACGAATTTGAGGGAGAGGAAGGGTAGAGAAGATACTTACAAAAAAAAAAAGAAAAAAAAAAGAGAAGAGAATTGACAGTGAACCTTCCCATAGTTGAGTGAAAGATTCATCCTTGTGTTTGGTGGCAGGTGTGTGTTGGAGTGCAGTTTACCGTCTCATTCCAACCCCTTGGCATGGTTCCCATCAGCATAGGGTTATTTGCTCGGCTTGAGAGAGAGACCACGAGGATAGCAGGTTGGATCCTCTTGGGTGGTTATAGGTAGTATTCAACGTGCTCATTTTTTTATTTTTATTTTTTTTGTTCTAAGCGCGGGCTCCTGTCTCATGTTGCACGTTGGTAGGCTACTCAGTGGATTTGCAGACATGCCCTTGCTATCTCTAGTGGATCTGGTCAATCTTTTAGCCTTGGGAGTAAGACCGCATTGATTGATTGCAGTTGTCAAAATGCAGACCAGTTACCTCATGGACTATGGCTGAGGGTTATCCTCGTCTCAGGCTTAGGGCAGGTTTGGGCTGCTGTGAACGTGGGAGAGTGTCAATAAATGCTAGTAACCCCAACAGGGCTCTGCTGTGAAGACTCCGAACCTATCCTAGTTGGCTGAGTTGGCCATTCTCTACGTAGTTCGCAGTAGGGGGATAGTGTTTGCAGCGCTGTTACAATAACCAGTGCACTCCGCTGCTGCAGGGAACTGCAAAGTGATAAGGTCACCTGACTAATGGGCATGTGGTACCTACACCACAGCCATTGCTGTGTGTCTCGCTGCTTGCCTCACCTGTGTTTTCAAACTACGACAAGCGCAGAGATTGCCACAGGGTGCTGATGGCAGATCTGCAAGTAGGAGCTGCTACACAACTCAATAGACGCAGGTGGACTAGGCTCTGATTACGTGTAGCCCTTTATGGTTGTGCTTTTACTGCCGACTGCTTTCAGTAGGCAGCACTGAGACCTTGTTGTGCACAGTCCACTGCTGTGAGCTATGCACTGGTGATCACCGTGTGCTGTTACAGAGCAGGCGGGCTGTGTACAGACCACAACTACGTACCGCCGCGGCCTCTGCTGGGTGTTACGGGCAGTGGGAAACAGAAGCTGCCAGCTGACTGTGCACAGCAGTTGCTTTGAGTGTGCACAAACTGTGGCTGCCTGCTGATGGTGGCTGTCTACTACTGAATACTGCTGCCTGCTGTTGACTGCTGCATGATGCCGCACATTGCCATCGGCCAGTACCACCTATTGCGGTTTGTTGGGCAGCGGCAATTGGGCTAAGGAGAAGTGCGGGGCGTTGTTACTGTGGTGGGTGTTGTCCCTTGCTTAGAGCGGCGACAGTCTAGGCCTAAGGAGGAGACTGTGTGCCGCCACAGTCGCTGTCCACGGAGCCGCTGAGTCTGCCGTGGCTGGGGGTGCCAAAAGCATGGGAGAGACTGGAACCTACTACAGTGACTGCGTTACTGCTATTGTGTGCCGGCAGGCTGCTGTTGCAGTGATTAGGCGGTTGTTGGGACATACGACAACACACAATCTGCGCCCTATCGTGCTCTTGCTGGACTGAGCCAGCGTTCTCTTCCTGTGCACCTCGGACCCTGCTGATCTGAGTCCCCCACTGTACGTTGTTGTTGAGTTCTTCTCCGCCTACGTAGCCACTGGCCTTTGTAGTTGTATACTTGGAGAGTCCTCGCTACTGCGGGGAGTGCCCTACGGATCGTTGTATGCTGCTACATCGCAGGTGGGTTGTGTACGGCCTCTGCCGGGTACTACGGGCTGTGAGAGACAACGGCTGCCGGCTTGACTGTGCACCGCTGTTGCTTTGACTGTGCACAAGTTGTGGCTAACTGCTGGTGGTTGTCATAGGGTGTTCCAGCCTGCTGCTAGGGGCAGCCGGCCGCTGTGGGCTGCTTTAGAACGCTGTGCAGCTACGATTGGTCTAAGACAAGGGATTAAACCTTAGAAAAGTGGGCAGGCCGGGCCGGTAAGAGGGTGGACGCAGTGAGAGAGGGGAAGGGAGATCAGACCTGGCCAGGGGGCTTATTGTTGTTGCTGGGACAAGCTGCCACTACACACAGGTTGTGCACTGCTTCCCGCTGCGGACTCTTGCTGTGGCCGGCTGCGGTGGGCCTGCTAGTCCCTGTGGGCGTATTCTGCGGGCATACGGTTGGCTGTGTGCGGGCTGCTACTGCTGCTGTGCATCACGGCTGCGCCAGGCTGTTGACAGCCTATGGCTGAATAGAGCACGGGGGGGGTTGTGCTCTGTTCGAAACACGGCCGTTTCTGGACTAAGTAACTGCAGTCTTGAGTACGGGGATTTTGAGGGAGGAGTCAGACTCGGCAGAGGGGCTGCAGCTGCTGTTGAGGGGCCATCAAAGGGGTTGGTATTTTGCATTTGGCTGCGAGTTGAGGAGTTCTACTGCATTCCATTGACCGTCATTGCGGGGCCCTCAGGAGTGGAAGACTTCAAGGCCCTCTCCAGTGAGATTGAGCGCACCCCTCTTGTATCTGAGACTCTGAACTTTCTTTCGCTACCTTTCTCAGTCTAAGTCTGGTCTTTTGGTACCGAGAGGAAGGCGGCAGGCGGGATTGCAACCCGTAGGTCCGCGCCAAGGCCTCTGTGGGAGGTTGCCCCACCGATTGCGAGAGCTCTGCCGGGACCCAGGCGGGGTTCTGGAGGCAGAGAACACTCAGGTATAACCCTCAATTTACGCGTGTGATCCTATCACTAAACTATATTATCCTATTGCCATTTGACCTGGCTGTAAGTATGACTGGAAAGAATATCTGATTGATTTGCTTGTTTAAGTTCAGGACATTGCTTTGCAGAATAAATCGACAAGTATTTATTAATAATTAAGATTAACTGATTGAATTTAGACAACACGAGGATTGTAATTATGTGGCGAAGGCTGGGCGAACGCATAAGTTGCGGGCTGCTCAGTCGATCGCATCTGTTCTATTTGTTATTTGGCAGGCTAGACTACCCATAAGTTGGGTAGCCTAGTTCTATGCTGTATGTAACTGTATGGGCTGGTCAGACACAACATAAGTTGTTGTGCTTGGTCATATGCCTTTCGTCGTTGTTCAGGCAAGGCTGGGCTCCTCATAAGTTGAGGTAGTCCAGTTCTTTGGGTATGCCGAAAATTTAGGCTGACCAGTTTCACCATAAGTTGGTGGGACCCGGTCATACGCCTTACGTCAATTGTTAGGCAGAAGTTGACCACACCATAAGTTGGTGTGACTCAGTCTTGTGCTTTATTGTTTCAGGCGAGACTATTCGCACCATAAGTTGGTGTGGTCAAGTCATGAGCCGCCATCACTAAGAGAATCAGAGTATACAAAGTGATACATATTTATTATGTATATTCATGGCAGACTGGACGCCATGAGTTGGGAGATCCAGCCATATAAGCCGGTAGCAGGCAAGGCAGAGGGAAAGAAGATGAACAATACAAAATGGTGTGGTAACTGTGGGCAGGCTGACTCACCCATAAGTTGGGTAGTTGGTCCTATGTCTTTGATAACACGAAAGCAGAGAGATATATAAAGTCTGGCTATTTTCCTTTTCTAAACATATCTGACGTTTGGGTAGGGATCCTCATAAGTGGAGGTGACCTGGCCACTCGTCTGAAGACAAAATCGGAGTGTGAAACTTATCTATTGGATGTAGTTGTGTTGCGGAGGTCGGGCGAACGCATAAGTTGCAGGTTGTTCGGTCATACGCGCTTGTTATTGTTTGGGCGGGGCTAGACTACTCATAAGTTGAGTAGCCTAGTCTTATGCTATATGCCACTGTATGGGTTCGTCAGACACAACATAAGTTGTTGTGTCTGGTCATATGCCTTTCGTTGTTTGTTCAGGCAAAGGTTGGGCTCCTCATAAGTTTAGGTGGTTCAGTTTTTCGTATATGCCGAGAGTTAGGCTGATCAGGTCTCACCATAAGTTGGTGCGCCCTGGTTATACGCCTTATGTCATTTTGTTCAGACAGAGGCTTATCACAACATAAGTTGTTGTGGTAAGTTTTGTGCCTTATGTCTATAAGTTGAACATGGTTGTATTGCGAAGGCTGGGCGAACCCATAAGTTGCGGGCTGTTCAGTTCTTCACGCATGTGATTATGTTTAGGCTGGGTTGGACTACTCATAAGTTGGGTAGCCTGACTCTACGCCATATGTAACCGTGTGGGCTGGCCGAACACAACATAAGTTGTTATGTTTGGTCATATGCCTTTTGTTGTTGTTTAGGCAGAGACTGGCCCCTCATGAGTTGAGGAGGTTCAGTTCTATGTGTATGCCGAACGTTCAGGTTGACCAGCCTCACCATAAGTTGGTGCGGCCTGATCATATGCCTTATGTCGATTGTTTTGCAGAAACTGGTCACACCATAAGTTGGTGTGGTTTGGTCTTATGCGTACGTATATTTGTGTTACCAGGCTAGGGCACCATAAGTTGGTGTGACCTAGTCATACAAACTGGTAGGTCAGTCACATCCATAAGTTGGGTTGGCTGACCCTATGTCTTATGCAAGGAAGGGTAAAAAGGGAATAATGAGGGTTTCTGAACGAACTATGTGGCCTGGAAAAGAACCATGTGGGATTGTGAGAGATGTTTGCGCTTGCATGCTCGTGGGCTCTCACTTGGGACATCTTTTGATAGAGTAGTTGTTGTAGATGCTCGCCGAGTGTTGGAGCCATAGGTAGGTAAGATGAATGATGGGAGGGAAGCTTGGGATGAGATAGGACTGACTCTGCTGGGGGTTGGGATCAGCGTTGGCTCATGGCCTCATTCAGAGGGCATGTGGACCAATATTGAGCCTAAGTTGTCAAGCAGGGATCAGGAGTTAGCCCCAAGTATAGTTTTGCTTTGCACTTTGACTTTCGGCTTTGTATAAATCTTGGCAGCCTACTTTTCCTACGGGAAGCGCTGCCGAAATTTTTGCAAAACTGAAAAGAGTTAGTCATATTCAGGTTCCTAGAAATTCTGAAAAGACACTTTTCCTACGGGAAGCGCTGCCGAAATTTTGGGAAATTTTGAGAGTTAGAATATTTTCAGTTAGACCAATCTTAGCAACTCAACCCTGAGTAGGGGAGGTGTTACTGAACCTCTCAGAAGCTGAGTAGGAGCTTAGTAGAGGAGTTAGGATGTGACTTAGAAGAATTACTCCCTACTTAGGCTAAACGCTGTAGTGGAATCTGTTTGACCTGTGTTGTGGTGCAGGCCATGCGTATTGATTGAAGGTCTGACTTGACCAGCCTGATTATTCTTTTGTTATCACTGATAACAGGTCAGTTGCCGATTCGGCGGTATACGACTCAACCTTTCATCCCTTTCTGCTTCTCAACCTAAAGCCTTGGCCCTAGATGGTTCTTTGTTTTGTTGGGTTTTCACCCAGATTCTTTATAAATGACCATTTCTTAAAGGCTGAGTATCTTTGTTGTGGAATGGTGGGGAAAAGGTTGGGCTTGTGTACAAGGCAGGGTGTGAGATACAGAAGGCTGAAAAGTTGACCCCTTTAGTGTATGTGTTGTTGTTTGATCCTTGTGTGTGGTCACAGGTATGTGTGGAGCATGTTAATCAAGTATGATGTTTTTGTTGTTTTGAGTTAAGGCGGGCAAGCCACGTAGCTATTGTGAGAGTGTACTATCACATAACTCTTTGCTTGAGTAAGGATATTTCCCCTTATTTATATATTGTGGTTGGGCTCTCGCTCGCACAACCCTCACTCGGTTGTGTGACCGCGTGTCGATCTTTTCTGTATCTTTGTCTAACTTTAGTTTATGGAACGATAAAAGTTCCGGGCGGAAGGACTAGCGTGTCGCTGGTGATGCGCCAGACAACTCACCACCGCTCCAAATTCTTTCCTGCCCTAGGGGCCGTCTTGCTTTGCACCCCTTGGGACACCTCAGGGTGCAGAAGACGGAAAGGCCCTCAGGCCGGGTTTGCGTCCGATAGAGGATTACCTCCCCCTAGCGCGTGTTTCAGCCAACGCCTGAGCGTCCGAAATAACCCCATGGCTCAGAATAGGCCACTTGGGTATGGACACCACGTAATGCGTCGTCATCGCAGATACTCACGTAGAGCTGCATGGTGAGTTGGTATGTGTGGGTACTGCGTCCGCACGATCTTATCCTAAGTCCTTGCGTGCAGCACTCGCCGATCCTCGTACTAAAAGTTATAGGTCAGGCGGCGAGACCAAGAGTGCGCTACGGTCAATAGACTCGGGTTTGTGGTAACGCGAAGCGACACATGGGCGAAGGACCAGTCCCAGTCGACCTATGGGAGCCCGTGTACGGGCCTCACTACCCCGGACATTGGATAGCCTACGGGTAGGACTTTGGGCCTCCTCCGCGCGCGCGTCGTTTGGGCCTGCCTACCCCTTCTATTTTAGGAGGCCACTAGACCAGTGCGAGTTTTGAACTTTCATGGTTGGACGTTGTAGTCCGTGGTAGCCGTCAAAGTCAAACCCCTTGATTTCGGCTACCACGATAGCCCTAAAGTTGTCTACTCAACCCCTCTGCACAGGGTGCAGAAGAGAGTGTGGTCTTCAACCGCACATGGCGGTTGACTGGCGTCGAGAGATTACCCCTCAAAGCGCCTGTCAGCCGACACTTGAGTGTCGAACGTGACCCTCGAGAATACCAAGGGCCGCGAGGCCACGAGTTCCACATAGTACCCCATCAGCGCAAATGCTTGCATGTGCTCGCATGATCGATATGAGGGGGCCATGCACTCGCCCGCCTCTTATACGGAAGTTCAGCGCCCGGTACCTATCTGAGTCTTGTCGTATATAGTTATGGTTCAGATACTGAAGGGACTAGGAGTTGTTGTGTTGTGGCATTGTTTGTGGTATTTATTTCGCGTGGGGCTCCAGGTGTTATGGGTGAGTAAGTCCGAGTGTTGTGGTGTAACGCGTGGGTGTGTAGTGCGTCATAGTCGACCGACGTCGAGTGGCGTTTGAGACTTCAGCCCCCTAATACGGCGATTCGCGTACGGGTTCGATTTTCGGGCATTCGACCGCGCGTACCCCCTATGCTACAGCGAGCGAGAAACGCCCTCGGCTGGGCCACCTCTGCAATTGCATACGAAAAGTTTTCGCATGTGGTTCAGTAGCTCGGCAGGGATACGCCCACCTAAAGGATGGTGACAGCTCTCGCAGGTGGAGGTAGCGGTGCCTCGCGTGACTCTGTCCTGTCGTAGGGACTCGCGAGAGGTACGGCTGGCGCACTCGGCCGGAGCGGCAAACGCT
>BFEA01000260.1:101103-116183 GCA_003427395.1 Chara braunii | reverse complement strand
CCACCCATGTGGGCTGGTTACCCTCTTCCCCGCCTCGCCGCCCCCTCCTCCTCCTCCCCCTCCTCCTCCCCTTCTACCGGTCAACCCTGACGCTCTCTTGTCGGACTCATAAAAACAGAGAATTTGAGGAATCCTCAATTCCTGTTACACTGATGGGATTCTACCAAAACGCTTATCTCGGAACATGGTCAAAGTTGGGGAACATTTTATCCGAGTGATTATTAACTCGGAGGTGTACAAAATTCAAGTGGAATGGCTCAAAGAACATGCAGTAACTATTATATTCGATGAAGAGACAACGTCCTTACCAGTAGATATTACGAAACGAATTTTGCATGCCTATGAGGACGGATGGGCCACTAACTGATTGATTAATGTCCCTCCTAAGCGCGGCTTGTTTCATAATGAATGTCGCAATCTAGTAATTTATGTGTCATCGTCAAGTCAGATGCGACTTTCATGCTGAGGAAGAAGCAAGAAAAAATAGTTTTGGACGGAAGAACATACTCGATTATGTTTCGACCTTGGATGACTAACTATGAGTTGTACGAGCAGAGGGAAGCAATGCGATTCTAGTTTTTTTGGATTAGATGCTTACAAGTCTCAATTTTGGCACTTCCACAACTAGAGACAGTGGTGGACGACGCCTTCGGTTCGGTTTTGAAATCGCACCCGTCTTTCAAAGAACCAGGAAAGCCGGTATTGATAAACATTCGGTTCGACTTAGTCTCGTTCGCAAGGATGAGATACAAACCCTGTTTGTTGGTTGACCACCTGGAAGATGGTTACGCCGAAATCGAAGTTATTTGTGCAGACACCCCATGGTGTGAGGTGTGCAGAAGGTATTTCCATAAATCCAATGACTATCCCTCGAAACGCCGAGCAGACCCTTCAGCGGCTAACAAGCCTAACAGGGATATGCCCCGAGACAAGAATAAGGAGACCGAGAAAGCCGAAAAGAGCAAGGGCCCTGAAGAAGAGGAGGAGGGTAGAAAAACAACAGGGACAAAAGTCAGTATGAGAAAGAGAGGGTGCAGGACAAAGACACCAGGAAAAACAAGCCGCCCCACCCAACCACCTCACACGAACAGGAGGGTGGAAAGGCGGTCGTGGTTTGGAAAAGGAAGGACTCTAATGCATGGGAAATCAGGAAAGGCCACCATACCCCTCCAAAGGAGGAAAAGAGAGGGCAGCCCTCAGAAGGGAAAGGCAAGGAAGCGGAGCAGGGCAGGAAGACAAAAAAAAAGAAAAGGAGGAGGGCATCTCTTGGAGAACACCCACATGAAAAGGGGGATAAGGATGTAAAGATGACTAGTAAAGAAGAAGATGAGAAGATAGAAAAGGGAGAAAAGGGGGGGAGAAGGAGGAAGAAAAAGGGAAAGAAGAGCTGGAGGAAATAAAAGAATCTGAGGAAGAGGAAGGAGAGTGAGGAGGAGGACGAGGAGGGTGAGGAAGAGGAGGTAGACGAAGGTGAAGAGGACAAAGAGAAGGAGGGGGGAGGAAAAGGAGAAGAGGAGGAAGACGATGAAGAGGAGGAAGACGATGAAGAGGAGGAAGAAGACGATGAAGATTTAAAAAAATTGGATGAGGAAAGTGAGGAGGACAATAGGGAAGAAGACGGGGAAGAAGAGATGGACAAAGATCATGAGGGGTCAGAGGACAAAGAAGAAAGGGGGGAGGAAGGGGAGAAGGAGAAAGCGGGCGAAAGGGAAGAAGAGAGAGGTGAAGAGAAAAGACAAAAGGACGAGTAAGAGAAAGCAGAAAAAGGAAGGAAATGGCCGGTGGATGAGGAGGAAACCGGAATGGACAACGGGGAAGAAGGAATGGAGGAAGAGGAGGGATTACCAAGGAAAAGCCAAGAGGTCGTCCCAGGGGAAAACAATGACACACAGGACCCGAGGGGGACCCCAGGTAAGGAGCCTACACCGCAAAAGCCTTCCCCCAGGGGAGCGAAAATTCAGCCTCTGGAAAACTTCACGATTTATAATAATAAATCTTTCAATTCGGATGATAAAGACCACTCTGACGGACCTGGGCCTAAAAGGAATGGTGAGGTAGGTTCATGGAAATTAGCAGACATCTTTTCATTTCAAAAAGTGGGAAGCCATCACCTATTGAGTGAGTTAGGTCTGACACATGCAAATGGTTTCTCACCACCCCCAAAAGAAAAATGGAATGATATTACAACGGTAGGATCGTCGGGGGATGAAATAATGAATCTACGAATTGACCAGCGAGTTGAGAAGGATAAAGATGGGAGAAAGAGGTCGAGGCCATTAAGCCAAACTAGAAAGGAGTTGTCTCTGGCTGGACCGATGAGGACAATTCTTAAAGCGGAAAAGGTCAAAGGGTTAATCAAACAATTTATGGTCCCGCTTATCATCTCAGAATCAGCGGTAGGTCTGATGCTACTAACAGAAATTGCGAAGGATGGCGGACTGGAAACTCCATCAATCCCCGTAACCCCCCCCCCCCCCCCCCCCCCCCTAGTGGAATTAACCAAGCGACAAGTGTTGAACCATACGGGATCAATAACTGTTCCCATCGTTTAAAATAAACAGGTATTTATCACAGAAGCATCAGCTCCCCCGGTGGTTTTTCATATGGCCCTGATGGGTATTCGCACCATCTGCGACTCTTTTTTTGATAAATGGTACGACCTTAGGGTCCATTGGATCCCACTCCGGGACTTCCTTGTTGGAAATACAAAATCTACACGGAAATTACACATGTCAGCGAGAAGAACGGGGTCAGTTATCTTGGAGTGGATGCGATATACGAATGGGATCAAAAACTCTCAGGGGTATGTCTGACCTAGAATCTCATGATGGCCAGATATCCAGGAAAGGAAGTAAAGGATACAAGGAAGTCCCTAGCACACCGCAAGGGCCAGAGTCGGATCCAAGCCACCGGCAGGACCTGTACGGATGGTACTACCGCCTAAATGGCGGCTGACATCATGGACTGTCCGCGGTTTAGGCGACACATCACACAGATACAAACGATCAAGACTTCTATCCTGGATGCCGTTAAGCAATATCCATATTCTAGATATCCAAGAATCAAAGTTAAATATCTGTAAACTTCAGAAACTAACGACTTACTAGGATAACCCGCAAATTTGGTTTCCTGCAGATGGGACTAAAGGAGGGGTTGCAATATTAATCAATAAGGGTCTTGATGCCGAAGTCCTGAACTCATATGCAGATTCTGGTGGGAGAATCGCATGGATCAGAATACTGATCGGAGCAGAGGAATGCGGCATTTGTTCAATTTATGCCACGACAAAACTAATAGATCGTACATAATTTTTAGCCAACCTCCCAGCCTTCCTACCTGACACAGAGAATCTATTGATATTAGGGGACCTCAATACGATACTAAACCCAGGATTAGATTCACTCTCAGTCTTCCCCCCGATGCGGGATGCAAAAATATTAACGTCCCTGCTGGACGCCTACTCATTAATAGATGTATTCCGCACTTTAAACCCGAGCTTAAAGGGGTTCACCTGGTTCGAACCCAAACCAGCAGATAACACACCAGGTCCAAGAAGCAGATTGGACTTCATTATGGCGCGGGGCTCTCCTTGGAATACTTGCTTTTGGTGATATGTGATGCCAGACTCAGAATCAATCCCGGACCACCACCCGGTACTGATGGACATAGTCTCCGCGGAAGTGATACAAAGAGAGAGACCCCCATTCAGACTCAATGTAAACATGTTAAAAGATGAAGGAATCAAGCAATGGGTGACCGACCAAATGACATTGTGCAATGCCATGAAGGACCTATTCGAAGATCTGCCAGAATGGGCAGAAGTAGGAATTAACATAATTAGAGTAACCCTAATGAATTTTAATCAAATGAAATTGGCGAACCGTACGTGGCATGAAGTAAGACTCCAAAAGGAAATTGAACAGGCAGAAAGACTGATGGGGACCGACCCATTTTCGAACTATTATTGGACAGAAAGGGGGAAAGCAACATTGATAGAGTTGGAAAAGTTCGAGGTAAAAAAACAAGCCGAATGGATGGACTGGTTGAAGATTCGTGGAATCATAGGTTATGATCGAATGACCAAGTTATCATTTAAATATTAATCTTGAAGCAAGCCAAACCATTGATAAGAGAACTGCGCCATCCGTTTACAATCGACTAGACCCCGACCTCGAACATGGAGATAATGTGTGCAAACGCCTATGAATATTTCAAAGATATTGTCTCCACTAGAAGACCGCTTGCTACTCTAGACACACAGATTTACCGGACATTAGAAGCTTTTAGGATAGGACCACAACCCAGATCTCGCGTTCTGCATCGAAGGCCTTGGACGAACCATTCACAATTGAGGAACTAGGAAGAGCGGTAAAGCAAATGGCTCTGTCCAGACCTTGATGGACTACCGATGAAGCTCTACCTAGCCTGTTGACCAACCTTCGGGCCCTTCCTTCGTGACATATACAACAACGTTAGGACAACAGGCATATTACCGGGGAATCTACTGAAAGGGGTCATATCGCTCCTATATAAAAAAGGGGATAAGGCCGAGGTAAAAGACTATCGACCAATATCAGTCTTAAACGTAGCATATAAAATATTGGTTAAGGCATACGCAATCAGACTAGTAGATGTGCTTCCCCTCCTGGTTGGGCAAGAACAGGGGGTTTTTGTAAAGGGACGGTCAATATTTGAAAATATAATAACCACCCTACAGACCCATGAAATAATATCCAAAGAGAGGAGGGGAGTGGTAGTCCTTCTCCTAGATATGAAGGAGTATGATAAGGTGGGGTGGACTTTTGTCCTAACCACCCTATCAAAAATGGGCTTCAACCCCCAATTTGGTAATAATGTCAAAGCGATGTACTCACAGGCAAGTTCAACGGTAATTGTTAATGAACGCCCATCGAAAGATTTTCAACTGCCCCGCTCTTTACGCCAGGGTTGCCCCCTGGCCCCTTTATTATTTGTGCTTCAACTATAAATTCTATTAGATAACATTCGACACAACCTAAAAATTAATGGATCAAAAATCCCCCCCTCCATTCATTGGAAGGGGGGAGCGATAGCCGATGATCTAACAATTGCCTGCGAAAACTCAGATTTGGTCTTTACGGAGTTTAGGACTGTTTTAGATGATTACTATCAATTGTCTGAGACATCAATCAATTAGGATAAGTCCACATACTTCTTGCCCCCCCCCTTATGGGGTTTGTGTCCAATGGGGCCTAAAACAGGTACCAGTTGGATCATCTGAACGGTTCTTGGGAATACAAGTGTCGTTAACCGATTGCTCAGCAGGACAAGACAGGATACTCTAGGAGAAGGTATGTGTCAAAATCATGGGGTGGATCAGGAACCACAAACTCTCGTTATTTGGGAGAACGCTGGTACTATCTGCGACCTCATTCTCGCTATTGTGGTTCCCATTAACCATTCATTGGTTACGTGATGGGACATATACAACAGTAAAAAAAGTAGCTGCTAGATACATATGGAAACCAACGGTCACAAAAGAGCAAGGGTTTATTGTGAAAGTGGCATGGGACATAACAATCCTCCCCAGAACAGAGGGAGGACTGAGAATTTTAGACCCAAGGGACCAAAATATTGCACTGCTCGGGAGATGGGTGATCAAGGCATTTGTCAGAGAACAAAGAACAGAAATTTGGATAAAGATGGCGGAATACATTTTCAAAAGGGACTGGGCTTTAAGTGGGCGAGCAGGTACTATGGAGATGTCTAGTTAAAATGGATATGGGGAGGAGGAAAGTTAAATCTAGAATATGGACCGGGATTCTGAGGGCTTGGAATAAGATTAGACCCATGCCTCTGAAGGAACCCACCTCAAAGTTGGAGGTAGCTAACCAAGTGCTATTCTATAATAAGTTGATTAAGTCCGTGGCAGACACCCCCTTCTACACAGTTGAGAAGGGAGGTAGCTTTGCCAAGTCATGGACAAAAAAGGGAGTTCTACAGATTAAACATCTATGGGACGAGGAGAATCAAACATGGGTAACCTACGAAGACATTAGAAGAAGACTCCCTCGACTTCGGGCAGTGCCGGGAAATTTGACTGCTATTCTGGAAGCAATCCTCTGACAGTGGGAGAGACTGTTGAAACAAGAATTGAAACACGGTCAAGATACTTGGCTTGTAGACCCAACAGTAGCAAGAGTGGAAGAGGTTATGAGGGTGCTTGGTCTAAACCTCCAATAGGGAATGAAAGTTGAAAGTTGGGCGGTGGGAAGAGAAGGAAATAATGAGAGGGAAGTATTGTTTGTGAAGGAGAGGACCATACGAACAACAAAGCAACTAACAAAAGCAAGAGTATGAGAAAATGACGGCAAGGGCATCCACTGAGAAACATTGTTAAGGGGGGAAGCCGAGTGTTTCATGGTAGACCCGACCCTTTATGGATAGAAATTGAGGGATAGAAAGGAAACTCCTTTATACACATATGAGACCAGGACGGGAGTAGCAATAAGCCGCATGAAAAAAACAAGGCCGAAGGACGTGGCTGTACGAAGATTTCGGAAGGATTGAGGTTAGACGGAAAAAGTTCCGGATTTTTCACTCATTTGAAAAATAATGAGAACGATTCCATCTAAAAAACAGGCCAGCCTGACATAGGCACAATCTATGCGAGTAATACCCTCGACATTGTGGTTGTATACTAGAGGCATGAATTTGAGTACTACATGCAGACGTTGCAACTGGAGATGGGAATCCACTGAGCATTTATGGCTATTCTGTCCCCTAGCACATGAGCTATGGCTGTGGTGGAAATCATTCAGGGATTCTCAGGTGGGACCCGGATGGGAATGGACTGATAACTGGATCTTATTTGGAATCCCACATGAAAAGGCAAAGTTGTAAGACGGTTGGGGATATGCACCTCTGACATGCAAAGGAATACTGATGGAAGTGTTGTTGAAGGCTCGAAACGCACAAGTATTCAGAGACGAAAAGATTGACATCCATCAGCAGAAGGCAATGGCGAAGTCATCGCTCAGATTGACTATTTCAGCCGAGTGGAAACAATCTAGACAAAGGACAGGCCAAGGTAGGTACTGGTTTAATAAGACATGGACACTTAAAGACGTATTTTGAAAGATCCTTCCGGATGGGAAGCTCTGGTTGGCACCCTGGTTAAGTGATTAATGTTGTCAGGTTAAAGATCGTGTTAGATCTCGAGTGATGGTACCGGTTTAAGCGGAGAAAAGACTCCGCATTAGACAACGCCTCAATGTATCTTTGAGTTTCAAAGATAAAAATTTTACAAAAGATAGCAGAGTGACTCAAGTAATGAGGCAGGAGCAGTGGGCCTACAACCCCCTTTCTTATCAATGCTTCAAGATATATATTTTTGGAAAGTATTTTGGGTTTTGAATGGAACACTGGATCCGGTTTCCATGTAGCTTAGAACATATCCGGAGCTCCAGGGTTGGGAACCGAGCTTGGCTCATAAGCTAAATTGGTTGAGGCTGCCAGGATAACACCGGGTCGAATTGTGTGGTCCCCGACCTCGCTCCATTTTGTTGCAATAAAGATTTACACTTTCCCCCCCTCCAAAAAAAAAATAAAATTCGGAAGCAGGGCAAGATACACCCGTCTACTAGTATGGATGCGTTTGCTGTTTTTGCGCTGCGACAGCGGAGGGGGCGGGGTCCAAATAGAAGGTGTAGGTGTGACACCGACAACAAGAGATAAGGGCGTGTGTGGGGAGTGATAGAGAAATGTCGGTGCCCGACATCCGAAGCACCTATGGGGCCCGGCATGGTAGCTATGTTCTCAGCCAAGGGCCTGCGCTTAGTCCCGAGGTCTTTTGTCATTTAGTGAAAACGGGAATATCGTGGGGTACTGTGGAGGGAGTATGGAGTCATATAGGGTTTTTTTTAAGGGTCGAAATGGTTTCGATCATTGTCAAGTCTAAGACCGGTCGAGGAGGCAGCTTGGGAGGGGGCGACTGTAGGTCAAAGACTCCAGGCCTTAAGGTTGTTGTGGCGGTTGTGAGGTTGTGTTTCCTATTCGGGAAGTGTTTTTTTGTGGCCTTTTTTTTTTTTTTTTTTTTTGCGGATTTCGGAGAGAGGGGCGCAGCCCCACGAAGAGGGAGAAAAAGAAGTTGGAGAAGGGCGTTGAACAGTATGCAGAGGTCGAACCAGATACAAAGTAGTGGATGGGAGGAAGGGGGGGTCGAGTTGTCGGCGTGCTGGTTGCGTTGATGCCAAGTGGGGTTGTAGGGAGGGAGGGTCTGGACAGAGATGCATCTGGACGCCCTCTGGGATGGTGGTGGATATGTGGGCGACTCATGCATCCATGTGGGGGACTTACGCATCCAGATGCAAGGCAAACTTTATATTTTTTTTACTTTTTTTTTTTTTTTTTTTTTCTCAAAACATTTTCTTTATTTCCAATGAAATGATTCGAGGCCGGGAGCCCCACAATTCTACCTGGTGTAATAGGAACCTCTGTTATGTATGTTTGCTGGAAAACGGGTCCAAAGTCCGATTAAGAAATTACCAACTGCCATTTTCAACTACTTCCAACCCTCTCAGCTGACGCTGCCTGAAAGACATATAAAACAAGGCTGGAATTAACCTTATTACAGTCTAATCACTGACCTCTTGTGGTGGGGCGACCTGGGGCTCGGGCCAGAGCCACGAAACCAATTTTAACTTACCTTGATCATTGACGCTTGCGAGGAAGTTATTGATGGACCACGGGTCCCTGAACCAAACTTTGCCTTGGTCACTCGATGTCGCGTGGATAACTTTCTGGTACCAATCTGCTCAAATAGGTTTGCGTATGCTCAAGCAGATAGTGGTTTTTAGGGTCAAAAAAACTGGTTTTTCGCCCCTAAAAACTGTTGCATTCCTACTTAGCCATATCTCCTAGTAGATGATGGTTCTAATGACCTGAGCAATATAGCCCAGCCCACCAGAGGTTCTGTAATCTGCTGCGAGTAAGCCCAGGAGAATCCATTCCTCATTCCATTTTAACTTTGCGTCTGTGATGTTTTCCAGTTGGTTTGCCACCGACCCCAAATGTTGGCGGGGAGGGGATATGTAATCCACAGATGATCCGTAGATTCTCATGCCCAATTGCAACGATTACACTTGGATTGAATAACTACCTGTTTCTTCAACAGCCAGACTGCAGAGTGTACTACTTGCAATATATATAGCCATAGCAGGCAAGCTTGTTTCTGACAGGGTAGTAGACGCAGTTGTGACCAATGTCGAAAGATTTCGACAGGTTGCCTCGGAGTAGATGTAGTCTTAAGACGTTGAAGTGTCAACTTTGTGTAGTGTACTTTCTGGTTTGAGTTTGTCTGATACCTGTTTTTGTTGTGTACTGGTCGAGTGTAATTCGTTTACCATGCTTATCCAACCAGCTTACACTCATTGGGTATAGTTTTAACTCTGTGATTGCGGTAAGTCATAAATTGGTGACAACTGTAACTCTTCCGACTCGAGTCGTTTCAACAACTCGTACCTCCGTTCCTCTCCAGTTGACTGATTATTCAAAGTTGTCCTTAAATTTCAGGAGTCGAAGTTTGTCCTGGCCAACTTCTGCTACCATTTCCCATTCCTCCACTTTGTGAACAAGCCTTGTGTCTCCTTCTGTAACTTTCTCGGGGAATTTCCACAGAACATTGTGTGTCAACTCTCTTTCTGGTTTGTACCACCGCCTATGAGGGTCCGTTTTCCTCCTGAAGATTGAATCTTTCCGTTCATCTCGGAGGGCATTAATCAGAAGGTTTTTGCATTGCTCTACCAGGGTAAGCCTTCCTGGCTTTACCCTTAGGTCCTGTTCGCTGAACTAATCTAGGGATTGGTTATCCTATAGGTCCTCCCGCCGTAGGACCCCTCTCTTTATTCATTTCCTCATAAACGTCCCCCTATTATTTGAGACTAGGAAGGGAGTTCCCCCTTGGTCTGTTATTCTCGGATTTTCGAACAGGGGTTGGGAAAGGATTTCACTTCTAGTTATGGGGCTAGTTCCAGCGGCTTTATTTTTTCCCATGCCGCCCAAATGTTTGCCCAAAGCTCAGAACTGGGTTTTCGCCTGACGAATGAGGGGAGCATAGCACATAGCCACACGTCTGATGGGCGGCTTCGATTCTAGTTGTCACCTAGAGTTTGTTCCGCCATCAGAAGCCTGTCCCTATCATTTACGTCAAGCGCAACTTTGATTAGCCATTTGACCAGGAGGGCAACAATCTGGTCCTCAGGGTCCAAGATTCCTAACCCTCCTTCTCCTCTAGGCATACAGACCGATTTCCACACAACTTTTGTGATGAAGGGGTTTCCCTGCTCTGATGAAGGTTTCCACAATTGCCTCGCCCCACTACGCCTGATGGTTTTATATGCTTTAATACCCAGACCTCTGATTGCTCCAACAAACCACAATTGTGAGAATGACATAATGATAATCACTAGGATTCTCCCAAACAATAAGAGGGACATAGTGTTTACTAGTTTGTTCATGCTTGTGGCGACTTTCTCTATCAAGATAACATTTTGTAGGTGTGCTGATTTTGCCTGTGATATTGGGATACCTAGGAAGCGCTCCGTTGCGTCCGCCGACACTCTCTTCATACCCGATGAGACTGCTAGCTCATGTGCTGATGAAAGAATGTATATTGATTTGTTCCAATTCACAGATGCCTCAGATGCGTCAGAGAATGTTAGCAAGATATTGCATAGCTCGGTAAAGTCTTTTGCGGAGTTATAGCAGATTGTGAGGAGAGCGTCAACTAGTGTTCCTCCTTTGCATTGGTGATCTCTCAATGGTAACCCCCTAAGTTTTGGATTGGATTTAATATTATTTTGCAGGACTTTTATTTGTAGAACAAATAGGAGAGGCGCAAGGGGACAACCTTGCTCGACGGAGCAGGTAAGCTTGAAGGTAGAATTTTTTTTTTCATTGACCATAACTTTAGCGCTTGCTTGGGTGTATCATGCAAGGACCCACCTGAGAAACAACAACCCGAAATTCATGTGTTGCACTGTAACTTCCACAAATGACCAACCCACTTCATCGTAGACTTTCTCAAGGTCTAAAGCTAATATTAACATATTCATGTTAGTTTTGTTTATTATTTCTAACGATTTTGTGAGTTCCTTGAGGGTAATTGGTTTGTTCAATTCATTTTTCTCAGTATTACTTAGAGTCATTTTTGTGGCTTCCCAAAATGATGTAAAAGAAACATATATTGGATCAGATTGCAGGGGTGGTCTACGTCCTGTGAGGATGTCCTTGAAATATATATGTGTATGCTCACACATCCCTTCTAAGGTAGTAGCCAGAGACACTACGCTGGAGAAGGGGGGGACTAACTATTTCATGGGGGTATGTTTCCTTTATGATAGTATACTTCAGAATTATTCTTTGGTTACTCTGTCACCTGAAATCAGTTTTCTGATGCGTGCCCTTTCAGTCCACTCCTCTACTTTTTTGACTTGTAGTTCCCCCCATCGATTCATATCAACCAATAGTTTATTGACCTGGGGTGGCCTACCGCTTTTCGTTCAGCGGCGAGGATTAGTGTATTTTTTTTTCTTGTTCTTGAGGGCTTCAATTTGGGATAGAACACTTAGACCTTGAGAGATTAGTTTCAAACCCGCCTCAAACCACTTTGATTCTGAGTCAAAAAATTCCTTTGCCTTGGCTCCAGTCTGAAATTTGTTCTCTCACCCAATTTTGTACTCCTTTGTCTCTGAGCATGAATGCGTTGGGGAAGAATCCAAACCCTCTTTACACTGTCATGGAGCGGTGCAGGGAAGCAATAATCAGATTGTGGTCCAACATAGGATCCTAAATTACTTATATTTTGGACAGTATCGCCCACGATGCTGTGTCCATTGGGAAGTAATCTAGCCTTCTCCGTATGGTGGGGAGTCACAAGTTAATTGTGATGAGAACCAAGTGAAGCCATTTTCAGTGGGACGAGTCTGTGTGAAGAGATCTATCAATTCGAGGCTTTCCATAAAGGAGGCCATAAGAATGGTGTCCATTGGAATTTTGTTTGATGTTTGGGAATCCAAGCTCAGATTTAATATTGTGTTCCATTCTGCCCCAAACACTAGGTTGGGGGAGTCTGGAACCATTGATGGTAATTCTCTGAGGAATTCCAGTCTTTCCGCGTAGCCAAATGGGGTGTACACATTCATAAAGGTCCAACATACTTCGTCTATCAGGACTTTAATCCACATGTATCTGCCCCAGATATCCACATATTCATCAATTGTTGTTGAGCTCAAATTTCTATGTAATAAAATAGCAACCCCACCCCGCGATTCCTGTGCGGGGGACCACCATTGTGCCTTAGTTTCTTTTTTATGTTTTGTGCCTTAGTTTCTCGACGTCGTCTCTTTTCATTGTCCGTTTTTTAAATCGCAGACGTTATTGTTGCGACCGTCTTTATTGTCGCATCTCTTGCACTGGTTGTGGAAGTCTAGCTTTGCACGCAAGCAGAGACGGGTGATGGTGAAGAGGAAGATAAGCTTGCAACTCACTAGAGGATGATGGCACATCCTTTTTTCTTTTTTTTTAAGGCGGCTGAAAGCTCATGACCGCGCAAATAGTCAGCTAGGAAGATAATCTTGCAACTCACCAGAAAAACATGACGGTCGATCCTTTTTTTTCGTTTTTTTTTTCGGGGGGGGGGGTAACTATGGCGCAATCACGAAAACAGTTTGAAAGTCCATTTTAGTAATTCCCCTTAACATAACACATCCCCACGTGACAGTCACGAAAACATTTTGAAAATGTATTTCAGTCATTCCCCCGAACATAACACATCCCCGCGTGACCTTACCGGACCCGAAACCTAGCTTTGTATACATTCGACATTGGGCATCGCCACACCACTCTCAGAATGTGCAAAATGAATGAACTTCCATCTAAAACATGACCAGATGCACTGGCTACATTTTTGTTTTTTTTACACTTCGAGAATGGTGTGGTGAGGCCTATTTTCAAGTTTTTTGCCTGATGAGGCTAATGTGCATTTTCAAACTCAAATCGTGACTGCGCCGTAGTTCTTTGTTTTGTGAGGTGTATGTGGATTCGTTCAGAGGGAAGGAGGATGTGGAAAAACCGTGTACAAAGGTGGATTCGGATACAAAAGTGGACTGGACGAGATGCACGCATTCGGGATACGTGTGTTGCAGGTCTTGGTCTTCTACAGTCCTATAGAGTGTGTCTAGATAGATGCGGTAGTCGTGCCCTTTCTTTTTTGGGGGGAACCATAGACATAATTCGTAGGCGGGGACTTGGAAGGGTTGTGATTTGATGCGGGGGGGCATCGACATATTCGAACCATTGGAATGTGCGTGGTCCAAAAATTGGGAGAGGTGCATCTTACTGACGAAGTGTGCGTGCATATGCTGGAAAATGTCGGAATGCAAGCGTGCAGCGCGGGGACTATGCCCCCTCTCTCCCAGCCGTGTGTACAGGTTGGGGATGGTGGCGCGCCTTCTCTCTCTCTCTCTTTTTTTCTCTCTCTCTCTGTCTGTCTGTCTCTCTCTTGTCTGCACGTGCACTTCCGAAGTCGTTGTGTGTGATGGCGGCTCCCTCTCTCTCTCTCTGTCCCTCGTGTGCACGTGCACTTTCGAAGTCGCTGTGTGTGATGGCAACTCTCTCTCTCTCTCAATTGTCAAAATATGCATTATAAATGAAATGACAAAAAAATAATATATGTATAGAAAATAATATATGTATATCTAATTTATATATACATAATTTATTTATTCTCTCTCTCTCTCTCTCTCTCTCTCTCTCTCTCTCTCTCGTGTGCGCATGCACTTTCGAAGTCGTTGTGTGTGATGGCGGCTCTCCCTCTTTCATGTGCGTGCGCACGTTCGATGTCGTTGTGTGTGATGACGACTCTCTCTCTCTCTGACACACACACACACACACACACACTCACACACACACACACACACGCACACATGTTTCTCTCTCTTGTTTGCACAAACCGAGAGGACGCGGTTTGGGAAGAGGGGTCTGTCGGAGATTTAGGGGACATGTAGTTGATTTTTTTTCGATGATGTTTAATTAAGGGGCTTGTCCGATGCCCTTTGCGGTAATCCACCGTTTGTATCGTCTACTACGTTCCTCGTCTTGTCTTCCTAATGTGGTACTTTCTGTCGTGGAGTCGAGGTCACAAAGAACAAAATGTACTATCTAATCTTGTGCTATCTTGTATTCATCTATACGTGTACTGTATGCACCTACTACATGGGGGCATCCCTCTCTCACTCCCTTTCTTTGTTCGTGTACTGTTTATAGCTATTACTTGTGTACACATGCATATATGTTACAATCTATACATGCATATGTGTTACAACTTTGATATTTATATATATATGTATAAATAAACATATATATATAGGGTCACCAACCTGTATGTACGGAGGTCGCCGGGCCGACCTCCTTACGTACGCGCGTTCGGGGTCTCGTTCGGGGTCTCGTTCGGGGTCTCGTTCGGGGTCTCGTTCGGGGTCTGAACCCGAAGGTATTCGCCCTCCGCCCAAAATTATTTCAGGGCCTAAAACTACGATTTTTTTTGTGAGTTTTGAGAGGTACATGCCTATAAATTTTGAAGTCATTTTGTTTAAATTTGTTGATCCAAATAAAAATTAACAATTGCCAAAGATGGTGGTGTCAAAACGTGCTTAGCCCATTCACTATTTTGTTTTTTTTCACTTTTTACTTTTTGTTTTCACTTTATTGCGGGCTCTAAATAATTTTACTATTTTTCAAAACTTTTTGAATGAGTTTTTTATCATGTGAAGTACACATCTGTAAATTTTCAAGGAATTTTGTGGTGCCAAAAAACAAGAAAAATCGCCGCAGATGGCAGTGTCGAAAATGTGCTCGCTCACTTACTAATTTAATTCTCTTTTTATTTTTTTTTATTTTTATTATTAGTTTTATTTTCTATATTTTATTTCTATTTCAAATGCCGTAAGGAATTTGGACGTAATGCTCTGGTAAATATTATTTGTTTTATTTTTTTTCATAATATTTTTTATTTCAGATTTTTTTTTTTTTTTTTTTTTTTT
>BFEA01000260.1:77613-97468 GCA_003427395.1 Chara braunii | reverse complement strand
AAAAAAAAAAAAAAAAAAAAAAAAGTCATTATAAAAAAAATCTGAAAAAAAGATATGTTATGGAGAAAAATAAATTAATCAAGATTTTCTTGAGCATTATAGCCGAATTCCTCGCCAAATTCGAAATAAAAATAAAATATGGAAAACAAATACTAATAATAAAAATAAATAAAAATAAAAAGATAATTAAATTTAGTGAGTGCGCGGACATGTTTTCGACACCGCCATCTTTGGCGATTTTTCATTTTTTTTTGGGAATAGCTAAATGCCCTGAAAATTTGCAGATGTGTACTTTACATAATACAAAACCCAGTAAAAAATTTTCAAAAAATAATAAAATTGTTTAGACCCCGAACTAAAGTGAAAACAAAAAGTAAAAAATGAAAAAATATGTGGGCGAACACATTTTGACGCCGCCAGCTTTGGAGAATTTTAATTCTTATTGGGCTTAGCCAAATGACTTGAAAATTTACAGGCATGTACCTCACGTCATAGAGAACTCAAAAAAAAACATTTAGAAAAACATTATTATTTTTACGCCCCGAAATAATTTTTGGGGGGGCCGAACGCCGCCGAGTTCGGACCCCGTACAGGATCCCGAACGGCCGTACGTACGGAGGTCTGCCTGGGGACCTTCGTACGTACGGGCTGGTGACCCTGTATATATATATACTGTACGTGTAATGTTATGCAGTCATGTTTATTCGTTTTCCATATGGTTATTTATATATTTATATCTACAAGTTTATATATATGTATATTATGTCCGTCATTTGTTCAAGTTCTCCTCTTCTTCCTCTTTGCCTACTACTCACCTGACAATTCTATACGACGTAATTTTATATTGTCAAACAGAATTGTCTGGTAAACCATGTAGGCATAGAGGGAGACCAGGACAAACGAGGGATCGTGTCAGACTCTCGTGGGAGTTTTACCCATTCATCAGGACGCTATACATACATGGAACATGTCTATATACGTATCTACATATGCTCATATATGTATATATTGACATACATTCATACATACATGTATGTAGATACATACACATGGCAGTGAGGGGGTGAGAGTTAGACGGAAGATAGATACAGCTCGTTGAAGCCTACTTTATTTTCTTACTAAATTGATTTATTTTTCAAGGACCATAGTATAAGTAACAAACTCAAACAGGTAGTACCTGCTTCCCTCGAATATAATGTATGGTTATTATAGCTATATTTTGGACTTAGAGATACCCAAAATACATCCATAAAGTTGGCATTCCGTCAGGGACTGAGCGAGCACAGGAGGCGAATGGGTATACTAGAAAAATGAATTTCCCATTCCGCCCCCCGCCTTTACAACTTGAAAACATTCGACATTTGAAGTGATTGAGCGAGCACAGGAGGCGAATGGGTATTGCCATTTTTCTCTTTCCCCGAACACTACAGACCGTCAGTATGACTGTATCGCACCGAAACGTTGGCAAGTATACATTTATTATCAAGTTTTATTATTTGAGGGGGAAGATGGTAGTGGCTTTCAGAGACATGAGTACCCATAAGAAAGATATGCATAGAGCCCCAACCAATACTCATATGCACATCCGTAGGCCAACGACAATTAGCTTGCAAAAAGGTCAGGATCGAGATACATGCTTGGATCTCGGGCTGACACGTGGCACAACCAAGCAAACAACACGTGTGAAAAATAATTTGAGAGAATAATAAAGCATAGTTAAAAAAAAAAGGGAAAAAAACACAATGGTAGTCCAACGCTAGTGCTGATTCATTGTGTCACATATAGGCTTGGTTGGCAACGTCGGAATATCCTACGGCCAAAGAATGGAGGCGTGAAGTGTATGCCTGATACGTGTATGACTTGACGTGAGGTGTCCTTAATTAGAGGATGTGAATTGTCCCCCCTGCTGTCTTCACCCGAATACACCGTACGGTAATTATTGTTGTATTTAGACTCATAGTTGCCCAAAATATAGCTATAATGACTGTACGTTGTATTTGGGTGAAAACTGTAATTAGAAAGGCAAAGCGAAGTCATAGTTGTTGCCCTCTACCATAAGTGTTAGGATTATGAGGTGGTGGAGGTAAAAGTGAGGCCTACCGCCTTCACACGGATGGAACACGAAGGTCATTGTAGCTGCTTTATGTGGGCAATTTTCAGTGCATATTCTGTTCTGGGAAAGACGATGTGTGAGGTATGCCCATTGAAGATGATCGACGCAAAATCGATCGACAAGCATTCGTGTGGACGTCCATCCTGAAGTTTTATGGAACACGTGGCATGTGGCTATGTAATGCTTCACTTGTATTGTATTCGTGTTTATAAACAAATATTGTTGACCATTGTTTTTTCCTGTTTTTTTTTTTCCGTTTAAAATAAAAAATTTTAATGAATGAGAACCCACTTTCTTTGTCTCTCCCCCTCTCTTCTCTCTCTCTCAACACTTATGCACACAGGCACAATATATGCATGTTTATAGATACGTGCTTTTGCAGAAGAGGAGAGAGATACAAAGTACATGTCTACAAAAATGCATTTCCTTGTCACCGCGTGAAAAGAGAGAGAGAGAGAGAGAGAGAGAGAGAGAGAGAGAGAGAGAGAGAGAGAGAGAGAGAGTCCTCTCGTCCCTCTCATCATCCGCTTACACCCTACTCCCCTTGCATCCCCTCCCTTCCCCCTCTTCCTTCGCTCGTTCTTTTCCCTCTCTCCTCAATCTCCTCCCTCCCGCACCCGCTCTCTCTCATGTATCTAGACCAATTGGTGGATTGGCTGACCACCGGTAGACACAACTGATGGTCCATTCCAGAACGACCGTCCTTATGGAATCATAGTTATAGCCATCATCACTATGGCTCCAATCTATTGGTGGGGAGTTGCGTCTGAGAGGAACTGGGTCCGACGTCCCATGCTTACAAATCTTTTATAACAGATCACGGGGCCAATGTTTCCAGTTGAGTCGTTGATTGATGAGTCAGTCTGTGAAATGTTGGTGCAATGAACCTTCCCGTTTTCCCCTAGCAAGGTGGCCCCCGAATGGTTCCTGCAATGCTTGCCAAGTATGATTGTCGCACTATTCGTTCTTCTTGTTGTAATAGACAACTTCAGACAAAATCTCCAGGCATACACACCTGACCAATAAGATTGTATGTCACATGCACACTTTTTTGTCTGATCACTGTGCTTTGCCAGCGACACAACAAGAAGAAGCAGGGCCCTTGTCCATTTTGGTGGACTGAGAGGAAGAGCTCAGAAACTCAATCCACCTTTGTCGAAGGTTGTCATAAGTTCTCCTAACAGACATAAGAGTTTTGAAAGGGTGAAGGATAAAGTAAACTTATAAGATAGACAAACACGAAAGTCCAATCAGGATTGGCCAGTTAATCCTTCCAAAGGGTCGCAATTACTGCTGTCAAAATTTCTTAGTAAAATCGGACATAATCATTTGGAAGCAGAGGTGGAGTAATGGTGAATCCTCTCAATTGCGCAGCAATTAATATCACATTCTCAACATTTTTTGACCTTAATAGGGAGGTGCGTTGTCGAGCACATCGGCTCCCGCCTTTTTGTAAAGTGCGGGAGCCTGCTCGGCCATGTCACGCAGGAGTTGAACATAAACAAAACATAAGGCAACTTGAGACGATGTTTAGATAATCCCACGAACCGCCGAGACGGACACGGTTGCATCGTTCCTTCGCTGCTTTAGCCGGGTGCGCCAGCTATACTTCCCGTGCTCCCCTATGTCAGGATAGGTTCTCTCAGGGCACAACTTACCTTTCCTAAGGGGCTGTCACCACCCTTAGAGGCATATCCCTACCGAGCTATTGACCCACGTGCGAAAGCTTTTACATGTAATTGCAGAGGTAGGTCAGCAGAGGGTGTTTACTCGCTCGCTACAGTATAGGCACGCTTGGTTAAACGTAAAAGTGAACCCGATCGCCGTCCGTTCCCTAGGGCGCTGATCTCCTAAGTACGATCGAACGTCGGTCGACTAGGACGGTCCCAACCAGACGTGAAACCCACATAATAATCCTAATGCCTTTATGATTCTCTCACAAGTCAAAATAAAATCAATACATCGTATATCCAATCACGCAAGATAGGTTTTTAAGTTGATGAGATATTCTGCCAAAGTTATTCCTCAAAACCTATAAAACTGAAGATAACTTTATATTATCGCTTCCAAGACGAAAACTCACTATTGACGAAAGATTAAGAATGAACAACCTAACATTTGACTTATGGGTTGGTTCGTCGACACACCTACTAAACTCTGCCAGGAATTACTTTTGCAAGTAAATTCCACTACTCCCATGAACGTCAACAAGTGATCTGGTTTTTGGCCAAAGTTTGAACTCTCGGTTTGACCACACCTCCCCAACATATGCAACTTGCTTGGAGGAAAGTATCATTTTGCGAATAATTATTTTGTTGGTTGCTTTGTCCTCCTGCACAATAATTACTTTTTTCATTCCTTGAATGATGAAGCATCCACCTTCATCATTATGATACCCAAAACAAAACCGTAGTTCTTATTACTGCACAAAAAAAACAGTCTCCTTCATTACTTACTCCTTCTTGCGGCCTGAAGCTTCTTGTGTCTCCAACTTTTTATTCTACCGGTGATACCTAAAGTTGCCACCCGCAAAGACATTAAAGGGTTAACCCACTATGCGCCGTCACACACCCAACCCTCTAGTGGTTTGTGGATACTCCTTCCCCTCGCCTGAGCCTGAAGACCCGGATCTCAAAGTTTGGACCGTCACCACCGAGTCAGCAAAGTACCACCCCTGACGAAACAGGTCCACGCCAAGTTGATAACAGGGCCGGCTCGGAAAGCATACGAACCCCTGCCTTGGATGCTTCCTAGAGAGAAAGGGCAATCAAGCGGACGCGGACTATCCATATCGTTCTCCCAACACGATTTGAGAATTCAAAAAAAGAAAATAGAGTATGATATGGCTTAGAAAAAAAAAGTGAGCATTCGAAATAAAAAAAGTTAATCCTCAAGAAAAAAAATCAAATCTATTTATCTTCATTTATAAATTTTCTTTGATGGCACCTGTTGATATTATACATTTCAAAATACAAATGCATTTAACATGCAGACAAGAGAAAGGTAGGGGCAGGATAATCCTTTCCCTTTTCTTTAATAGGCAAAATCAATCTCTTTTTCAAACATCAGTTTTCACCTACCTGCACAGACCGCAAAGCAAAACAAACAAGTTTAAAGCAAACCAATGCAACCCCATATCCAAGTCACATTTTTCCATTCACATGCGAATACACATTTCCTTTGCCTTTTCAATGAACATTCAATATGGTCAAGCAAACGTGGGTTCACACATGTGTGAAGGGAAATCTGAGTCAATCAACTGACCTTGAGTGAAGTTTGAATCGGCTCACTCAAGAAAGCTGAGTGATATCCCAAATTTGAAAAGACGATCGCCATTGAAGTCCGAAGCATGCGGCTCACAACTCCTTCAGTTATGGTCATTCCACTGAAAGACGGTCCACGTCTAGAAGTTGGGCCTACCGAAGAGACCTAAGTGAGGTAACCTCAAAAAAGGATGTCCTCAAAAGTAAGTCTCACGCAATCCCAACGTCCCAAAACAACCCGCAGTCCCAGACCTCTTCCGATCACTTCATCCGACCTCAAGTTGATCCCACTTGGTCCCAAAATGGTTTTTGGTAGCCCCACACTCTTGCCTTCTACACCGGATGGTCCCAAACACCAACAACTCACACCGTGGATTGCCCCAAAAAATAGCAGCGGTCCTCCAATACCGAAAGCCGCAAGTGTCAGCACCTCAGTGGCCACACCACCAATACCACGTCACCAAAATACTACCGCCGTCGTGTCGTAAAAAAAACAGCACGACCCCACTGAAAATGTTGTTGCCGCCGTGCCAAAAAATGACAACACTTCCTCCTCAAAAAAACGTTGCCGCCGATCCAAAATTTCGACAGTATAACCCCTGGCGAACCTTTGTCATTCACTATGGAGTGGATAACACCTCCCCTGTTGTGTCATAAAAATCCGCCACCGCAGTGCCGCAATTTACAGCAACATGTTCCCTTAGGAAGGCCTTCACGACAACGCGGCAGCTCAACAGCACCTTCCCTTAGGAAGGTCTTCCGCCGACGCGGCCTCACACACTCGTCGTGGTCTCTTGTTGCATGATCCAAGCTTGTTGCAGCCCTGCAGCCGCAGCATAAGCAAGGGTGAGGCAATAAGCTCTCAGCCTTTGGCTATGACTACCTCTCCTCCACTCTCAACTTCCTTCATACCTTCACTACTTCCCCAACAACATCTCCTCTTTGCTTGCAGACCACCATCTCCCTCAACCTTCTCCCTTAACTCAAAATTCCAGCAAACCCCCTCAGCAGATTCAGCATTTGCTTTCCAGCAAATGAACAACATCACTGCCTCACAAAGTTTGAAGCAACTGGGGTCAGTGGGCTGCTTATATAGTTGAGAGAGGTGGTGGTAGCAACCTGAACCCTCAGCCAAAAATTCGAGCTCAGGCTGAGCCCTTGATCTCCAAGTGTGATCAAGGGCATCCACCTGCCCCACACAGACCAAAAGACCAAGTCCATCCATTAGAAAAATGACCTGGCTTCTTTTTTGATTTAGTGCAGCAAAGGGTGGTTGTATCCAGCCACTCCCTTGTTGATCTGCTATTGCTGATGCTAGGCCTCAACAATGCATCATCCCCCTAAGCCTGGCCAGACTCAGAGCCGGCTCCCTAGTTGGTTTGCTGCACAAAGTGCAGGAAACCACCTAAGAACTTGGCCCCGACAACGGCCAGGTGCACACGCATCCCCTCTTTTTGCTGCTTCTTAGCATCCTCATTTTCCTTCAGTTAGGAAAAAACGAGATAAAAGAGAAATAAAATAAATAATAAAATAAAAAATCCTCGTTTTCCTCGTGAGGACCAGCCCGCTTAGCAGCCAACAGGCGAGTCCTTTCACAGAGCCAAATTAGAGTCACGCTCAACAGGGTCTTCATTCCCCTGCCACGCCTGTATCCGGCGGACCGGCGCAGATTGGGCGCCCGTTTCAGACACGCGGCCCAAGAAAGCTTCCCCTTCCCTTTTCCCTATTGCGCTTCTTCACCAAAGCGAATGGGTGCAACCTCGGCTGATAGCGACGAGGGAAGGGGGAAAAAAACGTGAGGCAATGCATATTTCAATGCTCTAGCTGAAGATTCATTCCGATTTTGCTCTTCCTACTGATGGAAGTAGCAAGCCAGCCGCACAGTTGGAGGACTTACCTGCTCGGAGTCACGTTGCAGACACCGCCAGGTAAGACTCTCCTTCTCTCTCTCTCTCTCTCTCTCTCTCTCTCTCTCTCTCTCTCTCTCTCTCTCTCTCCAATCGCAATCGTCGCCGGCGACGACCGAGCTGTCATGAAAGCCCTCCGAGAGAGAGGCTCGAACGACGATGCAAAAATATTCGTTCGCCACCAGAAAACGACTCGCCCGTCCCTCGCAAACTGGAAACCACCTAAAGTGTGTGCAGAAAGTCTCTCGTAACTCAGTAACCCACGCCCGCAACATAGCCGTTTTGTGGCGACAAATTCATTCGATTTGCTCACTCCTCAAAGTCAAGTCACCGCGATCGTTTCAACGAACGACTACTCTCAGTAAAATCACAAATAAAAGAAAAACAAAGAAAAATTAAAGAAATAATGAATCTAAAAAGGAAATCTAACTAAAGAAAAATCTAAGGCAGCCAAACACATTCTGAGGCATGGTCATGCTGGCAAGCCAAACCCCACCCCCTTTTTCACTTGGTGGGGCATCGAGCCCTCTGGCTAGGTGTCCTGCCTTGGCCATCGTGCCGCCGGCCCACGCCCGGCTTTATCGTGGCTTCAAAGAAGGCCGCAGTTTTACGCCTGAAGGTCTTAATCATCCCTTATAGGCTCTGAATCGCGCGGCCGCCTTATTTTAGGTAGAATAGGTATATAATTATGTATATATCGTCACAAACAGAACTGCCCGGTAAACTGTAGGCAGGGAGAGAGAAGAGGACAACAAACGAGGGGCTGTGACAATTTTATATATATGTATATATGTATATATATAAATATATATATTGTCACAAACAGAACTGCCCGGTATATATATATATATTTTTCCACGACTGTACATCCGTGCAGCCCCACCAAATATGGGGAGAGACCGACCATTGCCGCTGGTTCTTGTCGCCTCTTCCAGATGCTGCAGGCGTCAAGTCTTAGGTTCAATAAGTTTTAGTCTCTCGGTCATAGGTCGGGTCTGAATAACCTTTCGGCAGATAACCCATCTCATCAAGTTATGAAGTCCGGATAACCCTTTACTAAGTCAGGCACCATCCGGCATTTTAAAACACCGGGCAGATACCCTTGTCAGGGTTTCTGCCCCGACAACGAGGGCAAGAGAAGAAGGGCAACCAGCAATAAGTGGCCCAAAGGAAGGACCCTCCAAGCGGGAGGAAGGGTTTGGGCCAACGCTTAGTCATTGGTTCGAACAATGAGTCAGTCTGATAAAGCATGACTGGATCATCAAGGCTAGAAGATTGATGTGGGCCAGGAAGGCAGTTACACCCCTAGACTTCTACAGTGACAAGGAATTGCAAGAATTTGTCAGAAAAAGAGAGGAACACAGGGCCTTCGACCTTCGGGGAAAAATTCGCCGAAAACGACACCACCTATTGACCACGAGTGCGAGGGGTCGACAAAAAGGGATGACGGATGAGAAAGCAAGCGGCAAAGGCCTGGTGGCAACAAAAGGGGCTAGGAATGAGATGCTGCATGACAAAAATCTTTTTAGCGATTGAGATGGTAGCACTTGACAAGTGTGAACAGTGTAGTTGAACAAGAAATAGACTAGCCAAGACTTAGAAAGACAAAGAGCGAATAATTATAAACTACGTGAGCTACCTTGAGAAGATTCTGCAGGAGAAGGGATGGCAAGGGACATTGGTATGAGACTAGCTGGGATGATTGTTCTTTTTGGACCTTGGGAAAGACAAAGATCGTATTTTGGAAAAGAGACTACGAATTTGGGTTGTTGAGCAAGACAAAGCATTGAGTATCAAGTCGGGTACAAGAGAGGTTACGAAAACTATGGTTAGAGGGGCATGAAGATGTCTCTCCCCTACGAGTCCAATACAACCAAGTCGAAGTCGTGTTGCAAGAGAAAGGTGTGAGAGTGAGCAAGAGTGAAAATGACAGAAAGGTCCCGCATTTTGATTTATGGTTGAACGGCCGGGCGGGCTAGCGCTGCCTGAGGATGAGAACCTCTGCCTGAGCGCTATACGCTAAGTCCGGTGTATGCATGAGATCCTTGTAACAACAATACCAATGTGGCTGCTGCTGGCAGTGTCTCCACACCACCACCAGCTCCTCTACCTTCATAGTCTACTACATCCCCTTTGTCAACTGCCTCCTCTCTGTCGTCCTCTTCCTCCACTTTGTATTGCTCCCCTTCGTCATCATCCTCGTCATCAGCACATTCATGGTCCGATCGGCCATCACAGAGGCCTTTTCAGCAGGACATTCATGGTCAGATCAAAGAGGCCTCTTCAACGGAGACGTTCTCCATTTGCACCGCCGCCTCCCAGACTGCGGCCTCGCTTGTACATGGACAACATGATCATCGCGACCCCAGCTGGGGTCAGAGATCTGCTCTGATGCCATGCTGGCAACACTACGAAACGACATTGTCCGCTCCACTACACACACAAGTGAGGAATAGTACATATCGAGTCCGATGTATAAAATTTTACAATGATTTTTACAGTGCTCCAGGTCTGTGTGTGCATCTCTGCAGCATCAGAACATGAGGTGCAACCACCTGTGCCACATTTGCAATGCCTAGTGACCATGGGAAAGACAAAGATTGTGTTTTGAAAAAGAGACTATGAATTTGAGTTGTTGAGCAAGACAAAGCATTGAGTATTAAGTCGGGTACAAGAGAGGTTAGGGAACCTATGGGTAGAGGGGCGTGAGGATGTCTCTCCCCTAGGAGTCTAATACAACCAAGTCGAAGTAGTGTCGCAAGAGAAAGGTGTGAGAGTGAGCAAGAGTGAAAATGACAGAAAGGTCCCGCATTTTGATTTATGGTTGAACGGCCGGGCTCTGAGTGCAAGTGCGGCTGATTATCTTCCGCTTCTTGCATACGACCCCCCGACTTCTGATCCACCTTGCCCCGATTGCTCCCCCACTCCAATTAAGAATGATCCACCCTCTAATCATTTGATGGAGCACCTGACTGCTAGAGATTAAGACAACCAGAGGAACCTGACAGAGACTGTCAAGACCGGAATGAACCTCCCCCTGCTGTGGAATCTGTGGAACTAAATGAACCTCCCCCTGCTGTGCACTGTAAAGGATGAAATGATCTCATAGTACTAGAGCAAGGCCACTGTCCGTACTATGACATTAATGTGTGTCTCCTTGCTTAGAATTGCGACCTCTATACTGTTTCTGATTTTGCAGACAGTCTGCTGGATAGAAGAGGAGCACCGTGCTGTCTGGGACAGAGGATGACAGTATTGCAGCTGGCATGAACATAGAAGTACATTTATGGGAAGACAACTGCAAATCCAGCCCGCTCCACAAATATATGCCTGACATGGACCCAAATATTTGTGCGTATATCCTGCATCCCCAGATGATTTCAATGCTGTTACCTTTGCAGACATTTCTTGGACCCTGCGGGATAATGGCAGCTATTTATTTCTGGGGGAGTAAATAACACGCTAAGCGGAGCGAGCCGGGTCAGCGGTACCCCAAAACCCGCTCCCGGGGAGGCGTGGGTGCCCAAAGGGTGGGCACACACGGCGGGAGATATTACGTATTTTTCTTTCTTTTTTTTTCACATCTTACTGTCACTCAGTGGCAGAATCTCACTCTCTGGCTGGTAAATCAGGAACTGAGGGACCGTATCTGGATGTGCACTTGCAGGAACTACAGCCTCCGGTAAACCATCCGGCTGAACCTCCTCCCTCTGCTGAACACCGCCAGCCAGCGTCCCTTCCCTGTGTAAATCAGATAGATTCTGCCATGGATAGTGAAGGGCCCCTCCAGCGGACGGTGGTGGTGCTATGCCGTTGTGTCTGCACACACGTACAGTTCAGTTAGCATGCACACAACACAATCTCCGCTCCGAACACCCTGAAGGGATGGTTACGGCCAGCCGTGTCTCCACACAAGTACAGTTCAGTTAGCATGCACACAACACAATCTCTGCTCCGAACACTATAAAAGGATGGTCACGGCCAGCCTCTGCCAGGAAAACTGCGACCATTGTCCTGCACTAGTCCCTCCCCCCCTCCTCTTTCATTGACATTGGCAGTTATCTAAGCATGACATGTCAAGGCCACAACAGGCTACCGTCTTCCCCCGAACATAACGCAACCTAAAAATGAATGTATTCAAGCTATAATTCCGGCCAGATACAGCCAAAATAAGGGTGTGTTGTGTTCGGGGGAAGACGGTAGCAGGTGAGGAACATGCCATGGGCCACCAATGTGGACTAGCCCTGATGCAATCACTCGCCACATCCTCTCCCTTCATGTCCCACATGCAACGTTGGGCATCTTCTGGCTGGACCCGTAATTGGATCTCGTCCATCCTTGCCAGATGAAGTTAAAAATACTCTCACATGAACCCTCCTACAGTGCGCTGTACTGAAAGGTTATTGCCACCAAGTGAGCTGTTGCAGACCAGATCTTGCAACAGCTAAACACCCTTACTTTGGATCAGGCCCCGTCATCGACTGCCTATAGAGGGAATATTGGCTGCAAAACCCCTAGAAACCCGCTCAATGCCGCACTGAGATGGCCCACCTGAGATTCAACCAGCATGTGATTGGCATGCTAAACGTTGTGAGCACTGTGAAGGTATAGCCCATGTAAGTCCTTGTTTTAATACATATATACAGCAAGCATTGTACTCATGTACAGCACCCTGACATGGCATGTCCTACCTGTAGACAGGGGCCGGAGCGCCGATGCCGGCATGCAAATGTTCTTAGCATGTAGGAGGCACATAGCCTGTGATATCTGTCTACAGCATGCCATTCAATGTAGCAACTGCAACTGCGAGAGCTGGATGCGGTACTTCTGCGATCCACACCCGAACCGGTCCTGTCCGGTCTGTAGAGGTGGCCACTTACCATAGGCAACGCCGGCTCCTCAATTCAAATTTCCTGCAACACAAACATTGATAGGCCCCTAGTACCGTTCTATATTAGTCTGCTCTGGCGATGAGTACTAAGAATGCATTACGGATGAGCATCACTAAGAGAACAGACAAAATATAAGCAACTGCAACTGCGAGCATTGGATGCGGTGCTTCCACAGTCCACATCCAAACTGGTCCTGTCCGGTCTGTAAGGGTGGCCACTTACGATAGGCATTTGGACCTTCGGCCTTCTATGTACCAGACAGCCGCCCCTCGAAAATCTCGGTGTATCTGTTTCATACAAGTATGTTGCGAATTGCCAGGCTCGCCAGAGTTGGAACATTTCAGGAAGCGTGGTTCACACACTGTTTCTAGAATAGTACGCATTACCTCAACACAACGCCTGCTCCTCAACTCAAACACTGACAGGCCCCTAGTGCCATTTCTATAATAGTCTGCTCTGCGGCTGATACTGAGAACCTTATGAAGTGTGTCTTTCCTCTGTTCTGAACTCCTCGGCTTGTGCAGAATGCATGACGAATGGGCATCACTAAGAGAACAGAGAATATAAGCCGAAGATCTGCTGAAAAATGAACAGGAGTGTACCTCCCCTTTTACTCTGCCTCCTTCCTCAGTGTGCAAGTGGGCCGTTATGGCACATGGGGATGTAGCACCAGCAAATGGATCCGCACATCTGAGCCTAAGCCCTCCTCCGCGCAAGCAAGGATTCAAACCGTCGACCTTGGCCTCAAGAGCCAGGCATCTTAACCACTACAGCCAGGACACGGTGTTCAAAAGTGGAACCATACTGGTCCTGATGTCCACCCCACACCGCTCCAAGGCTGTAGTGTCCAACTCAACACACACCGCACACAACACCACACAGACACACAGCAGTTCGCGTGCACCTCGCTGTTCCACAATCAGCACATAACCCTTTACCGCAGGTACTCCCTCCCGTCCACCATACGGGCTACATCCGCTCTCCCGCTGGTTAACGGGTGCTTCCAAAGCAGCAAATGGATCCGCACATCTGAGCCTAACCCCTCCTCTGCGCAAGCACGGATTCAAACCGGAGACCTTGGCCTCAAGAGCCAGGTATTTTAACCACTACAGCCAGGACATGGGGTTCAAAAGTAGAACCATACCGGCCGGCCGTGATATCCACCCCACCCTTGCAAGGCTGCAGTGTCCAACTCAACACACACCTTGCACAACACCTCACAGACACACAGCAGTTCTCACGCAACTCGCTCTTCCACAATCAGCACGTAACCTTTACCGCAGGTACTCCGTCTTGCCCACCATATGGGCTACATCCGCTCTCCCACCGGTTAATGGGTACTTCCACAGCAGCAAATGGATCTTCACATCTGAGATGTGGCAGCTTTTGCTCAACCACAATCAACATGGCAAGCCTTGTACATTAGAGGCGCAGTAAAAGGGGAGCTGCAAGAAGAAATGAAAAAGATCCCCCAAGGAAAGCCAAAGGTAAGATAGCAGAGAAAGAACTGTACAAGGAAAAGGCAATAAAAAAAAGGTTTTACTGCGCTCCATGTTGTCTAGTACAGAGGAAAAGCTGTTTTGATTATGGATTTGCTCATCTTAATGTGCTTCATTCCTTGCTATAGAGGTAAAGCTGTTTCAATTTTGGATTTGCCATCCGGGTCGAAAAGGGGTTCTTGTTCGGAACCTGGTTGCTTGTTGTCAGAAGACCAACACTCGCTCACATAGACTTTCTTGCACGCCCATACATACACAGAAGGAAGGGGAGAGGATAGGAGTATCACACCACACAGAGGGGAAGAAACACAGCGGAAGACTTGTCCGTGCGATATGACAGAATACACTGAAAGTGCAATTCGCTCCACAGAGTCCCCACAACCAGTCACAAAGGAAAGCCGAGTAGATCACATCCAGAAAACAATGAAGCAAAGATAGTCCACACACAGTATTCACACTCGTAATTGAACCCAGAGAATCGTTTCGCCAGAATAGTCTCAGAAACATGGTGTGCTGCTCAGGAATCCCCCAACCCAGAGTAACTGCTATCTACTACCCCGGAACCCCTGAAACAACCAGCGCCAGCCAGATACTGCCTCCAGTGGGAAGCGCCACCCTGAAACAGGCCTCTGAGGCCAAGCGCCTCTCAGAGGATGAAGAAGAAGACTAGCACCACAGTCTCTGATGAAGATGAAGTGCCAGATGACTTCACTAGCGAAGATCTGCAGTAGCGCCACCTTTCCTGACAAAGGAGATTTCTGAGGATGTAAGCTGCAGCTATGGCTGCAGCGCCACTACCCGGAACCCTACTCCTGAGGAGGGTTTGACAGGGCACCAACTTCCCGAACTCCCATCAGACCTCAGATAGCCCAGACCTCTGAGCAGCCCCACGTGCTGCCAGAGAACAGCAAAGGACCCAGGTATGGCCGACGCTTCGAGGGTCTGGCTATGTCTGTCTCCCTCAACGCTGACGTTGTCACCACTCCAGTTCACGCGTTGTGCAGTCGCGATCAAAACTGTATTGTGATGGTCCAGCCGCACCTAGCCTGCACAAAACAATGGTGTTGTCCCCAACTTTCCAGGGATGTTCTTGCCCAACGCTCTTCAGTGGCCGCACACGGATGGAGACACTTATCTTTCCTGTTTCCATATCTTGTTGTGTTCCACACAATGCAACTCGTTGGTTGGAACTTGGAAGTAGGAAAAATCTGGGTCGGAACTTGGAAGTAACAGAACACGGGCAGTCTGGACTGAGGTTCCAGCTGTGGTGAAGCATGCCCAATCGGGCGATCTAGGGGGGAGCCAAGGATCCGCAAAGTGATGAAATGGACTCGTATGCACAATGCATCGTCAGCCAAGCATCAGCAAGCAATGTACATCCAGATACCTATGGAATAGCACAACGTAGCGCAACGGAAGACTCAAGATATGATCTGACCTGGCAGATACTGACGCAACACCCCATCATACACCACACATGTGTGAGAGAGAGGAGGGACNGTAGCGCAACGGAAGACTCAAGATATGATCTGACCTGGCAGATACTGACGCAACACCCCATCATACACCACACATGTGTGAGAGAGAGGAGGGACCACATACATAGAAGAAAGGTCCCTCCTTGCACACACACATGGGGGGAGACACCACAGATGAGAGATGGGGGGAGGCGAGACGAAGATGGAGGCGAGGGAGAAGACCGAGATCGCTATAGCGAAGCCCAAAAAAATAGTCCCTGGCCGAGTGTCCAATCAATGTCTGCCGCAAAAAAAATGTTGAATCAGATCCTGGGCATATGCCCGTGAAACTTCTGCTTGAAGTCTCTCTCTCTCTCCTAAAAGAAGAAGAAGAAGAAGGAAGGAAGAAGGAGAGGTGGACGGTGAGAACCTCCTCAGTGTCTCACCTGCAGGTAACTGCTGCCAAGTACTGACGTCGCCGGCGTACGCTGTGCTGNAGGAAGAAGGAGAGGTGGACGGTGAGAACCTCCTCAGTGTCTCACCTGCAGGTAACTGCTGCCAAGTACTGACGTCGCCGGCGTACGCTGTGCTGCAGGTCACTGGAGCCAAGTCCAGCTATGGCGCCCAGGTACGTACTCGAACGCTGCAGGTATGGCCTCCGTCCTGTCTCCCTACCTACTCCTCTACCTCTAACGCAGTGCAGCGCTGTTGCGTGCGGTGCTGGTCCAGCAGCATGTCGCCCAAGAAGTGAGCTAGTCGAATTGTGTGTATGCCCAGCCGCTGCCCAGCTATACGTAGCGCTGGGCCTGCCTGGGCGTGCCTGATGCTGGCCTCAAACAGCCCACTCGGTCTGGGCCCCTACCGGGCGTCCAGACCATGCTGCTGATGCAGCAAGGCGCAAAAATGTGCCTGGCCTAAAAACGGCCTCGCTCCTGTGTACACAGCCCAAGGCGGACCCTTGGGGCCTGCAAGTCTGAAACGTCGTCTGCACAGACAAAAATAGGAGCAAATAAGTAAATAAATAAATGCTGCCTGTAGTCGAAACCTGAGGGCTGGGGCCCGCCGTGGGCCTCCAGGGCGCGTGTCTGATGGGCACGGGGCCTGGGGGCCCCTCAGCAACGGTCGGGCACCTGAAATCGGCGCGCCTCCCCTCCTTATGAAGTCAAGCCGGGTCGAGGGCGCAACTGACGATCGGAAGGTGGAACCCGGACGCGAGTACGATGTGAAGCCGAATGTACCAGCTTGCCTTGTAACTTGCGTTCGTAACGTGTGAGAAAATTGGCCGCTGTTGCCTGAAGTTCCGCACGGGTCAAGTTGGTCAACCAACGGTCAGCCTTATGGCTGCAGTAAGAGAAATGTACCAAGTACTCTGTCGGCGTGTTGCCATAGCCTCGCTGCGAGATGATGTCGCCAACCTCTTGAAAACCGTCCATAGAGGGAGGTTCTTGCGATACTCGCCCGGGAAAGTCGTCGTGTTTCGCTGGAGTGAAAAGCGCCAACTTCAAACAATGGAAGACCGGGTAGACGGGCAAGTGGGCGGGCACCTGAATGACAAATGAAGGTCCTTCGGGTGCATCCTCAGCGGGTGCCAGAATGGGCCAGGTCCCCATCCATTTCGGGAGGAGCTTGCGAGAGATATCTTGCTCGAGGCTGAATTCCGCGATGGACACCCATACGAGGTCGCCGACGCGGAACGGACAAGTCAGACGCTGTCGGTTGGCCTGTTGGCGCATACGTTGCTGCGTCTTCAACATCTGGTCGCGTGCCTTGACAAGAAGCTCTTGCATCTGATGAATTTAGAGAAGATGGTCGCCGCTCTCGGCCGCCCGTGGGATAATCATGTCCAACGGAGAAGTGACCGGCGAAGGGCAACATCCCGATAGCCGAATGGATAGACGAGTTGTATGCCAACTCGACATCCGGCAGCCGCTCAACCCAATCCTTTTGGTCGGAACCTCCATTGTCACGCGGGGATCCCCGTGGCCCAAGCCGGGGTAGGGGTTTCACCCCCGGACCCCCGCCGTGGAACTACCCGAACCCCGCCCCTGCCCCGCCCTTGTCTCCCCCGCTCCCAGCCCACACCCAGCCCACAGACCGCCCCCGCCCCCTGCACCTCCAGCCCCGCCCCCAGCCCCAGCCCCGCGGGGGGATCCAGCCCTTATCCAACAGATCATCGAGTTGCGCGAGCAGAACCGCGAGATCTTCCTCACTCATGCGATAGATGTATCCTTTCGGCGGCACGACACCAGCCTCAAGAATGATCTCGTGGGAGATCGACCGATTCGGCACCACACCAGTAGGAGACTCGAAGATGTCGGTGAACTCGTCGAGCAACCGCACCCCTCGGGGGTCCGAAGACAAGTCCGTAGGTGAAGATTCGATCGCCGCGACGGTCCGTAGAAAATATAGGCCTATCTTGTTGGGCCGCTCGTAACCGCAAGTGGCCCGAAAACACTTGGCTGTTACAACTTGGCACCGGATCAAAGGGTGCGGAAGAGGAATGGTACACAACACCTCGGCACCGAAGGCGTCGCCAACGGTAAGTGTCTGCCGATGGAAGTTAACCGTGTGATCCCCACTTGCAAGCCAAGGCATCCCCAAAATGATGTCGAAGTCCGTGTCCAATACGTCAAACGTCACCGGTTCGCATACAAGAGGTGCAAAATAAACCGGCACAGCTTCAATGTAGCGATCGAGGAGTTGTTGGGTCCGACTGTCCGCCAACTTGATCGCCATCGGGTTTGGCTTCCCTCGAACTTGTGCGCCAAGGCTGGCTCTTTGGATAAAGGACTGGCTGATGAAATTCCGAGTCGCGCCGCTATCCAGCAAAGCGCTGCAGGACGCTTGCCCAACTTGAATGCGGACATGAAGGAGCGGTGCATTGTTATCATCGTGCCGCTGCGTGCGAAACTCACGGGCCACCTTGCTAACATACGCAAGGATGGCCCCCACCGCCACTTCGTCATCCGTCGGTGAAGGTAGTGGTGCTGCATAGAAGGCTAAGTATGTGTGGAAATTGGCACATAATGCTGCACATTGCGGTCCCGGTAAGCAGCCTGTGGAAGGGAGAGGAAGCCATGCAAAATCCTCGGATGTCAACGGGTCCAAGACCTCTATGTTGAACTCGTGTGTCGAATCCCTTGAAGAACCACTTGAAGACGATAAATTGTTGCTGTTGCCGGACGGAGAAGAAGCCGCACACACATCTTGTCCTTGATCTTGAGAACCCAGCGAAGGAACGAGTCGGGAAGCGTAGTCCTCAAGAGAATATAAGAGAGGAATGTCGACTTCCGCATCTGCCTCGGAATGAAGAGAGGTTGCCCGCGAAGCAACTGGTTCCGAAGGCATCGAGAGTGCAGCCGCATCACTCTCGGCGATGCTCACTTTCCCGAAGGGAATTTGCCTTTGACTTGCATGAGGCACTTTGCGGTGTCGTGCACTGCACTATTGCACCACAAACAGTATTGGTACTTAGTACGGATGCGGTAAATGCCTTCCGAGACACCGTAGTGTGTCCAAGGCTCTTGAGCTGCTGGCCCAATCCCGGGGGATGAAGTTGTGTGTCTTCGGTTTGCCGTGCCCTTGCCCTTTGGCGTGGTGGCCACGATCCCAACGGGCTGCCAATCTGTCTCCTTCATCAGAAGAGGTAGCCTCGTTTGAAGGGTCGGTCGGTGTAGTTGCCGCGACCACGGCCACTTTCGGTCGATGCTGACCTATGCCCTGGCTCGTAGCGGACGAACGGCCCAAATTCTTGGCTTCGGTGTTCGTCACGATGATCTGCAAGGCTTTATCAAACAGCTGCTCACTTGTGGTGAGCGTCTCCACAACTTGCGTCAAGGCGTTCTGCAACGCCGAGCAGCTCCTCGTGATGAAGAAGTGTTTGATGCCTATAAAGGTCGACGACAAGTTGGGCGTGGACGCCAAGCGTTGGTACTCGGTTATCCAGTCCGCGCTTGGAGAACTGTTGAAGTTTCTTGGCTGCCTGCGGCCTTCCTTGCCACATCGGCGTCCTCCTGTCACTGCTGTTCAGCGAGGCGACGCTGTTCCTCTGCCTCCTCGTCCCTCTTCTTTCGTGCGGCTGTGGCCGCCACTGCCTGTTGCTTGAAATCCTCCACCATGGTCAGCATGCGGGCCTCATAGGCCTCGGGTGTCTCTCCAGTCTGCTGCTCCATGCCGCTTGTCTGTGAGCAGGTGTACACCATGTATTGACGTGACCTGCTGATGTGGCGTCTTACCAATGCCGCAGGCGAGGAAATAAAAGAGTGGCCCAGGTCCACTTGCCTGGCCGGGCCAAAAAGAAATAAATATATATATATATATATATATATCGTCAAATAGAACTGCCCGGTAAACCGTAGGCAGAGAGGGAGAAGAGGACAACAAACGAGGGGCTGTGACAAACTGTTTCGTCGGAGTTTCACCGACTCGTCAGGAGGCTGAACCCTCAACAGTCTGTAGAATCCCCTCACTGATTACACTGTAAGTGATAATCCACCTTAACCAAAATCAAATATATATCGTCACAAACAGAACTGCCCGGTAAAACCGTAGGCAGAGAGAGAGAAGAGGACAACACACGAGGGGCTGTGACAAACTGTTTCGTCGGAGTTTCACCGACTCATCAGGAGGCTGAACCCTCAACAGTCTGCAGAATTCCCTCACTGATTACACTGTAAATGATAATCTACCTTAACCAAAATCAAAGTAGACTATCACTCACCCAC
>BFEA01000260.1:55643-77057 GCA_003427395.1 Chara braunii | reverse complement strand
GCTCGACCTGACCGGAAAAAAACGTAGCAGGAAGCTAGCTAAGTCGTAGTATATATCGTCACAAACAGAACTGCCTGGTAAAACCGTACGCAGAGAGAGAGAAGAGGACAACAAACGAGGGGCTATATATACATTTAAAATTTAAAATTTTATTTTAAATTTGGTAAAGAATTTCGATTTGACCCTGAGTTTTTTTTTTTTTTTGGCTGGGACCTTTCCTGGTCCTTGCACGGCCAGGCCGCCCAGCAAAATATGGTGACCCGGGCGGCCTGGCTGGTAGCCTAGAAGTCCAGTTAATTCCGAATTAAAAAAAAGAATAAACCGGATTAAATTCCAGATGAGAGTATGCGCAGCAAATGGGGGAATAAGATCCCGAAACTTAACGCAAGGAGATAGTTTTTTTTTTTTTTTTTGAAAAGAATCAAATTACAAAAAAAATGTCAAAATTCAGAAAATAAGAAATTCGGATTTCCAGTATGCACACAAAAAAAAGAATCAGCGAAAACTTCTGAAAAGATTCCAGAAAATAATTTCGAGAAATAAATTCACAAAATAATTCGGATTTTCAAGAAGTGGAGTTTGCAAAATAATAAAAAAATAATTTCGTGGAATAATTCCGAAATTCAAGAAACGAATTCGCAAAATAATACTGATTTTCAGAAACATAAATTCTCGTAAATTCCCAGAATAAGGAAAAGAAAATCACGAAAATAAAAATCGTGGAACATATCGCGGGATATTCCCATTTTCAAGAAAATAAATTGCGAAATAGACCACGGAATGTTCCTACTAAAATCGCAAAAAAATCATGGAATAAATCGCGATATAAATAGCGGAAAATTCCTAATAAAATCACAAAATAAATCGCGAAATAAATCGGATTGATACTCCAATTATCAAGAAACTATATCGAGGAAAAAAAAAATAAATCCACGGAATATTCAGAAAAAATTGTGGAAATAATTCCGTGCAATATTCCAAGTTCCAAGAAAAAAAAAACTCCCGATTCTCGGAAATTTCTGATTTCGTGATTACGAATTTTGCGCAAACAAGGGGTTTCGATTTCTGAAAAAAAAAAATGAGATGACAACTAGGCAAAGTTGAATCAGGAACGAATCAATCAATCAATCAATCAATCAGCCCTAATTAACCAATCAATCAATCAATCAGCCCTAATTAACCAATCAATCAATCAATCGATCGATCGGCCGATCGGGTTGATTGATCGATCTATAATCTGGGAGTCCAGATTCACAAGCGCAGCTCGGATACCAACTGAAGCATGCCCAATCGGGCGATGTAGGGGGGAGCCAAGGATCCGCAAAGTGATGAAAGGGACTCGTATGGACAATGCAGCATCAGCCAAGCATCAGCAAGCAATGTACATCCAGATACATATGGAATAGCACAATGTAGCGCAACGGAAGACTCAAGATATGATCTGACCTGGCAGATACGGACGCAGCACCCCATCATACACCACACATGTGTGAGAGAGAGGAGGGACCGCATGCATAGAAGAAAGGTCCCTCCTTGCACATGCACATGGGAGGAGACACCGCGGACGAGAGATGGGGGGAGGCGAGACGAAGATGGAGGCGAGGGAGAAGACTGAGATAGCCATAGCGAAGTCCAAAAAAATAGTCCTTGGCCGAGTGTCCAATCAATGTCTGCAGCAAAAAAAATGTCGAATCAGATCCTGGGCATATGCCCGTGAAACTTCTGCCTGAAGTCTCTCTCTCTCTCTCTCTCTCTCTCTCTCTCTCTCTCTCTCTCTCTCTCTCTCTCTCTCTCTCTGAAAGAAGAAGAAGAAGAAGAAGAAGGAAGAAGGAGAGGTGGAGGGCGAGAACAGATAGAAGAAGAAGAAGATGATGTCGTCCTCCTCACTGTCTCACCTGCAGGTAACTGCTGCCAAGTACGACGTCACCGGCGTACGCTGTGCTGCAGGTCGTTGGAGCCAAGTCCAGCTATGGCGCCCAGGTACGTACTCGAATGCTGCAGGTATGGCCTCCGCCCTGTCTCCCTACCTTCTCCTCTACCACTAACGTAGCGCAGCTCTGTTGCGTGTGGTGCTGGTCCAGCAGCGTGTCACCCAAGAAGTGAGCTAGTCGAACTGTGTATGCCCAGCTGCTGCCCAGCTATAAGTAGCACTGGGCTTGGCTGGGCGCGCCTGATGCTGGCCTCAAACGGCCTTGCTCCTGTGTACCCAGCCCAGGCGGACCGTTGGGGCCTGCAAGTCCGAAACGTCGTCTGCACAGACAAAAATAGGACAGCAAATAAATAAATAAATGCTGCCTGTAGTCGAAACCTGAGGCCTGGGGGCCGCCGTGGGCCTCCAGGGCGCGTGTCCGATGGGCACGCGGCCTGGGGGCCCCTCAGCAACCGTCGGGCCCCTGAAATTGGGCCCATGTGCAGGCGCAGCATGTAACATATGGCCACCTAAGGGTCCAGCTATGACCGTGAGATCCTCGTGCAGCATCTTGCACACAGCAGCTATGGCCGCGAGATCCTCATGCAGCAGCTTGCACACAGGAGCATCTGCGCTTTTAGCCTGTCGGGACTCGTACCCGAGACTGGCATAAAGTGCAGGTGGTCCTGTGTGCAAGATGCTGCACAAGGATCTTGCGGCCATAGCTGGACCATCAGGTGGCCATAGCTGGAACCTCAGTCCAGACTGCCCCTGTTCTGTACTTCCAAGTTTCGACCCAGATTTCTCCTCCTTCCAAGTTCCAACCGACGAGTTGCATTGTCTGGAGCACAACAAGATATGGAAACAGGAAAGATTAGTGTCTCCATCCGTGTGCGGCCACTGAAGAGCGTTTGACAAGAACATCCCTGGAAAGTTGGGGACAACACCATTGTTCTTTGCAGGCCGGGTGCAGCTGGACCATCACAACACAGTTTTTACAAATTTGCAGATATGTCCCTCACGTATTTCCCCACAGGCTGGTCTCCCGGTTAGTACACAGTAAAAACAAAACATAAGAACAACAACAGAACAAGTCATTGCAAGTCACAGCCTCGGTTCGATGGGCCGCAGACTGCAGAATCAGCAAGTCATTGCATTGTTGTGGTGACAGTTCACAGCACACACACACACACACACACACACACACACACACACAGAACAACAACAACACATAAGAACAACAACAGCGATGACAATGACAACAGCAAAAATGGGCAAGCATAGTGCACCATGGAGTTTCATGCACAGACATTTCAGCAGAGCTGAGTCCACATTGATGAAGGCAGATCCACATGTGGTCACACATGCAGCCATCCCAGGAGATGCGTGTGTGTTGTGCATAAATGCAGAGAAGTAAGACACTTAAGTATCCGGGAGGTTGCCAATGAGGTATGTGCGGCTCCATCCACATAGCCATACAGAGGTGTGTGCACATGTATGCAGGCAGAGGCTCGCAAACCTACCTAGAGTCCACCAGAGGTTTGCATGTGCATATATCATGTAGATATATGTCGAGAACGGAAACACCAGAAGACATGCATTCACCATCAGGAGCACCACAACATGCTGATAAAACACATGAAGCAACAGCCAATAACCCAAGCCCCGTCCCATCATCAGAGCCGGCATACATCACCTGGATATAAGCGGCCGACAATATCAATATCCGTGGACAATAACCATGGATCCAAAACCATTGACAAAGCTTGTATGTGCAACACCAAAGCACCTCAGCATAGAATCAGAGATAAGTGGCACCAGAGTCATGAACTTCGGCCTAAGTCCGTGATGGATAGACGGGAAAGCAGAAGAAAAGGTGGACCATTCAAACCCTTGTAGACAAATTAGCAGCTGCTGACGCGGTGGGAAGGCCGTGAATAATGCCGTAAGTAGTGTGGGATATCAGACTGCATGCTGTGGCAAACTTGAGTGCCTCAACAACTTTCTCTTCGGACTGCCACAGCGTTGAGTCCCTCGCAAGAAGGGTGAGCATTCCAGCCCAGAAAGCGTCTCCACACCCCGATCGATCTGGACCAAGGGCATCCTCGGCGCCTCCCACACGACCGTGAAAGTTAGGGGTGAAGTAATGTAACCAGAAAGTGCCATCTGCCACAATGAGGAGCTTGATGTTTCCGTGCCAGAGAGGGGCCAAATCAGCTTGGTTGTAGCGATACTCATCCCACCTTGTGGGTTCATTCAACATAGAACTAGAGTACACTTTCTTGCAGCCCTTGCCAACATCCGAGAGGAGGAACTCTAGCTCAGCATCTGTGATTTTGATATAATTTGCTTCATTCCAAACGGGAGCAATGCATTCACGAGCTGCGCGTGGGGATTTCCATAGAGGCAAAGGCAGATTCAGATCAAATGAGATGTTCGCTTTGACCTCTTTAGCCTTCGCCAGAGCGTAGAGAACAGACGAACGCAACTTCTCTGAGGTTAAGCTTAGCGAGCCAGTGTGGAGGATCTCTGCCTTGTCAATCAAACTCGTATCCACTTCGTCAGGAGACAAAGCCATATCTGCACTCGGGCAGACGCATGGCATCTTCAGCACCCCATCTGCACCTCTCTCCAGCCTAACCATGGCTTTTTGAGTTTTGGTGCTTTTCTCAAAGACAACGCCTTGTGTTTCCACATTGTTCCTTACCAGGATGTCATGCATCTCATAGCCCTGCGGATCATCTCCGAACTTTCCAATCAACGCAGCGTTACCTCCCAAGCGGCCTACACCAACTGCTACAGTGCCAGGGGGACTGCCAGGTGCTTTGGCGAAATAGGGTGGCTGAAGCTGATGCCGGCTCCAGGATTGGTATCGCTCCGGCACAATGTAAGGACTCTTTCGAACCGTAGGCAGGAACTCGGAAATGAGTTCACCAATGCAAACAACAAGAGGATCTTTCGAAATCTCTCTCTCCTCAAAGTAGTCGAAGGCGGGGTAAGCAATAGGTAGCGTGGACCTTGAGTTTGATTCGCGGTGGTCCTGTGAGACCATACACACATGACGGCAATCCTGATCCTGGCATGGTTTCCTCGACCTAATAGCTTTTCTACCATGGACAAACCCAACAGTACCATTACACTTATTAGCAAACCAACCACCACCCGAGCCAAACGCTAGCCCCACTTGTGCACTTCCGGGTTCAACACTTTCTGCCCTTGCATGATAGAATCTTCTACAACCAATAGCAGGGGATGCCGTTTTCCTCCTCGTCCTCCTCAAAGGTCTCCCAGAAATATGTACACCCACGTTGCCAGCGCCGCTGCCACAGCCACAGCACGTCGAAGGTGAGATGGGTGTATCACATTGTCGCCACCTCCACTGCCCAACTGCAGACTCCCCTGACAAGAAGCATGCTCTCGTCCTCGTTATTCTGCCGAGTGAATTCCTCGATCTTTGTCGGCCGTCAATTCGTCTGCTCCAGTTGAACTTCTCCTTGCTCTCCAAGCGGAGATGGCTTGCCTCGTCTCCTTCCGATGCCCCTCGGCCAACAAATGCTACCCCCACGGCCGCACTATCAGCAGAGGCCCCAAGACCTACTAAGCGAACACCACTTACCTCATTGGGAATGACCTTGGCTTCCCCAGCTGCTAGCCGGCATGTTCTTGGCATCCTAACTTGGCATCTGCAGGCTGCCACAGAAGCTCGAGTGGTAATCGTAGATGATGATGATGACCATGCAGCCAGGGAGCATGATGCATGCATTGCCACCTCCATTTCTGAAGAGGCACACCAACCATACAACAACCACACCATCAACCACCCAAGGACATGAATCCAAGCCTCTTCTTGATTTTACACACACACACACACACACACACACACACACACACACACACACATAATCTCCAGTAAAAACATTGCTGACAAAGAAACGGGGAAAACGATCCCACATACCCAGCACCCAAACGGAAACACTCGGACATAATTGCCGTGCCTTTTTTTTTCTTTTTTCTTTTGTTTTGAGAAACACATGCTCCGTTCTATATGTGGGGAGCGGCACATGTTGGGAACCAGGCCATATGTGGGGAATGATTAAAAGAGGCTGGGGTCCTCACAGTCTACCCACAAAGAAAGTGATACCGAGAGCATTACTCGACTTCGCTTAAAAACCATTCCGACGTTGTAGTTGCTGAGGTGGGAGAAGGGTTACGACTGTAGAGAGAGACAGAGAGAAAACAGGAACAGACGTTCTCCGTTTTCTTCGCTCAGAACAGTTAACATTACTGCAGCAGACCCAAATGTCATAGCTATCGCAAAAAGACTTGCAATAGACAGAACAGCAAAAGAAAAACGGGATTTCCTACTGTTAATATGCTCTCAGATGAGGGCATCGATTCTGCATTTGATTCCGATGCAGAGCTGATGAGCATTTGCTGTTGACGGCACGCGTGAAATATGAAAGAGCCTCAAAGAGGCCTTTTTTTTTTGTCACTATAGTATTATGGGAAGTCCCGTAGCAGCCACATCTGTTATGAAGTTGGTTGCCTGACGATTTTTACCACCACTCACACACAGACAATCTCATATACGCCCATACATGCATAAGAGAAGGAGGAGAGGAGACAGAGTCCAACATGCACACAGATCAAAGTAGATAGCGGAAGCACAACCATGCACAGATGGGGAGAGGACACACAGTGTTTCTCACCCTCTGACGATACTCCCAACAACCAATCACAAGAAAGAACCTGCGAGGATAACAATTGGAATACACACTGATGATGAGCCAATTAACCAGAAATCGTTACAGAGTTTGTTCCAGTGTCTCGCCACTCTCAGAACCCCACACTCCACTCACAACCCTACAGGGGCCTACACCCAGTTAGCAGCGCCACATCAGAATGGCCTCCCAGAGGCCAGCGCCAACCACCCAGATGAGGAACAGATCCTGTGATGAAGTCTTCAGTGCCGCTGAACAACTCTGACAAAGAACCGGCAGCTATGGCTGCCGCCACCCACAAGGACTCAGTGAAGAGTCTCTACACAGCCCAGCCGCTCGCAGAAACCCACAGGGGTTGGTGCGCAGAAGATGCCCCAGCTATGGCAAGTCCTTCGCAGGCTGGATATGGCTGCTGTCCACGGTGAGGGTCTCAGGGTACCGCCTGTAGACAATCGCCGCTGCAAACCTCCTTGGCTCCAAACGCTGTATCGCGAAAATGAACCGCCAAAAGTCCTGAACCAAAGTGCCTAAACTATTAATAGACTACTTTACACTAGCCTAGACCCAGGCCTACCGGTACCGATTCAGTTAGGGCCTACTCGGCCTCTACGAAACCGGTCCTACAGCTGCACTTAGGGCTCAGGGCCACTTAGGGTCGGTCACCACTCAGCCCCTACTGCTGTTAATCCCAGCTATTTTTAGAATAGCGGGCGGCCCTCAGTGCAGGCCAAAAAAACACAGCAAAATACACAGCACACTGTACAACCGCAGCAAGCACACAGCACACTGTACAACCTCGCAAGTCAGTCTCGGCAATCGAAATCAGCAAGTCATTGCAGGCTTACCCCCCCGGGGAGTGAGGACCTCCGAGCTAGGGATACAGGCGAGGTGAGCGGCGAGGAAGGTTGCCCTTCTGAGCCGCTTCATACCGCAAAACAACTAACTTTGCTGTCTTGAGAAGTTCCCTTCTGTAGAACCATCTGTTCTCAGAAGGAGGCTGGAATGCGAACCTCACAAGACACTGTCGATCGGGGCCTGTGCCCCACTCATCCTCAATCCACTCCACGTCATATTCCTTGCCAGGGATCAGTGGACCAAACTGAGGGGGGCGGTCAGGGAATGCATCAGCTGGAGTAAATGGCAACAACTTGGATGCATGAAAGACCGGGAAGGTGCGTATTGGATGCATGAAAGACCGGGTAGGTGCGTAGATGCAGAGGGACATCAATGACATAGGACGGACCGAATGGATCGACGCCCACTGTATCTAGGACCTGCCATGGACCCAAATAACGAGGCAACAGCTTGGGGGAGATATCCTCCTCCCTCGACAACTCAGAACTGGCGACCCAGACATGATCACCAGTGCGGATGGGGGAAGGCCGCCTGTGGCGATTAGCTTATTCAATCATCGCCTTTTGGGCTTTGAACAAGTTCGCCCGTGCTCTTTCCACATCTATGCGGTAGCGTCTGGTGAACTCTGCGGTGCCTGAAGTCAGATCAGACTTGGCCTTATCGATGATGTCATCGAGAGGCTGTCGTGGTTCACGTCCCCAGTGCAACCGGTATGGGCTGAACCCAGTCGAGGAATGGACAAACATATTATACATAAGTTGTTCTCGAGCCAAGTGAAGATCCCAGTCCTGCTGATCTGGCTAGATGACAGGACGCAGCAATTGGAATAAGACTTGGTTCATCACTTCAGCCAAACCATTCGCTTCAGGATGATGACCAAAAGTCATGTCCAATCGTGAGTGTAGATAGTCCTTACAGTAGGACAGCCACTCATCGCTGCAAAATCGGGGATCTCTATCACTGACCATAGAAGTGAGCGGTCCATGGTGTGTGACCCACCTCTCTGAAAAGGTTGTTCTCACAGCCGGGACTCTGGCCACTTCTTGCAAGGGGATGAACTCTGCGTATTTGGAAAACCTGTCCACGCAGACCATAACCTGACGCATGCCATGAGGGGTGGTCTTGCCTAAATCTGTGAAGTCTATTGACACAGATTCAGCAGGGCCATCAGGTATGGATAAGGGTTTGAGCAGTCCCAAAGGAGGCCTACGCTGGACCTTATTCCTTGGGCAGAGCTCGCAGGTTTCCACATAGCGCAGCATATCACTCCGCATCTCCTTCCAGAAGAAGCGTTGCAACAGGGCTGCATATGACTTTAGGAACCCAAAATGTTCCCGGGCGTCATGACACTCTGACATCAGCAGTGTCCTGAGCCGCTGGTCCTGGGAAATGCACAAGTGTTCCTCCCCTCTGCTGTAGGTGTACAGCAGATTTGAACTTAGAGCATAGCCTAGTTCAGAGTTAGGATCTGCTTGCAGATTCCTGACTATGGGTCCTGAGGCAGTAGATGAGCGATGGTCTGACGGGTCTCCTCTCTGAAGGAGTGAGTAGAGGACATCACTGCAAAAGAGTCAGGCCTACGAGAGAGGGCATCTGCTACCTTGTTGTAGCAGTCCTTCTTATGTTTCAGTTCAAAGTCAAACATGTCTATGAACTGAATGTACCGTGTCAACTTATCATTCAGTTCTCCCTGGGACTTCATCCACTGTAGGGTGGAGTGATCTGAAAAGATCTTGAAGTGTCTTCCCAAGAGAAAGTGCTTCCAGTGTTTCAGGGCACAAACAAAAGCATATAGCTCCTTCTCGTAGGTAGAGTCCTGGAGCTTTTGAGTTTTGATCTTCTTACTCATAAACTCTATAGGTCGTAGACCATTCCCATCATCCTGCTGAAGAACTGCCCCAATGCCATACTGACTGGCGTCAGTGGTCAGGATAAATGGCGGAGTGGGGTCAGGCAACTTCAGCACAGGTGCACGAGTCAAGGCCTTCTTGAGTCGTGTGAAGGCCAACTGACAGTGGAGGGTCCAAAGAAAAGGAGTGTCTTTCTTTGTTAGGTTGGTCAGGGGTGCAGCCATTGCAGAAAAATTCCTGACAAACTTTCTGTAGTATGAGGCTAAACCCATGAAGGACCTGACATCCCTCACTGTCTGTGGCTGAGGCCACTCCTGAATAGCAGCAATCTTGGTTGCTTCAGGAGTCAGGCCATCTCCAGAGATTACATGACCCAGATAGATGACAGAGGGAACTCCAAAAGAGGACTTCTCTCTGTTGATCTTGTACTGGCTGTCGCGTAACGACTGAAGGACCAAAGCCAAGTGCTCCGCATGTTCCCTGGCAGTTTTGCTGAATACCAGGATATCATCCAAGTAGACAACCATAAACTTGTCCAGGTAAGGCCTGAAGATGCGGTGCATCTCTGTAAGGAAGGTACCTGGGGCATTGCAAAATCCAAATGGCGTGACCAGGAACTCATAAGTCTCATACTTGCTCTTGAAGGTTGTCTTGTAGGCATCCTCCTCTGCCATCTCAATCTGGTGGTACCCAGATTTGAGGTCAACTTTGCTGAACAGTGTGCAGCCCTGCACCATCTCCAGAAGGTCATCGATCCTAGGAAGTGGTTTTGTACTCTTCCTAGTAATCTTGTTGAGACCCCTTTCGTCAATACACATTCTGAACTCGCCATTCCCTTTGGGAACAAAGAGAACGGGTGCACCGAATTCAGAAAGGTTGGGTCTGATCCAGCCCTTGCTGGTCAGGGTCTCAAGCTGCTTTCTGAGCTCCTCAAGCTCCGCAAGGGACTTCCTGTAGGTGCGGCCCTTGGGAGGGACCGCTCCAAGTAGTAGCTCAATCCGATGTTTGGTTGGCCGGTTGGGTAACCCAAAGGGCTCCTACATCAGATCAGCATACTGATCAACCACCTGTTGTATCTCAGGAGGACAGGAAACAGGGGGAACATCCGTTTGCTTGACCAGAGAAATAAACAGACGCTCATGGTGGTACTGGCGTGAGAGAGCATAGAACTCCCTCGCTCGTAAGCAGTAGCAGGAGGTCTTAGGGTGATGATCAGCAGCTATCATGCATGGTTGATACACCCCCTGTCTATTAGGTAGTTCAACCTTAGGGATCTGCCAGTCGATCCTTGGGTTGACTGCCTTCAACCACTGCATAGAGAACACCAGGTCAAAGGGTAGATCAGGGAATATGTAGAAGTTCAGACTGTGTCTGACTTCTCCAGCACCGTCGAAGGTCACAGGGATTCCCTTAACCTTCTCCCTGATGGTGAGCACTGTGGAGTCGCCTATCCTGACCAGCAAAGGTTGCTTCAACTGCTGAACTTTCATCCCCAGATGCAGTTTCTTAACAGCACTGGGAGATATAAAGTTCCTGGTGGCTCCACAATCCAACAACCCTTTGATCCTGATGTGGTTGATCAGGGAACGAAGTAGGATGAGATCAGACTTGTGCTTGTTTTGTTCCTTCAGATGGAAGAAGAAGGCAGCAAGTGACTGAAGCTCATCCTGCCCCGGGTCCTGATCTGGGTCAGGATCCTCATAACAGAAGGATGTTGCCCGCGCAGTCCCCAAACTCTCACCTACAGTCTCAACTGAAACAGCTACAGGTTCACCTACCTGAGTAGATGAAGGTGCAACACTGGGGGGAACTGCAGTCCCCAGGGTCTGTTTCAGTTTTTTGACTGTCCTGGGCCTGGCATGTAAGGGCAGTCCTTTAAAAAGTGTTGTCCCTCACACCTCATGCAGACCCCTCGTTCCTTTCTTCTTCTCCACACTCCCTCCTGGATCTTGAGGTCATGCCACGGGAGAGTGGAGGGATTGAGTGGGTCGGCTGGCATGTGGACGTCTTAGGGCAGGTTAGGGCACTGGGAAAAGGAAGGCCGACGTCCCTTGTCCTTCCCCTTGGAACTACCTGAGGCTGTGGTGGGGGAAGACTTCTTCTGCTGCTGCAGAACTCCCAAAACAGCCTTAGTCAGGGCCGCTGCAACATCTGTTTCAGCAGCTGGTCAAGTCCCAGATGATGGTGTATCAGCCTGGGAATCTGAGTCAGAAGCTGACGCAGACCCTTTCCTCCTGTCTGAGGAGGGGGCCTGAACATGAAGTTTTGCCTTCATGTCCAGGGCTGCACGGCCAAAGGACCTCCAGTCCTTGTGTCCAGCGTTGTATAAAGCAACAAAAACTTCTCAGGGGCTGCCCTGCAGAAGTTTGTCAGTAAGTCATCTGCAGACATAACCAGTCCAGGTGTGGAAGTTAGCAGGTAGAATAGGGTAGGGTTTAAATCTTGAGGCTGGTTTGTTTTCTGAAGGCGTTGTTGGTGAGCTTCCCTGAGAACAGCTACGGCGTGGACAATTGATTTCACTTGAAATTAAGCTCCGGGTAGTGAGAGCGCAAAAAACAGAGAAAAGAAAAGGAGGGAAAAAGCGGACACTAAAGGCCTACAGATGCCATCCAATTCTCCAAACCCGAGCACAGAAAATAGCCTGCCGCCACGGGATCAGAGGTCTTAAGCAGAAGCAGCGGCGGCTGCAGCTGCTCGAACTCTGCAAATAAGGCCTGCAGGGTACCGCTGTAACGCTGCTGGCCCAGGCAAGCAATCCTGTCAGCAGCCTTGCGGGCCCGCTCCTTATCTGCAAAGCGGTCTTCCAGGGCCTGCAGAAGACGATCCACTCCCAATCCCAAAGCCCAGTCCTCCATGGTTTGCTGCAGGCCGCTGGAGGTAGAGGTGGCCCATTTTTGGGCAGGCCCCTCCAGCAGCCCCAGAACCGTTGCCACCTTGGTCTGTTCTGGGCATATGAAGCCCCTCAAGTAGGCTCTCGTCCCTGCAGCCCAGTCCCTAACATCAGTCTTGGGGCCATCCCCCCTGAACTTGTTGGGAGCAGGGATCTTGGGACCTCTCTGATCCCCTGCAGCAACAGCAGCATAGGTGGGTTTGGCTGTGAACTTTTGGGAAGGAGGTGGTGAAGAGGAAGAATGGCGTGAACCAGAAGGGGTTGAAGAGGGAGAGGAGGAAGGTTTGGGTTTTGCTGAGAGAGCAGGAGACAAGGGAGAGATCAGTTTGGTTGTTGTCAGCTGAGCAGTCAAATCCTGGATTGCTGTCAGGATCTTAGACCGCTGAGCTGCCAAGTCATCCACCCTGCACTCCAGGCGGCCAATGCAGTCGTCCCAGTTTGTGAAATAAGAACTGGTGGCCTTGTGCTCCAAAAGAGCCCATTCCCCCAGATTCTTAGTCACCTAGGAGCAACGATCATCTGTCATAATCTTGCTGAGCTGGTCCAACAGGTACTCCCTTCTGGAAGTATCTGTTGCAGCCTCCAACTCGGCTGCCTCTTGTCTCTCAACTTCGTCCAGCAGGGCCTGCTCCTGCTGCAACCGTTCCTGGATCTCCTTCTTCCTACGCTGAGTAGCAGTCAGAGGTGTAGTAGTGGTGGAGGTAGCAGGCTGATCACCTTCTACCTTCATTACCACTTCCACCTGTGGCTGCTGCTGAGCCGCCTGATCCGACATTTTCCTCTTTCAAGAACACAAGGTAAACAGACAGCAGAGAGTAGGCAGCGATATGCAGATCCCTTGAGGCACTCATAAATCGTTGCTACCTCTTCTTTTTTCTTTTTCCCCTCTTCTTTTATTCGCCCTTTTTGTATTCCATAGCGTGTCTGCCCTTCCTTTTTCTTTTTCCCCTCTTCTTTTATTCGCCCTTTTTGTATTCCATAGCGTCTGCCCTTCCTTTTTCTTTTTCCCCTCTTCTTTTATTCGCCCTTTCTGTATTCATGTTTCTCCGCCTCCATGCAGTGAAAGGTGGCCGACATGAAGGAGGTGGGCAGGAAATGAATAATTGTGTCAGCCTGTTTCTTTGTAGTACGAGGCTCAAGGCCTCGGTAAGCCCTACTGGGCACTGTTTCAGCAAGTACAACCACCCTAAGTGAAGGCGGGCCTGACAAGTGACTAGAGGCCTATTTTTGGGTTTTGGACGCAGTTGGGAAATTCAGGCACTTGCGCAACGCCAGTTGGTTGAGTGAGTCCAGGCCCGGCCTGCCTTTTCCCAAATGTATCGAGGCAGGCCCTAGTCCAGACACGAGGCATGAGCCAAGCGCAGGCCGCTGGCAGTTGGACACGGGTAACCACCGCAGGCCCTGTGGAAGATTCTCTGGGATAGGGGGCTCAGCCACTTGGGGCCTACCCAAAGCTTCCGTGGGGAGGTCCAGGCCAGCCAGGCAGCCCACAACTGGCAGCCACTTTCCATAAAGGAAGGGCCTGGCTGCGGGCTGGACATTCAAGCACTTGCTACATGCTGCGTCAGCGCTGCTGCGCTATCTGCAGGCAAGCACCCACACGCTCACAAGCGAACACGGCACACGCAAGCATCCATAGCCAAGCTGGCCTGCGACATGCTAGATGGGGCGCATAGTGGTCCGTGGTTGCATGTGGCATCTGTGTGGGGGATCGAGGTTGTGAGTGAAGCGTGAGACATACCTGGTGCTTGAGGCAAACGGCATTTGCCGAGATCTGCTCGTACTTCGGGAAACTGTTGACGTCACCAGCGACGTTGTAGATAGGCTAGAGAGGATATGCCATTCGTAGTCTGGGCGCCGAGCGCCAGATAGGGATTCAACATTGGTTCATTGTTGATGATGATGAGACAACATTGTCACTTGTGAGCTTTTGCTATGCTCTGGTGGAACTCGAGTTGCAATTTTGCTTTTGGTTCGAGGTGAAGACTATTTGGTTTCATGTGTATGATGCTGCTTGGTTTCTGGAATTCGCTATCGCTCATTTTCCTTGCATTTTGGTATTGGAGTTGAGGTACGTTGCGCTAATCTGGCGCTTGTCTTCTGCCTATGCGGTGCATGCACGCGGTTAGCTGGGTGAGCGGTCATGGGAAGTGTGTTGTGAGGATGGCAAACAAGCAGGCGACCCAGGCGAAGAGGGGTATCGCCAGGAAGGCTGAGAGGTGATATTGTGTGTTTCGCAGTGTGATGAGAACTATCTGATGTGCGATTGATGCTGAGGTGGAATGGCGGCGTAATGCTGGTTGTGCTGAAGCCATGATTGGTCATCACAATCGACGTCAGGTTATCTGGTGAGAATATTTGTGGTTGGGGGCAGCTATTTTGAGGTACGTTGCTCTTAACCTTATCTACCCTCTTCGACACTTCTTACCGTAAGGATGTGTGTTCTGTCTTGAGTGTCCTCTCATGTGAGGAGTCGAGTAAGCTCAACCTTGAGAGTCGGAATTGTTCACATGGAGCATCTGGAAGGAGAGGGTGTTGCCATCTGACGGGCCCTGGACAAAGCACTGGGTCACCGTCTCCATTCCAACCCACCGGGAGTAGAGCACGCATGCTTTGCTCCCTTGTCCTTTGTCTGCCTGCTGCACTGTGAATAGGTCATGAGGGGCAGGCCAGCCCTACAGGGGAGACGAGTACCGGACGTCTATAAATAAATACCGGCAGGGTACCTTCCATTGGCTGTGATCGTTGTCCTGTTTGCGACGTTAAATAATTCCCGAGGACCTTGGGGGCCGTCCTTAAATTGTCTCTTGATCAGCCAGTCGGTCGGTGTAAGGCTCGCTGCATGCAAGGGTAAACATGGTGCAGGGCTGGCCAGCTCAGCATTGACTTCGGGCACAGGGGTGGGCCATGTGCACACCTTTAGACATGCACGCTATCTGGATGGCTCAAGAACGCTGACATCAAGAAGAACTGAGGGAGGTGTAGGTTCCAGGTGATCAGTTCGGGAAAAATTCCACTCTGCAAACAACCATACAAATGATTCTATTTTATAATTTTATTTTGATTAGTTGATGTACAGCCATTAACAGATCTGACAGACAGCATAGGTAGAACCTTCTTATTCTGCTTTTTGCTTTCTGTTCGCAAACTAGTCGAGCAAAAATAGTTTCGTTTGTAAGAATTTGGACTTACCTGTTGGACCCGATTGTGTATACTCTGATATTGCCACCGGTTAATTATTTTATTATTTTATATCGGTCTGAGCACTACACTATGGTAGGCAACCGAGTAAAACCTAGTGCAGACAGTGCCCAGCGCTGTAGCTTATGAGCGACAGGGAGGACCCTGTGCCGAACGATCGGATCCTGCGTTTGTCAAGACGCCCGTTGGTCCACGTAGCATTAGGACCAGAGGGTGACCGTTTTCTGTTTCGCTAGCTTAGGGAAAGGCAGCAGCAGCAGCGGAGGGCTAGGGACGCAGAGGCAAGCAGAGCCTTCGCAAGTGAGGCATCTACTTCAGCATCCAACATGGCCACCGCTGCGAAGCAAAGTTCCCAGCCCAATAGTTCAGGAGCTGTCTGGGCGACGGTCGCACAAACCCTGAGTCAGTCCACTAGCGTTACGGCAAGCCAACAAACAGTGTTAACTCCCGAGGCGGTCGCCATTCAGCAAGCCAGTGCTCAAGAGGCCCAGCTACAGACGGCACTAGATGAGATACAGGTAGAGAAGGAAAGAATGATCAGACGTACGTCTAGGATGCAGCGGAGGCAAGCGGACATTAGGGCGTTAGGAGATGGACCTGCCCAACATGGATGACGATGTAAGGACTGTGATGATAGCCCTGCTAGATGTAGTAGAGATGCAGGACTACCATACGTCACTCTTGCAAGACATTTAGAGGAGCCTGGTCGTGCTGGTCGAGCGAGTTCAGGCCACACCATCACCATCCGGGCCAGGTGCCTGGCCCGTTGTACAGCCTCCTCCTTTTGTCCCACCGATAACTAGAGTAGACCCATTTATAATCTCTCCAGCTTCGGTAAAGGCCGCTTCCCATCTGGTTATGCCTTTTACAAGCGGGTTCCCAGCAGGTCCTAGTGTACAGATTCCTGTACAGGCAGTGTTCTCCCAACCTCCGTTGCAGCCTGTCGTGACAGGGCAGCCTGCTGTCTCTCAGCCAGCACAGCCGCAGGGCGTACAGCCCCAACAGCAGCTAGTGCAGCAGCCTGCACCCCAGGGCCTACAGCCTGGAGTAGTGCAGGCACCGAGACAAGGACAGTGGGTTCCAAAGACTGCCATCGCATCACCGAAACCCTTCTCATGAGATACATGTGAAGTGCAAGTCAACCTTGCCTCACGAGGAAGTGCTTGTGGCTGCCTCCTATCTGAAGGGGAGTGCAGCAAGGTGGTTAAGTGGGTATGTGCAACTACAGGGTTACGGTCATGCCTTCCGCGCTTGGGCAGTCACCCAGATATTGGATGATTTCCTCAAGCTGGTGGAAGAAAGGTGGCATGATCCGCAGGAGGCTCAAAAGGCCACCGACGCAATATTGACCATGAGCTCAAGAAAGTTCAGGTCAGTAAGGGATGCCACAAAGGCGGTCGAGCATCTGATCTCTGGAGTGCGCTACGACCCCCAGGTCTTACTTACCACTTACCTGAGGTCTCTCCCCATAGAGCTCAGGAATCACTTGGCAGGTGAGGCCATGATCACAGTTCACAACTTTCCTTCATTCAACAAGAAGGCCCTAGATCTAGAGGCAAAGACCGGGCATGGGCACCAACCCACTACGGACGGTAGGAAGAAGACATTGCCTCCTAACTAGAAGGCTAAGGAGCGCATCATGTTCGTCGATAACGATGGATCTGCCATGGAGTTAGATGACGACTTCCAGGAGGGAGTAGGGTCAGAGTCGGGCAGCGTAGAAGCTTCAGGGGGTGGAGCAGTCGCTGCCTCTGTGCAGAAAGGTAAGGCGACCAGTAAACGCCATGGAGGTTCCCAGTTAAGGAGTCAAGTAGACCCCAATGCTCCTCCATGGGAGAAAGCGGGGCTTACTGAGGACGTGTGGAGAGATCGTTACTCTCAAGCGGCTTGCATTCGTTGTGGCCAACATGGCCATAACCAATTCAAGTGCCGAAACAATAAGGTAATAGAAAAGATCCCGCCTACGGTGGGGCAGGTGCTGGTCTCCTCCGCTTCCCACGGTAGCAATGTAGCCATCAGTTTCGGCACTGCTTCGGGAAACACGTTGGGCCAGTAGGAATTATAGTTGTTCCTGCTAGGGTCGAGGTGGTGGACACACCCTAACCATCTCGAGAGATGGCCTCAGCTATTGACTTCGTTGTCGTCACGCAAACACATTCGGACCAATCGATCCTTTGTTCAATGAATGTGTTTGAGACCTTAGAGGAGCTAGAGGAGAGTGGTCTAGATCAAACCCGCTAGCTTCTTGGACGGCCATGGCAAAAGCTCCTAAGGGGAAGTTGTTCGTCGCCGAGGTAGACATAGGCGGTCGTAAGGCCAAGGCCTTTTACTATACCTATTCAATGTGAAACTTTATCAACCGCGCTTGTGTTGAACGGCTGCGCTTACAGGGGCAAGTGCAACGCCTCAGTCGACCCGTGGAGTCGACATGTGCCAACAAACAGCGCATGGTAGTCTATGACTACCTAAAAGACGTTGAGATATGGAGTCTCGTTCCTAGTCAGCGATGATCTCCCTATGGATATCTTACTGGGTATGTACTATCTTTCGGTTGCACAGCCCCAATTTGACTAGGACCAAAAAGTGGTCAAATACACCTTGCCCGGAGGGGGAACTGCCAGATTACGTAAGTATAAAGCTAGTAGGTGGATTGAGTCCTACGGATCCATGTGTGCGGCCGTGTTTTATAATTATTATAAGCAAAATCCGAAGGAGGGTATGTATTTAATGTATGTCTCTACAGTGGGTGAGCCGATGAAAATGCCTCCAGAGATAGAGGGAGTGGTCGGTAAGTACCCTTATCTATTTGAAGAGCCGAAAGGGGTTCTTGAGAGGGAGGTCGTCCACGTGATAGAGATTATGGCAGGGTCTAGTATTCCGAAGGGTAGGATCTATCGAATGTCTTCAGCGGAGCTAGACGAGCTTCGCCAGCAATTCAAGGATCTCATAGAAAAGGGTTGGATCCGGCCAAGTGTCTCCCCTTACGAGTCTCCTGTCCTATTCGTACCAAAGAAGGGGGGAACGTTGAGGATGTGCATTGATTATAGGGGCCTCAATGCCATCACTGAGAAGAACGCAGAGCCCCTACCGCGCATCGATGACTTATTGGACCGAGTGCAAGGGTGTCGGTACTTCAGTAAGATAGATCTAAAGCCTGGGTACCATCAGAATGCAATCCGGCTTGAGGATCAACACAAAACCGCTTTTCAAACCAGGTACAGTCTGTACGAGTTTGTGGTGATGCATTTCGGCCTTTGCAATGCTCCTGGCACCCTTCAGCACGCTATGAACCGGATTTTTCATGACTACTTGGACAAGTTTGTCATTGTGTACCTCGATGACATACTTATCTTTAGTAGGACTGCCGAGGAGCATGTAGCCCATCTAGACAAAGTTCTCAGTCTCCTTCGACACCGCCAGTTCAAGATCAACTGGGATAAGTGCGAGTTCGGCCGCACCAGGATCTTGTATCTGGGCCATGAGGCATTGAACCCCGATAACGCGAAGGTGGCCAACATTCGTGACTGGCCACATCCTCAGTCTGTGACTGAGATGAGGTCCTTCTTAGGGGTGACCGGCTACTACTGTAATTTTGTAAAGAACTATACCATAGTGGTCGCACCTTTGACGGACCTCACACGCCTTGACACCCGGTGGGAGTGGACAAACAGGTGTGAGGCTGCTTTCAAACATCTGAAGCATTCTTTAACACACCATGAGGTCTTGAAACTTACTAATCCTGATAAGCCATTCACAGTAACCACGGATGCCAGCCAATAGGGCATTGGTGGCGTTGGCGTGCTTGCGCAGCAGAAGGGGCCAAAGTTGAGGCCGGTAGAGTACATGTCCAAAAAGATGCCCTCTCAGAAGTTGGCGAAGCCCACCTATGAGAAGGAACTCTATGCGATTTACGAAGCGCTAACCCACTGGAGGCACTATCTCCTTGGGAGGTTCTTCTATGTCAGGACTGATCATCAGACCCTGAGGTGGATGAGAACACAGCCTGTGCTCTCCGATGCTTTGAAACGTTGGATTGAAGTCATAGAGCAGTATGACTTTGAACCCAAGTACATCAAAGGAGAGTACAAGGTTCCTGATGCGTTGTCGCGTAGGCCAAACTTCCTTGGTGCGCTGATCATTGAGTTTGGGCTTGCGGACGATGTTACTCGATCACTGGTGGAAGCCTATCGCGAGGATCCGTTTATGCCTGAGATCATAAGCAGGCTCGAGGCAAAGGACAAAGTAGCTTCTGAAGAGTTTGTGTTGGTCGATGGCCTGTTGTTCCTTGCGAAGGCCGGGAATTAACGTTTGTGTGTGCCAAACCGGGAGTCTTTGCGTAGTTTATTTTTAGGTGAATGTCATAACGCCACAGGACATTTGGCTATAAGAAGACTGCAGCAAACTTGCTGCAGCAGTTCTGGTGGCCCACAATGATGAGAAATGCCAAGCTGTACGTGGAAACTTGTCAGGTGAGTCAGAGAGACAAGCCACGTACACAAGCCCCTCTTGGGCTTCTCAAGCCCCTTCCGATTCCGGAAAGGCCCGGTGAGATCCTGTCCATGGATTTCATGGACACACTGGTCACCAGCAAGAGCGGTATGCGATACGTCTTTGTCATTGTGGATAGGTTTAGTAAGTATGCTAGGTTAGTCGCAATGCCCGAGACAGCCAAGACCGAGTACATGATTAAGTTGTTCAAAGAAAACTGGGTCAGAGATTTTGGATAGCCAAAGTCGATAGTTAGCGACCGGGACGTTCGATTTACAAGCGAATTGTGGAAAGCTGCAGCTGCTGAACAAGGGACACAGCTGCAGATGACCTCAGGAAACCACCCAGACGCAAACGGGCAAGCAGAGCAGCTGAACTGCGTTGTACAACACCTGCTAAGGCACTATATCAAGCCTAACCAGCTGGACTGGGATGAGAAACTTGCTCTTGTTGCCAGTCTCTACAATAAAGCTGTGCACAGAGCAACAGGGGTGAGCCCCAACAGTCTGCTACTGACCTTCAAGCCTAGACTACCCCTAGACTTTCTACTACCTGAGAGCCAGCCGGCTGCTGCGCCAGGCACCTTAGAATTCGCCTATCGATACAAATGCCTGATGCAGCAAGCTGTAGAACAGATGCATAAAGCACAGGCCGCAATGATAGAATTTGAGAACAAGCACCACCGCCCATCTACATTCCAGGTAGGGGACAGAGTCTGGGTCAAAGCTTTTGAACTGGGGCAGGAGCATGGGATCTTCCGCAAGCTCATGCCACATTATTTTGGGCCATGGGAGATTCTAAATGTTGTCGGAAATGATCCGGATGGGCCTTCCTATATAATACGGATCGCTGGTCACCTTCGCACTTACCCTGTCTTCCATGCCTCCAAACTTGCACCTTTCGAGGAAACTGATCAGTTTCCCTCTCGTCGATCTATGCTGCCCCCAACCATGGATGTAGCGGTCGACATCGACTACATCGTTGACCACAGGGAGATGCCGGTTTCAAGACCAACAGGCAGGGGCCGTCCTCCAAAGCTGAAACTGCAGTATCGCGTTCGGTTCAGATATCAGACTGATCCTAAGGAGGACAGATGGTTCACAAGGGAGGAATTGATGCAGACCGTTCCACAAGCTATCGCTCACTATGAGAAGTTGTTGAACAAGGGAAAACGCCAGATTGAGTGAACTTCTCAAAGGACTATTGAAGTATGGAGGAGCGAATGCGAGGCTCAAGGCTTCGGTAAGACCTACTGGGCCCTGTTTCAGTGTTACATGCACAGATATGTGATGTTCGTAATAACCGAGGAACTGCAGTGTGATAAAAAGGACTGAAATGGACAATGCGGTGAGAGTAGAATCTCGACAGACAATGTGCATTCTCATACATACAAAAGTGCTGAATAGCGCAGGGAAGACTTAGATACAAAGACTGACCTGACAAGGACTGACCTCACACACGTAGTACAAGTAGCGAAGCAGAATGCTAGAATACCAATCA
>BFEA01000260.1:33957-54668 GCA_003427395.1 Chara braunii | reverse complement strand
CAAGAGCCTGGAAGTTTCCCTGTAGGGAAACAGGCTGGGGCCTGTAGGCCCTGTCAGAAGGAAGCTTCCAGGCAAGAGCCTGGAAGTTTCCCTGTAGGGAAACAGGTTGGGGCCTGTACAGCATGTAACATTCAGCAAGTACGACCGCCCTAAGTGAAGGCGGGCCTGACAAGCGACCAGAGGCCTATTTTTGGGTTTTGGACGCAGCTGGGAAATTCAGGCAGTTGCGCAGCGCCAGTTGGTTGAGTGAGTCCAGGCCCGGCCTGCCTTTTTCCAAATGTATCGAGGCAGGCCCTGGTCCAGACATGGGGCATGAGCCGAGCGCAGGCCGCTGGCAGTTGGACACGGGTAACCACCGCAGGCCCTGTGGAAGATTCCCTGGGACAGGGGGCTCAGCCACTTGGGGCCTACCAGAAGCTTCCGTGGGGAGGCCCAGGCCAGTCAGGCAGCGCACAACTGGCAGCCACTTTCCATAAAGGAAAGGGCCCGGCTGCGGGCTGGACATCCGGGCACTTGCTACATGCTGCGTTAGCGCTGCTGCGCTATCTGCAGGCAAGCGCCCACGCGCTCACAAGCGAACAGGGCACACGCAGGCAGCCATAGCCAAGCTGGCCTGCGAGATGCTGGATGGGGCGCATGGTGGTCCTTGGGTGCATGTGGCATCTGTGTGGGGGATCGAGGTTGTGAGTGAAGCGTGAGACATACATGGTGCTCGAGGCGAACGGCATTGGCCGAGATCTGCTCGTACTTCGGGAAGCTGTTGACGTCACCAGCGGCATTGTAGATAGGCTAGCTAGGATCTGCCATTCGTAGTCTAGGCGCCGAGCGCCAGATAGGGATTCGACATTGGTTCATTGTTGATGATGACGAGACTATTCCAACATTGTCACTTGTGAGCTTTTGCTGTGCTCTTCTTTGGTGGAACTCGAGTTGCAATTCTGCTTTTGATCCGAGGTCAAAACTATCTGGTTTCATGTGTATGATGTTGCTTGGTTTCTGGAATTCGCTATCGCTCATTTTCCTTGCAGTAGGGCATACTCACACTTGCACTTCCTGAATGTATCTGTCGAAAGTGACGGCTATCCCTGGACGAATCTGATAGCTTTGGGTGGCACATGAGTGAAAACAGCGGCCTTTCCTTTGTTCCTTGTGTCAGCAGCAGGTCCAGCACTCAATCCAAGAGCGACCAGTACCGGTGCCAACCTCAGGGTTGGCAAAATTATAGTTTAGGCTCGTACATTTAGCCCCAGGTGTATTGGCTGTCTCTTATACACATCTAGATGTGTATAAGAGACAGTCCTGAATGTATCTGTCGAAAGTGACGGCTATCCCTGGACGAATCTGATAGCTTTGGGTGGCACATGAGTGAAAACAGCGGCCTTTCCTTTGTTCCTTGTGTCAGCAGCAGGTCCAGCACTCAATCCAAGAGCGACCAGTACCGGTGCCAACCTCAGGGTTGGCAAAATTATAGTTTAGGCTCGTACATTTAGCCCCAGGTGTATTGGCTGTCTCTTATACACATCTAGATGTGTATAAGAGACAGTCCTGAATGTATCTGTCGAAAGTGACGGCTATCCCTGGACGAATCTGATAGCTTTGGGTGGCACATGAGTGAAAACAGCGGCCTTTCCTTTGTTCCTTGTGTCAGCAGCAGGTCCAGCACTCAATCCAAGAGCGACCAGTACCGGTGCCAACCTCAGGGTTGGCAAAATTATAGTTTAGGCTCGTACATTTAGCCCCAGGTGTATTGGCTGTCTCTTATACACATCTAGATGTGTATAAGAGACAGTCCTGAATGTATCTGTCGAAAGTGACGGCTATCCCTGGACGAATCTGATAGCTTTGGGTGGCACATGAGTGAAAACAGCGGCCTTTCCTTTGTTCCTTGTGTCAGCAGCAGGTCCAGCACTCAATCCAAGAGCGACCAGTACCGGTGCCAACCTCAGGGTTGGCAAAATTATAGTTTAGGCTCGTACATTTAGCCCCAGGTGTATTGGCTGTCTCTTATACACATCTAGATGTGTATAAGAGACAGTCCTGAATGTATCTGTCGAAAGTGACGGCTATCCCTGGACGAATCTGATAGCTTTGGGTGGCACATGAGTGAAAACAGCGGCCTTTCCTTTGTTCCTTGTGTCAGCAGCAGGTCCAGCACTCAATCCAAGAGCGACCAGTACCGGTGCCAACCTCAGGGTTGGCAAAATTATAGTTTAGGCTCGTACATTTAGCCCCAGGTGTATTGGCTGTCTCTTATACACATCTAGATGTGTATAAGAGACAGTCCTGAATGTATCTGTCGAAAGTGACGGCTATCCCTGGACGAATCTGATAGCTTTGGGTGGCACATGAGTGAAAACAGCGGCCTTTCCTTTGTTCCTTGTGTCAGCAGCAGGTCCAGCACTCAATCCAAGAGCGACCAGTACCGGTGCCAACCTCAGGGTTGGCAAAATTATAGTTTAGGCTCGTACATTTAGCCCCAGGTGTATTGGCTGTCTCTTATACACATCTAGATGTGTATAAGAGACAGTCCTGAATGTATCTGTCGAAAGTGACGGCTATCCCTGGACGAATCTGATAGCTTTGGGTGGCACATGAGTGAAAACAGCGGCCTTTCCTTTGTTCCTTGTGTCAGCAGCAGGTCCAGCACTCAATCCAAGAGCGACCAGTACCGGTGCCAACCTCAGGGTTGGCAAAATTATAGTTTAGGCTCGTACATTTAGCCCCAGGTGTATTGGCTGTCTCTTATACACATCTAGATGTGTATAAGAGACAGTCCTGAATGTATCTGTCGAAAGTGACGGCTATCCCTGGACGAATCTGATAGCTTTGGGTGGCACATGAGTGAAAACAGCGGCCTTTCCTTTGTTCCTTGTGTCAGCAGCAGGTCCAGCACTCAATCCAAGAGCGACCAGTACCGGTGCCAACCTCAGGGTTGGCAAAATTATAGTTTAGGCTCGTACATTTAGCCCCAGGTGTATTGGCTGTCTCTTATACACATCTAGATGTGTATAAGAGACAGTCCTGAATGTATCTGTCGAAAGTGACGGCTATCCCTGGACGAATCTGATAGCTTTGGGTGGCACATGAGTGAAAACAGCGGCCTTTCCTTTGTTCCTTGTGTCAGCAGCAGGTCCAGCACTCAATCCAAGAGCGACCAGTACCGGTGCCAACCTCAGGGTTGGCAAAATTATAGTTTAGGCTCGTACATTTAGCCCCAGGTGTATTGGCTGTCTCTTATACACATCTAGATGTGTATAAGAGACAGTCCTGAATGTATCTGTCGAAAGTGACGGCTATCCCTGGACGAATCTGATAGCTTTGGGTGGCACATGAGTGAAAACAGCGGCCTTTCCTTTGTTCCTTGTGTCAGCAGCAGGTCCAGCACTCAATCCAAGAGCGACCAGTACCGGTGCCAACCTCAGGGTTGGCAAAATTATAGTTTAGGCTCGTACATTTAGCCCCAGGTGTATTGGCTGTCTCTTATACACATCTAGATGTGTATAAGAGACAGTCCTGAATGTATCTGTCGAAAGTGACGGCTATCCCTGGACGAATCTGATAGCTTTGGGTGGCACATGAGTGAAAACAGCGGCCTTTCCTTTGTTCCTTGTGTCAGCAGCAGGTCCAGCACTCAATCCAAGAGCGACCAGTACCGGTGCCAACCTCAGGGTTGGCAAAATTATAGTTTAGGCTCGTACATTTAGCCCCAGGTGTATTGGCTGTCTCTTATACACATCTAGATGTGTATAAGAGACAGTCCTGAATGTATCTGTCGAAAGTGACGGCTATCCCTGGACGAATCTGATAGCTTTGGGTGGCACATGAGTGAAAACAGCGGCCTTTCCTTTGTTCCTTGTGTCAGCAGCAGGTCCAGCACTCAATCCAAGAGCGACCAGTACCGGTGCCAACCTCAGGGTTGGCAAAATTATAGTTTAGGCTCGTACATTTAGCCCCAGGTGTATTGGCTGTCTCTTATACACATCTAGATGTGTATAAGAGACAGTCCTGAATGTATCTGTCGAAAGTGACGGCTATCCCTGGACGAATCTGATAGCTTTGGGTGGCACATGAGTGAAAACAGCGGCCTTTCCTTTGTTCCTTGTGTCAGCAGCAGGTCCAGCACTCAATCCAAGAGCGACCAGTACCGGTGCCAACCTCAGGGTTGGCAAAATTATAGTTTAGGCTCGTACATTTAGCCCCAGGTGTATTGGCTGTCTCTTATACACATCTAGATGTGTATAAGAGACAGTCCTGAATGTATCTGTCGAAAGTGACGGCTATCCCTGGACGAATCTGATAGCTTTGGGTGGCACATGAGTGAAAACAGCGGCCTTTCCTTTGTTCCTTGTGTCAGCAGCAGGTCCAGCACTCAATCCAAGAGCGACCAGTACCGGTGCCAACCTCAGGGTTGGCAAAATTATAGTTTAGGCTCGTACATTTAGCCCCAGGTGTATTGGCTGTCTCTTATACACATCTAGATGTGTATAAGAGACAGTCCTGAATGTATCTGTCGAAAGTGACGGCTATCCCTGGACGAATCTGATAGCTTTGGGTGGCACATGAGTGAAAACAGCGGCCTTTCCTTTGTTCCTTGTGTCAGCAGCAGGTCCAGCACTCAATCCAAGAGCGACCAGTACCGGTGCCAACCTCAGGGTTGGCAAAATTATAGTTTAGGCTCGTACATTTAGCCCCAGGTGTATTGGCTGTCTCTTATACACATCTAGATGTGTATAAGAGACAGTCCTGAATGTATCTGTCGAAAGTGACGGCTATCCCTGGACGAATCTGATAGCTTTGGGTGGCACATGAGTGAAAACAGCGGCCTTTCCTTTGTTCCTTGTGTCAGCAGCAGGTCCAGCACTCAATCCAAGAGCGACCAGTACCGGTGCCAACCTCAGGGTTGGCAAAATTATAGTTTAGGCTCGTACATTTAGCCCCAGGTGTATTGGCTGTCTCTTATACACATCTAGATGTGTATAAGAGACAGTCCTGAATGTATCTGTCGAAAGTGACGGCTATCCCTGGACGAATCTGATAGCTTTGGGTGGCACATGAGTGAAAACAGCGGCCTTTCCTTTGTTCCTTGTGTCAGCAGCAGGTCCAGCACTCAATCCAAGAGCGACCAGTACCGGTGCCAACCTCAGGGTTGGCAAAATTATAGTTTAGGCTCGTACATTTAGCCCCAGGTGTATTGGCTGTCTCTTATACACATCTAGATGTGTATAAGAGACAGTCCTGAATGTATCTGTCGAAAGTGACGGCTATCCCTGGACGAATCTGATAGCTTTGGGTGGCACATGAGTGAAAACAGCGGCCTTTCCTTTGTTCCTTGTGTCAGCAGCAGGTCCAGCACTCAATCCAAGAGCGACCAGTACCGGTGCCAACCTCAGGGTTGGCAAAATTATAGTTTAGGCTCGTACATTTAGCCCCAGGTGTATTGGCTGTCTCTTATACACATCTAGATGTGTATAAGAGACAGTCCTGAATGTATCTGTCGAAAGTGACGGCTATCCCTGGACGAATCTGATAGCTTTGGGTGGCACATGAGTGAAAACAGCGGCCTTTCCTTTGTTCCTTGTGTCAGCAGCAGGTCCAGCACTCAATCCAAGAGCGACCAGTACCGGTGCCAACCTCAGGGTTGGCAAAATTATAGTTTAGGCTCGTACATTTAGCCCCAGGTGTATTGGCTGTCTCTTATACACATCTAGATGTGTATAAGAGACAGTCCTGAATGTATCTGTCGAAAGTGACGGCTATCCCTGGACGAATCTGATAGCTTTGGGTGGCACATGAGTGAAAACAGCGGCCTTTCCTTTGTTCCTTGTGTCAGCAGCAGGTCCAGCACTCAATCCAAGAGCGACCAGTACCGGTGCCAACCTCAGGGTTGGCAAAATTATAGTTTAGGCTCGTACATTTAGCCCCAGGTGTATTGGCTGTCTCTTATACACATCTAGATGTGTATAAGAGACAGTCCTGAATGTATCTGTCGAAAGTGACGGCTATCCCTGGACGAATCTGATAGCTTTGGGTGGCACATGAGTGAAAACAGCGGCCTTTCCTTTGTTCCTTGTGTCAGCAGCAGGTCCAGCACTCAATCCAAGAGCGACCAGTACCGGTGCCAACCTCAGGGTTGGCAAAATTATAGTTTAGGCTCGTACATTTAGCCCCAGGTGTATTGGCTGTCTCTTATACACATCTAGATGTGTATAAGAGACAGTCCTGAATGTATCTGTCGAAAGTGACGGCTATCCCTGGACGAATCTGATAGCTTTGGGTGGCACATGAGTGAAAACAGCGGCCTTTCCTTTGTTCCTTGTGTCAGCAGCAGGTCCAGCACTCAATCCAAGAGCGACCAGTACCGGTGCCAACCTCAGGGTTGGCAAAATTATAGTTTAGGCTCGTACATTTAGCCCCAGGTGTATTGGCTGTCTCTTATACACATCTAGATGTGTATAAGAGACAGTCCTGAATGTATCTGTCGAAAGTGACGGCTATCCCTGGACGAATCTGATAGCTTTGGGTGGCACATGAGTGAAAACAGCGGCCTTTCCTTTGTTCCTTGTGTCAGCAGCAGGTCCAGCACTCAATCCAAGAGCGACCAGTACCGGTGCCAACCTCAGGGTTGGCAAAATTATAGTTTAGGCTCGTACATTTAGCCCCAGGTGTATTGGCTGTCTCTTATACACATCTAGATGTGTATAAGAGACAGTCCTGAATGTATCTGTCGAAAGTGACGGCTATCCCTGGACGAATCTGATAGCTTTGGGTGGCACATGAGTGAAAACAGCGGCCTTTCCTTTGTTCCTTGTGTCAGCAGCAGGTCCAGCACTCAATCCAAGAGCGACCAGTACCGGTGCCAACCTCAGGGTTGGCAAAATTATAGTTTAGGCTCGTACATTTAGCCCCAGGTGTATTGGCTGTCTCTTATACACATCTAGATGTGTATAAGAGACAGTCCTGAATGTATCTGTCGAAAGTGACGGCTATCCCTGGACGAATCTGATAGCTTTGGGTGGCACATGAGTGAAAACAGCGGCCTTTCCTTTGTTCCTTGTGTCAGCAGCAGGTCCAGCACTCAATCCAAGAGCGACCAGTACCGGTGCCAACCTCAGGGTTGGCAAAATTATAGTTTAGGCTCGTACATTTAGCCCCAGGTGTATTGGCTGTCTCTTATACACATCTAGATGTGTATAAGAGACAGTCCTGAATGTATCTGTCGAAAGTGACGGCTATCCCTGGACGAATCTGATAGCTTTGGGTGGCACATGAGTGAAAACAGCGGCCTTTCCTTTGTTCCTTGTGTCAGCAGCAGGTCCAGCACTCAATCCAAGAGCGACCAGTACCGGTGCCAACCTCAGGGTTGGCAAAATTATAGTTTAGGCTCGTACATTTAGCCCCAGGTGTATTGGCTGTCTCTTATACACATCTAGATGTGTATAAGAGACAGTCCTGAATGTATCTGTCGAAAGTGACGGCTATCCCTGGACGAATCTGATAGCTTTGGGTGGCACATGAGTGAAAACAGCGGCCTTTCCTTTGTTCCTTGTGTCAGCAGCAGGTCCAGCACTCAATCCAAGAGCGACCAGTACCGGTGCCAACCTCAGGGTTGGCAAAATTATAGTTTAGGCTCGTACATTTAGCCCCAGGTGTATTGGCTGTCTCTTATACACATCTAGATGTGTATAAGAGACAGTCCTGAATGTATCTGTCGAAAGTGACGGCTATCCCTGGACGAATCTGATAGCTTTGGGTGGCACATGAGTGAAAACAGCGGCCTTTCCTTTGTTCCTTGTGTCAGCAGCAGGTCCAGCACTCAATCCAAGAGCGACCAGTACCGGTGCCAACCTCAGGGTTGGCAAAATTATAGTTTAGGCTCGTACATTTAGCCCCAGGTGTATTGGCTGTCTCTTATACACATCTAGATGTGTATAAGAGACAGTCCTGAATGTATCTGTCGAAAGTGACGGCTATCCCTGGACGAATCTGATAGCTTTGGGTGGCACATGAGTGAAAACAGCGGCCTTTCCTTTGTTCCTTGTGTCAGCAGCAGGTCCAGCACTCAATCCAAGAGCGACCAGTACCGGTGCCAACCTCAGGGTTGGCAAAATTATAGTTTAGGCTCGTACATTTAGCCCCAGGTGTATTGGCTGTCTCTTATACACATCTAGATGTGTATAAGAGACAGTCCTGAATGTATCTGTCGAAAGTGACGGCTATCCCTGGACGAATCTGATAGCTTTGGGTGGCACATGAGTGAAAACAGCGGCCTTTCCTTTGTTCCTTGTGTCAGCAGCAGGTCCAGCACTCAATCCAAGAGCGACCAGTACCGGTGCCAACCTCAGGGTTGGCAAAATTATAGTTTAGGCTCGTACATTTAGCCCCAGGTGTATTGGCTGTCTCTTATACACATCTAGATGTGTATAAGAGACAGTCCTGAATGTATCTGTCGAAAGTGACGGCTATCCCTGGACGAATCTGATAGCTTTGGGTGGCACATGAGTGAAAACAGCGGCCTTTCCTTTGTTCCTTGTGTCAGCAGCAGGTCCAGCACTCAATCCAAGAGCGACCAGTACCGGTGCCAACCTCAGGGTTGGCAAAATTATAGTTTAGGCTCGTACATTTAGCCCCAGGTGTATTGGCTGTCTCTTATACACATCTAGATGTGTATAAGAGACAGTCCTGAATGTATCTGTCGAAAGTGACGGCTATCCCTGGACGAATCTGATAGCTTTGGGTGGCACATGAGTGAAAACAGCGGCCTTTCCTTTGTTCCTTGTGTCAGCAGCAGGTCCAGCACTCAATCCAAGAGCGACCAGTACCGGTGCCAACCTCAGGGTTGGCAAAATTATAGTTTAGGCTCGTACATTTAGCCCCAGGTGTATTGGCTGTCTCTTATACACATCTAGATGTGTATAAGAGACAGTCCTGAATGTATCTGTCGAAAGTGACGGCTATCCCTGGACGAATCTGATAGCTTTGGGTGGCACATGAGTGAAAACAGCGGCCTTTCCTTTGTTCCTTGTGTCAGCAGCAGGTCCAGCACTCAATCCAAGAGCGACCAGTACCGGTGCCAACCTCAGGGTTGGCAAAATTATAGTTTAGGCTCGTACATTTAGCCCCAGGTGTATTGGCTGTCTCTTATACACATCTAGATGTGTATAAGAGACAGTCCTGAATGTATCTGTCGAAAGTGACGGCTATCCCTGGACGAATCTGATAGCTTTGGGTGGCACATGAGTGAAAACAGCGGCCTTTCCTTTGTTCCTTGTGTCAGCAGCAGGTCCAGCACTCAATCCAAGAGCGACCAGTACCGGTGCCAACCTCAGGGTTGGCAAAATTATAGTTTAGGCTCGTACATTTAGCCCCAGGTGTATTGGCTGTCTCTTATACACATCTAGATGTGTATAAGAGACAGTCCTGAATGTATCTGTCGAAAGTGACGGCTATCCCTGGACGAATCTGATAGCTTTGGGTGGCACATGAGTGAAAACAGCGGCCTTTCCTTTGTTCCTTGTGTCAGCAGCAGGTCCAGCACTCAATCCAAGAGCGACCAGTACCGGTGCCAACCTCAGGGTTGGCAAAATTATAGTTTAGGCTCGTACATTTAGCCCCAGGTGTATTGGCTGTCTCTTATACACATCTAGATGTGTATAAGAGACAGTCCTGAATGTATCTGTCGAAAGTGACGGCTATCCCTGGACGAATCTGATAGCTTTGGGTGGCACATGAGTGAAAACAGCGGCCTTTCCTTTGTTCCTTGTGTCAGCAGCAGGTCCAGCACTCAATCCAAGAGCGACCAGTACCGGTGCCAACCTCAGGGTTGGCAAAATTATAGTTTAGGCTCGTACATTTAGCCCCAGGTGTATTGGCTGTCTCTTATACACATCTAGATGTGTATAAGAGACAGTCCTGAATGTATCTGTCGAAAGTGACGGCTATCCCTGGACGAATCTGATAGCTTTGGGTGGCACATGAGTGAAAACAGCGGCCTTTCCTTTGTTCCTTGTGTCAGCAGCAGGTCCAGCACTCAATCCAAGAGCGACCAGTACCGGTGCCAACCTCAGGGTTGGCAAAATTATAGTTTAGGCTCGTACATTTAGCCCCAGGTGTATTGGCTGTCTCTTATACACATCTAGATGTGTATAAGAGACAGTCCTGAATGTATCTGTCGAAAGTGACGGCTATCCCTGGACGAATCTGATAGCTTTGGGTGGCACATGAGTGAAAACAGCGGCCTTTCCTTTGTTCCTTGTGTCAGCAGCAGGTCCAGCACTCAATCCAAGAGCGACCAGTACCGGTGCCAACCTCAGGGTTGGCAAAATTATAGTTTAGGCTCGTACATTTAGCCCCAGGTGTATTGGCTGTCTCTTATACACATCTAGATGTGTATAAGAGACAGTCCTGAATGTATCTGTCGAAAGTGACGGCTATCCCTGGACGAATCTGATAGCTTTGGGTGGCACATGAGTGAAAACAGCGGCCTTTCCTTTGTTCCTTGTGTCAGCAGCAGGTCCAGCACTCAATCCAAGAGCGACCAGTACCGGTGCCAACCTCAGGGTTGGCAAAATTATAGTTTAGGCTCGTACATTTAGCCCCAGGTGTATTGGCTGTCTCTTATACACATCTAGATGTGTATAAGAGACAGTCCTGAATGTATCTGTCGAAAGTGACGGCTATCCCTGGACGAATCTGATAGCTTTGGGTGGCACATGAGTGAAAACAGCGGCCTTTCCTTTGTTCCTTGTGTCAGCAGCAGGTCCAGCACTCAATCCAAGAGCGACCAGTACCGGTGCCAACCTCAGGGTTGGCAAAATTATAGTTTAGGCTCGTACATTTAGCCCCAGGTGTATTGGCTGTCTCTTATACACATCTAGATGTGTATAAGAGACAGTCCTGAATGTATCTGTCGAAAGTGACGGCTATCCCTGGACGAATCTGATAGCTTTGGGTGGCACATGAGTGAAAACAGCGGCCTTTCCTTTGTTCCTTGTGTCAGCAGCAGGTCCAGCACTCAATCCAAGAGCGACCAGTACCGGTGCCAACCTCAGGGTTGGCAAAATTATAGTTTAGGCTCGTACATTTAGCCCCAGGTGTATTGGCTGTCTCTTATACACATCTAGATGTGTATAAGAGACAGTCCTGAATGTATCTGTCGAAAGTGACGGCTATCCCTGGACGAATCTGATAGCTTTGGGTGGCACATGAGTGAAAACAGCGGCCTTTCCTTTGTTCCTTGTGTCAGCAGCAGGTCCAGCACTCAATCCAAGAGCGACCAGTACCGGTGCCAACCTCAGGGTTGGCAAAATTATAGTTTAGGCTCGTACATTTAGCCCCAGGTGTATTGGCTGTCTCTTATACACATCTAGATGTGTATAAGAGACAGTCCTGAATGTATCTGTCGAAAGTGACGGCTATCCCTGGACGAATCTGATAGCTTTGGGTGGCACATGAGTGAAAACAGCGGCCTTTCCTTTGTTCCTTGTGTCAGCAGCAGGTCCAGCACTCAATCCAAGAGCGACCAGTACCGGTGCCAACCTCAGGGTTGGCAAAATTATAGTTTAGGCTCGTACATTTAGCCCCAGGTGTATTGGCTGTCTCTTATACACATCTAGATGTGTATAAGAGACAGTCCTGAATGTATCTGTCGAAAGTGACGGCTATCCCTGGACGAATCTGATAGCTTTGGGTGGCACATGAGTGAAAACAGCGGCCTTTCCTTTGTTCCTTGTGTCAGCAGCAGGTCCAGCACTCAATCCAAGAGCGACCAGTACCGGTGCCAACCTCAGGGTTGGCAAAATTATAGTTTAGGCTCGTACATTTAGCCCCAGGTGTATTGGCTGTCTCTTATACACATCTAGATGTGTATAAGAGACAGTCCTGAATGTATCTGTCGAAAGTGACGGCTATCCCTGGACGAATCTGATAGCTTTGGGTGGCACATGAGTGAAAACAGCGGCCTTTCCTTTGTTCCTTGTGTCAGCAGCAGGTCCAGCACTCAATCCAAGAGCGACCAGTACCGGTGCCAACCTCAGGGTTGGCAAAATTATAGTTTAGGCTCGTACATTTAGCCCCAGGTGTATTGGCTGTCTCTTATACACATCTAGATGTGTATAAGAGACAGTCCTGAATGTATCTGTCGAAAGTGACGGCTATCCCTGGACGAATCTGATAGCTTTGGGTGGCACATGAGTGAAAACAGCGGCCTTTCCTTTGTTCCTTGTGTCAGCAGCAGGTCCAGCACTCAATCCAAGAGCGACCAGTACCGGTGCCAACCTCAGGGTTGGCAAAATTATAGTTTAGGCTCGTACATTTAGCCCCAGGTGTATTGGCTGTCTCTTATACACATCTAGATGTGTATAAGAGACAGTCCTGAATGTATCTGTCGAAAGTGACGGCTATCCCTGGACGAATCTGATAGCTTTGGGTGGCACATGAGTGAAAACAGCGGCCTTTCCTTTGTTCCTTGTGTCAGCAGCAGGTCCAGCACTCAATCCAAGAGCGACCAGTACCGGTGCCAACCTCAGGGTTGGCAAAATTATAGTTTAGGCTCGTACATTTAGCCCCAGGTGTATTGGCTGTCTCTTATACACATCTAGATGTGTATAAGAGACAGTCCTGAATGTATCTGTCGAAAGTGACGGCTATCCCTGGACGAATCTGATAGCTTTGGGTGGCACATGAGTGAAAACAGCGGCCTTTCCTTTGTTCCTTGTGTCAGCAGCAGGTCCAGCACTCAATCCAAGAGCGACCAGTACCGGTGCCAACCTCAGGGTTGGCAAAATTATAGTTTAGGCTCGTACATTTAGCCCCAGGTGTATTGGCTGTCTCTTATACACATCTAGATGTGTATAAGAGACAGTCCTGAATGTATCTGTCGAAAGTGACGGCTATCCCTGGACGAATCTGATAGCTTTGGGTGGCACATGAGTGAAAACAGCGGCCTTTCCTTTGTTCCTTGTGTCAGCAGCAGGTCCAGCACTCAATCCAAGAGCGACCAGTACCGGTGCCAACCTCAGGGTTGGCAAAATTATAGTTTAGGCTCGTACATTTAGCCCCAGGTGTATTGGCTGTCTCTTATACACATCTAGATGTGTATAAGAGACAGTCCTGAATGTATCTGTCGAAAGTGACGGCTATCCCTGGACGAATCTGATAGCTTTGGGTGGCACATGAGTGAAAACAGCGGCCTTTCCTTTGTTCCTTGTGTCAGCAGCAGGTCCAGCACTCAATCCAAGAGCGACCAGTACCGGTGCCAACCTCAGGGTTGGCAAAATTATAGTTTAGGCTCGTACATTTAGCCCCAGGTGTATTGGCTGTCTCTTATACACATCTAGATGTGTATAAGAGACAGTCCTGAATGTATCTGTCGAAAGTGACGGCTATCCCTGGACGAATCTGATAGCTTTGGGTGGCACATGAGTGAAAACAGCGGCCTTTCCTTTGTTCCTTGTGTCAGCAGCAGGTCCAGCACTCAATCCAAGAGCGACCAGTACCGGTGCCAACCTCAGGGTTGGCAAAATTATAGTTTAGGCTCGTACATTTAGCCCCAGGTGTATTGGCTGTCTCTTATACACATCTAGATGTGTATAAGAGACAGTCCTGAATGTATCTGTCGAAAGTGACGGCTATCCCTGGACGAATCTGATAGCTTTGGGTGGCACATGAGTGAAAACAGCGGCCTTTCCTTTGTTCCTTGTGTCAGCAGCAGGTCCAGCACTCAATCCAAGAGCGACCAGTACCGGTGCCAACCTCAGGGTTGGCAAAATTATAGTTTAGGCTCGTACATTTAGCCCCAGGTGTATTGGCTGTCTCTTATACACATCTAGATGTGTATAAGAGACAGTCCTGAATGTATCTGTCGAAAGTGACGGCTATCCCTGGACGAATCTGATAGCTTTGGGTGGCACATGAGTGAAAACAGCGGCCTTTCCTTTGTTCCTTGTGTCAGCAGCAGGTCCAGCACTCAATCCAAGAGCGACCAGTACCGGTGCCAACCTCAGGGTTGGCAAAATTATAGTTTAGGCTCGTACATTTAGCCCCAGGTGTATTGGCTGTCTCTTATACACATCTAGATGTGTATAAGAGACAGTCCTGAATGTATCTGTCGAAAGTGACGGCTATCCCTGGACGAATCTGATAGCTTTGGGTGGCACATGAGTGAAAACAGCGGCCTTTCCTTTGTTCCTTGTGTCAGCAGCAGGTCCAGCACTCAATCCAAGAGCGACCAGTACCGGTGCCAACCTCAGGGTTGGCAAAATTATAGTTTAGGCTCGTACATTTAGCCCCAGGTGTATTGGCTGTCTCTTATACACATCTAGATGTGTATAAGAGACAGTCCTGAATGTATCTGTCGAAAGTGACGGCTATCCCTGGACGAATCTGATAGCTTTGGGTGGCACATGAGTGAAAACAGCGGCCTTTCCTTTGTTCCTTGTGTCAGCAGCAGGTCCAGCACTCAATCCAAGAGCGACCAGTACCGGTGCCAACCTCAGGGTTGGCAAAATTATAGTTTAGGCTCGTACATTTAGCCCCAGGTGTATTGGCTGTCTCTTATACACATCTAGATGTGTATAAGAGACAGTCCTGAATGTATCTGTCGAAAGTGACGGCTATCCCTGGACGAATCTGATAGCTTTGGGTGGCACATGAGTGAAAACAGCGGCCTTTCCTTTGTTCCTTGTGTCAGCAGCAGGTCCAGCACTCAATCCAAGAGCGACCAGTACCGGTGCCAACCTCAGGGTTGGCAAAATTATAGTTTAGGCTCGTACATTTAGCCCCAGGTGTATTGGCTGTCTCTTATACACATCTAGATGTGTATAAGAGACAGTCCTGAATGTATCTGTCGAAAGTGACGGCTATCCCTGGACGAATCTGATAGCTTTGGGTGGCACATGAGTGAAAACAGCGGCCTTTCCTTTGTTCCTTGTGTCAGCAGCAGGTCCAGCACTCAATCCAAGAGCGACCAGTACCGGTGCCAACCTCAGGGTTGGCAAAATTATAGTTTAGGCTCGTACATTTAGCCCCAGGTGTATTGGCTGTCTCTTATACACATCTAGATGTGTATAAGAGACAGTCCTGAATGTATCTGTCGAAAGTGACGGCTATCCCTGGACGAATCTGATAGCTTTGGGTGGCACATGAGTGAAAACAGCGGCCTTTCCTTTGTTCCTTGTGTCAGCAGCAGGTCCAGCACTCAATCCAAGAGCGACCAGTACCGGTGCCAACCTCAGGGTTGGCAAAATTATAGTTTAGGCTCGTACATTTAGCCCCAGGTGTATTGGCTGTCTCTTATACACATCTAGATGTGTATAAGAGACAGTCCTGAATGTATCTGTCGAAAGTGACGGCTATCCCTGGACGAATCTGATAGCTTTGGGTGGCACATGAGTGAAAACAGCGGCCTTTCCTTTGTTCCTTGTGTCAGCAGCAGGTCCAGCACTCAATCCAAGAGCGACCAGTACCGGTGCCAACCTCAGGGTTGGCAAAATTATAGTTTAGGCTCGTACATTTAGCCCCAGGTGTATTGGCTGTCTCTTATACACATCTAGATGTGTATAAGAGACAGTCCTGAATGTATCTGTCGAAAGTGACGGCTATCCCTGGACGAATCTGATAGCTTTGGGTGGCACATGAGTGAAAACAGCGGCCTTTCCTTTGTTCCTTGTGTCAGCAGCAGGTCCAGCACTCAATCCAAGAGCGACCAGTACCGGTGCCAACCTCAGGGTTGGCAAAATTATAGTTTAGGCTCGTACATTTAGCCCCAGGTGTATTGGCTGTCTCTTATACACATCTAGATGTGTATAAGAGACAGTCCTGAATGTATCTGTCGAAAGTGACGGCTATCCCTGGACGAATCTGATAGCTTTGGGTGGCACATGAGTGAAAACAGCGGCCTTTCCTTTGTTCCTTGTGTCAGCAGCAGGTCCAGCACTCAATCCAAGAGCGACCAGTACCGGTGCCAACCTCAGGGTTGGCAAAATTATAGTTTAGGCTCGTACATTTAGCCCCAGGTGTATTGGCTGTCTCTTATACACATCTAGATGTGTATAAGAGACAGTCCTGAATGTATCTGTCGAAAGTGACGGCTATCCCTGGACGAATCTGATAGCTTTGGGTGGCACATGAGTGAAAACAGCGGCCTTTCCTTTGTTCCTTGTGTCAGCAGCAGGTCCAGCACTCAATCCAAGAGCGACCAGTACCGGTGCCAACCTCAGGGTTGGCAAAATTATAGTTTAGGCTCGTACATTTAGCCCCAGGTGTATTGGCTGTCTCTTATACACATCTAGATGTGTATAAGAGACAGTCCTGAATGTATCTGTCGAAAGTGACGGCTATCCCTGGACGAATCTGATAGCTTTGGGTGGCACATGAGTGAAAACAGCGGCCTTTCCTTTGTTCCTTGTGTCAGCAGCAGGTCCAGCACTCAATCCAAGAGCGACCAGTACCGGTGCCAACCTCAGGGTTGGCAAAATTATAGTTTAGGCTCGTACATTTAGCCCCAGGTGTATTGGCTGTCTCTTATACACATCTAGATGTGTATAAGAGACAGTCCTGAATGTATCTGTCGAAAGTGACGGCTATCCCTGGACGAATCTGATAGCTTTGGGTGGCACATGAGTGAAAACAGCGGCCTTTCCTTTGTTCCTTGTGTCAGCAGCAGGTCCAGCACTCAATCCAAGAGCGACCAGTACCGGTGCCAACCTCAGGGTTGGCAAAATTATAGTTTAGGCTCGTACATTTAGCCCCAGGTGTATTGGCTGTCTCTTATACACATCTAGATGTGTATAAGAGACAGTCCTGAATGTATCTGTCGAAAGTGACGGCTATCCCTGGACGAATCTGATAGCTTTGGGTGGCACATGAGTGAAAACAGCGGCCTTTCCTTTGTTCCTTGTGTCAGCAGCAGGTCCAGCACTCAATCCAAGAGCGACCAGTACCGGTGCCAACCTCAGGGTTGGCAAAATTATAGTTTAGGCTCGTACATTTAGCCCCAGGTGTATTGGCTGTCTCTTATACACATCTAGATGTGTATAAGAGACAGTCCTGAATGTATCTGTCGAAAGTGACGGCTATCCCTGGACGAATCTGATAGCTTTGGGTGGCACATGAGTGAAAACAGCGGCCTTTCCTTTGTTCCTTGTGTCAGCAGCAGGTCCAGCACTCAATCCAAGAGCGACCAGTACCGGTGCCAACCTCAGGGTTGGCAAAATTATAGTTTAGGCTCGTACATTTAGCCCCAGGTGTATTGGCTGTCTCTTATACACATCTAGATGTGTATAAGAGACAGTCCTGAATGTATCTGTCGAAAGTGACGGCTATCCCTGGACGAATCTGATAGCTTTGGGTGGCACATGAGTGAAAACAGCGGCCTTTCCTTTGTTCCTTGTGTCAGCAGCAGGTCCAGCACTCAATCCAAGAGCGACCAGTACCGGTGCCAACCTCAGGGTTGGCAAAATTATAGTTTAGGCTCGTACATTTAGCCCCAGGTGTATTGGCTGTCTCTTATACACATCTAGATGTGTATAAGAGACAGTCCTGAATGTATCTGTCGAAAGTGACGGCTATCCCTGGACGAATCTGATAGCTTTGGGTGGCACATGAGTGAAAACAGCGGCCTTTCCTTTGTTCCTTGTGTCAGCAGCAGGTCCAGCACTCAATCCAAGAGCGACCAGTACCGGTGCCAACCTCAGGGTTGGCAAAATTATAGTTTAGGCTCGTACATTTAGCCCCAGGTGTATTGGCTGTCTCTTATACACATCTAGATGTGTATAAGAGACAGTCCTGAATGTATCTGTCGAAAGTGACGGCTATCCCTGGACGAATCTGATAGCTTTGGGTGGCACATGAGTGAAAACAGCGGCCTTTCCTTTGTTCCTTGTGTCAGCAGCAGGTCCAGCACTCAATCCAAGAGCGACCAGTACCGGTGCCAACCTCAGGGTTGGCAAAATTATAGTTTAGGCTCGTACATTTAGCCCCAGGTGTATTGGCTGTCTCTTATACACATCTAGATGTGTATAAGAGACAGTCCTGAATGTATCTGTCGAAAGTGACGGCTATCCCTGGACGAATCTGATAGCTTTGGGTGGCACATGAGTGAAAACAGCGGCCTTTCCTTTGTTCCTTGTGTCAGCAGCAGGTCCAGCACTCAATCCAAGAGCGACCAGTACCGGTGCCAACCTCAGGGTTGGCAAAATTATAGTTTAGGCTCGTACATTTAGCCCCAGGTGTATTGGCTGTCTCTTATACACATCTAGATGTGTATAAGAGACAGTCCTGAATGTATCTGTCGAAAGTGACGGCTATCCCTGGACGAATCTGATAGCTTTGGGTGGCACATGAGTGAAAACAGCGGCCTTTCCTTTGTTCCTTGTGTCAGCAGCAGGTCCAGCACTCAATCCAAGAGCGACCAGTACCGGTGCCAACCTCAGGGTTGGCAAAATTATAGTTTAGGCTCGTACATTTAGCCCCAGGTGTATTGGCTGTCTCTTATACACATCTAGATGTGTATAAGAGACAGTCCTGAATGTATCTGTCGAAAGTGACGGCTATCCCTGGACGAATCTGATAGCTTTGGGTGGCACATGAGTGAAAACAGCGGCCTTTCCTTTGTTCCTTGTGTCAGCAGCAGGTCCAGCACTCAATCCAAGAGCGACCAGTACCGGTGCCAACCTCAGGGTTGGCAAAATTATAGTTTAGGCTCGTACATTTAGCCCCAGGTGTATTGGCTGTCTCTTATACACATCTAGATGTGTATAAGAGACAGTCCTGAATGTATCTGTCGAAAGTGACGGCTATCCCTGGACGAATCTGATAGCTTTGGGTGGCACATGAGTGAAAACAGCGGCCTTTCCTTTGTTCCTTGTGTCAGCAGCAGGTCCAGCACTCAATCCAAGAGCGACCAGTACCGGTGCCAACCTCAGGGTTGGCAAAATTATAGTTTAGGCTCGTACATTTAGCCCCAGGTGTATTGGCTGTCTCTTATACACATCTAGATGTGTATAAGAGACAGTCCTGAATGTATCTGTCGAAAGTGACGGCTATCCCTGGACGAATCTGATAGCTTTGGGTGGCACATGAGTGAAAACAGCGGCCTTTCCTTTGTTCCTTGTGTCAGCAGCAGGTCCAGCACTCAATCCAAGAGCGACCAGTACCGGTGCCAACCTCAGGGTTGGCAAAATTATAGTTTAGGCTCGTACATTTAGCCCCAGGTGTATTGGCTGTCTCTTATACACATCTAGATGTGTATAAGAGACAGTCCTGAATGTATCTGTCGAAAGTGACGGCTATCCCTGGACGAATCTGATAGCTTTGGGTGGCACATGAGTGAAAACAGCGGCCTTTCCTTTGTTCCTTGTGTCAGCAGCAGGTCCAGCACTCAATCCAAGAGCGACCAGTACCGGTGCCAACCTCAGGGTTGGCAAAATTATAGTTTAGGCTCGTACATTTAGCCCCAGGTGTATTGGTGGTTTAACAAAAGAAAAGAAAAGAAAGAGGAAAGATGCAACCGGTATGGCAACATCCCCAAATGGCGCCTGAAATGCACAAAAAAAAAGAAACAGAAAAAAGATAGCAATAGCGCGACAGAAGCACCAATGAGACTCCGTACGAGAAGAGAAGAAACAAAACGAAACTAGATGACCCGTTGCGGCTTCGCCCGCAAAAACATAAAAGGACAACGCACAAAAGAAAGAAAAAGCATCAAGGAACTGCCCTATCATACCCCGCTTCTTTCACAATAAGAAAAAGACAGCCTGAGAGCTGACAGAAATCCGCATGCAAGAAAATAGGAGGGAGTACCCCTGAACATTTTTTTTTCTTTATCTGTGAGTGTTTTGTTTGTGAAGCCGTTACCTTTGCAGCATCGTTTTTGTTTTGTGTTGTGCAACAACTCTAAAAGTTTCTGAGAAAATCCTCTCCGTTGTCCCGTTGATGTTTTTGCTGAAGTTTCCGATTCAGACTTTGTTTGCTGTGTTCTCTGAATATGTTTGTGATCAAGCTATCTTGAATGTATGCCCCATGATTACTTGTTGAGTTCCGACTCTATGTGTGCAAGTGCATGCGCGTGTGGGTGAGTTTCAGTTTGGTGGGCTCGCATGATGTCATTGATGATTGGCCCAGGGAAGTTGTTGGAATTCGCCTCCAATTATAGGAGTGCCACTGATGTTAAGCAGGTTTTGCATTGTATGAATGAAACAATCAGCATTCAATCTGCGTGGCAATTGCTCTTCGTGTGGGGTACTTGTCGGGAGTAGCATTGACATGGGAACCATAATGTCGGACGTGCATCTTGGAACATTTCCTGGAAGGCATGAGGCAAAGAAGAAACGAAGTAGCACGTGTCAGAATCACATAATGGACAGCTGGGCAGAGTTTCCCCCCTTCTCTCTCTCTCTCTCTCTCTCTCTCTCTCTCTCTCTCTCTCTCTCTCTCTCTCTCTCTCTCTCATCCTGGCACTTGGCGCGGCTATACCTCCCCCCACCCCGCCGACTTCCGCCTCTCCTCCCTTCCCCCGGTCTATCTCACTCTCTCACACACACGTAAGGAAAAGAATAGAGAAATGAAAACGACAAAAAAGCTCGATGAACCTTTAACCTTCCCCCCAGCCACCGACTTCCTCCTAATCCTCATCGAGTCCCCCATCTCTCTCTCTCTCTCTCTCTCTCTCTCTCTCTCTCTCTCTCTCTCTCTCTCTCTCTCTCTCTCTCTCTCTC
>BFEA01000259.1:2023616-2039181 GCA_003427395.1 Chara braunii | reverse complement strand
AGAGAGAGAGAGAGAGAGAGAGAGAGAGAGAGAGAGAGAGAGAGAGAGAGAGAGAGAGAGAGAGAGAGATTTGTACAATATGCATATTCTGAAATGCACTGGTGTTCCATATCTGGCTTTGGCGTGAATCTCTATGTGAGCTTTCATTGTACATATTGTGTGAAGACACTGACTGAAGAGCAAATCAGAGCGGATCATTTCATGCGAGTCCCAGGTTCCTGCAACAGGTCATAGTGAAGAAGCTGATTCCAATAGGTCACGAGCTCAATCCCCTTGAACTTGTGTGAGAGTCCATGTAAGTATGGTTCCAATTGCGCTCGGTGTTAATGCCCTCTGTTCCATGCATGGTGCAGGCCTAGAATGCAAAAGCATTCCATTTTGTGAGCCTCGTTCAGAGAACCCATGGAGGAGAAGGTGCGTATGGATTTCATAGAGAGGGTGGCAGTTCTAAATTTAAATACAAACAAATGGATTACCGGGAATGGATTCTATAGAGAGAGTGGCTGTTCTAAATTTAAACACAAACCAATTGATTAGTGCAGTAACTGCACAAAGTTAATAGTGTTTACACTCACCTGGTCCAATTACTTCCTCTGCAAGTTCATACCTGCATCGATACGTGCAAGGAAGAGAGAGACACACCGAATTGTACAGTGCCATCAATACTGGAGCTCTTCTCAACTGAATAGAAATATTCAAATATATATGTTGCAAATCTGACCTAGCAACTGAGAAAAAGTTATGAAGACTACTTTCAGCTTTCCTGCCTCACTCAGATTTAAGTTTACTGTTAAGGGTGTGAATGGCAGGTCCATGCCAGTGCATCCAAGGGAGTGATGCTTTTTTGCAATTGGAGTGACGTAGACAAGCAAGAGCAGACACTATCCGCAAGGCATCCCAATGCCCATTTGCACCTACAACCGAAGAACGATCCAGCTTAGAACCCTATGGCTCCACCAACTAATTTGTCAAATAAGGGCACTGTAGCATTCTTTTTTTTTAGCCTTTTTTTTTTTTTTGAGACAACTGCGCCTGTGACTGATGCAGAGTTCAGAATTCGCAGAAATAACTGCACACTGCAGGTCCGGGTGAAGGGCAGTTACAAACTGGAAAAAAGCAAAAACTCATGCTTCCAACGGCCTGCCAGTTCAACAATTGGCATAAATGGGAAGTACCGGTGCCGCTACAGGTCGTTCTCCCGAGAGCTGGAGTCGGAGCAGGTACCAGTACCTTCCTTCATTCTTTTTTTCCTTTTGAGGTTCCTGGAGGCGGGTTGGAATATGACTCGCTGAGGGGTGGGGTTGGAAAACGACTCGCAGAGACCCCTTTTTGCTGTGGCCCAGTCATCTCGGCCGTGGCCCGGCCACGGGCGTCACCTAGACATCTCGGCCGTGGCGAAGCAATGGGCATGGCCTAGGCATCTCGGCCGTGGCCAAGCAACGATTGTGGCCTAGACATCTCGACCGTGGCCCAGCCCATGAGCGTGGCCTAGACATCTCGGCAGTGGCCCAGCCACAGGCGTGGGAGGAAAAAATATATATAGATATATAAGCAATGAGTGGCCGCCTGACACAGGCATGAAAAAAACAGGATGTGGCAAAAAAAGGAAAAAAGGCAACAACGAGTGGCCGCCTGATTTTGCCGCTTTCGAACTTCCGACCGGGTACAAGTGCACAAAGCTATTCGTTTTTTGCAGAAATAATTAGTTAGATGTCCACTTGAGTCCTTACGAATGAAAAAAAGCTTTAAAAAAGAAAAAGATAGATCTTCATGAGAACACCCACAGTCCATATCAGAGGTGGTCTGATGGTGGCATCATTGTGTTGCTCCAAAACCCCCCAAAAAAGAGCCAAGTTCAGCCAACGATGATGCCTCTTTCACTAGCAGCACCGCTCTGCTTTTGTGAGGGATGCAGGGCCTGGCTCCCGGCTTGTAATATAAATTCCATTTTGAAAAAAAAAACAAAAGCCACACGAGTCCCAAATACGCCAAAAAAAACAAAAACATTCCGGCAGGTCCCTTGCGCCTAAGTTTGAAAAGACAATAAAAGAGCCACGGCAGTTTCCTATAAGCACAGATGTCATACCTACAGTGGAGGGCCGTGGTGTGTGGAGGGAATGTGAATCTTCGTGTGAAAAGACGGTGGAGACGAAGAAATGGACACTGCCCCTGCTTCTGGGGACTGCCTTTTTTTTTTTCTTTTTTTTTTGGGGGGGGGGGGGGGGGGGGTCACTTCCACTTTCCCTGGTCAAGATTCTGAAAAGGGCACAAAATAACATAATTTTGGGGTTTTCCAGATAATAGAGAACCCCCAAAAGTTATGCTACAAATGAATCAACTTCACTTTGGGGTGTGACAAAGCCCAGGGCAACCCATAGACAAATAATTCCAGGGAACCCTGCAGCCCTTCTGCCCTGTGCACTTGGGGAGAGCAGTAAAGGTGCACCAAAACCCTGTGGAAGGCCAACGTCCCTAGCTCAGTCGGTAAGGCACACAAGTTGCATTCAGGAGGTCACAGGTTCAGTTCCTATTGCCCTCATGGATGTGCCTGGGCATGCTTGGTGCCCAACCATCTAGAGAGAGCCCACTGGGCCCCCAGTGCAGCATCTGCAGGACCTTAGCCAAAAATGATATTGAAGATTGGACACTGTCACACTGCTAATGCAGGCTGGGGGGCCACGAAAGGGAGATGCAGCAGCTTGCCGAGGTGTTTGGCATTGGCACTGCTGGTGTTCCCCCAATGATCGGGAATGATTGCTCATCCCCACATCAGCGTGAAGATGGGCTGGTACAGCTTCACCCTCACACGGATGCTATGGTGCAAACCCGCCTCATGGGTTGGGGAGAGGTACGGGTTGGTGGGTGTTCCCTGATAGTGTGCATACAGCAGAGAGAAGAATGGATGAGAAAATGAAGAAGCAAAGTGATGATGGAGCTGGAGATGAAGAGAAAGAGAAAAAGAAAGGCACCCCTATTGACTTCACAAAAAAGAAAACAACTTTACATTCAGGTGCAGTCCATGGAAAGATAGTTTCGGAGAGCAATTGGATACAATTGCACACACAGACTTAGAATAAAGAGGGAAGTATGTTCATGTCACATCAGAGTTTCGTAGGGGGCAAAAAAAACATGCGTCGTCAAAGAAACCAGGCACGAGTTCAAAAAGGGCAACAAAAGTACCCCGGCCATGGTGTCAGGCCGGGTGTCATATTTTACAGGGGTCAGCCGTGGTGTCAGATGGCGAAAGAAAAAAGAAAGAAAAGGCCCAACAGATACTTTTCTACCTGCTGTTCCGAAGTCTGCACGTGATTTTTTTGCGGGCACGTGTTTTTTTTGCCTTTACGAACTCAAAACCTGGCATGTCCGCCATTGTTTCTAAAATAAAATTGGTGTTCTCCAGGGAGATAGCCCCTAAATGTGATGCTATGGTCGGGGAAGTGTGGGGGGTTGCAGGCCTTGAATTGAGCAGCACAAGCTTGTCAGTGCCAGGTGAAACTGAGCATCTTTTGCACCACAATTTTTTTTCCTGAGGCTTTTGAGATCACAGTTCCGGTAACTGTCAAATCGTACATGCCCAGTGCTAACCCTTTGTCTTTTTCCTTCCTTTCCTGTTTTGGGGTTGCCCACGGAGAAAGCACTTGGATGCCACTGAGTTTTCTCCCCACAATAACCAGCATTTACTCAGCATTTATGACTGCATGCTGCTCGGCCTATTCAACAACCTCAGCCACACTTCCAGCAGAGGAAGTGCTACGGAAGGGTGACAGCTAAAGGCACTGTCTGAACCAATCAAGTTTGAGCCTGAGGTGAAAATCGCCCATCCGGCGCAGAAAATGACCTGCCACAAATTCAATTTGTTGGAATGTATGACCACTGTTGCTAGTCCGTTAGATCAGAGGGGGATCACTCATGGAAGAAGCTGACCGCTATATTGACACAGCACGTGATGTGTTCTTCATTGCTTCCCTAAGACTTGGAAGTTTTGCCCTGAACCACGACTGTGACATGGCCCGTGGGGGCTTGTGCCACTACAATCTTCTCCAGAATTTAACGTTATGGTCATATATGTAGACTGAAAGTTGCCCCAGATGCATCTACAATGATCATACGTACTGTTCAGGAATCAGGGGAAGATGATAGGGGGCCGAAGGTCTGTTTGGCCAACCAGGTAGAACGAGATGGTGATCCCCTGTCGCATACCGTAACGGTACAGACCAGAACAAGAACCGACCTCTCTCACATAGGACAGGATAGCGCAGCGGAAGGCTAAAATACCAATGATCAGTCCAATCAATGTCGCAATGCAGACCAAACATACATCATCATCATCCCTTGGTGTGAAGGGACCTGGCGCTCACACAGGAAGAATGCGCCAGTCCCCAACCATACACAGACGAAGAGGAGGGGGATTAGATGAAGAAGAGGGGGAAGATGGGAATGTCGTCAACACCAAGTCTTCGGTACAGGTCCCAAATAATCCCTCGTCCAATGTCTCAATCCCAATGTCGAGTCTGAATCCAAATGTCGTCAAGTACCAAAGTCGCCAATCTCTCTCCCTCTCTCTCTCTCGTAGTCTGCAGATACTGAGAAGTCAGGTGGCGAGAGGGTGAGGGAGAGATGGTGGACTGAGAGGAGGAAGAAGAGGAACTCCCTCTCTCTCTCTCTTTCTTCTGCCAAGTACTAACCTGTGAAGGTGGCGCCTTGTTGCAGGTACATCGAAGACGAAGCTGGAGCTATGGCGCCACAGGTAAGTCTCCCTGGCCTCCACCCTCTCTCTCTCTCCCAACGTTACTCTAAGCTCCTAACAGCGCCCGGCGCTGAAGACTACTACTAGCGCTAGCTACTACTACTACTGGAGCACTCCTGCAGAGTGCTGCAGCCGAAACCTGAAGACTGCCTCTTGCACGTTAAGTGCCCGTGAACTGCCTGGGAATTCCCTATGAACTACATGCAGCCTGCAGGGCGGGCCAGTACTATATAGTGCAGGCCCGTCCGGGAGGCTGCTCTTGCCAATGCCGAAACGTGCCAGACCCTGGCGTTGAAGCTCAAACAAAGGTTGTCCAAAGTCCTGGTCGGAGGGGCAGGTCGTGAAGCTTCCTTAGCTAGTCTTTGTCGTTCGTAGTGAGCATAGATCAGCGGTGCGGATGCTTGCAAATCTGCTCGTGAAATCCATCGAGTGTCGTCGGGGTCACATGCTTTGAAGGTAACTTTGTACTGTCGAGGCTTGTTGTCGTGCTTGCGATCCGTGATGAGGTCGACTTCCTGATGACCATGCATAGACGGAGGGTCTTGCGATCGTCGGCCCGGGAAGTCGTCGCTCTTAGCTGGTGTGTATGTTGCCAGCTTCGAGGCGTGAAATGCTGGATGGACCGGTAGATGTGGAGGGATGTCGATCACAAAGGATGGGCCGTCGGGCTCGTCGCCTGCGGCTGAAAGGACGGTCCATGGTCCAAACCATTTGGGGAGTAGTTTGCTTGAAACATCCTGTTCGAGAGCAAACTCTTCCGCAGAGACCCAAACCAGATCCCCAACGTGGATGGGACATGGCACGCGACGCCTGTTGGCTTGCTGCTGCATGCGGACTCGAGCCTTTTGCATATTCGCACGGGCTTGAGTCAGAAATTCCCTGTACTTCCGGACGGAGGCGGGAGAGCAAGCGGCGTCTATGTCGTGTGTTCGTGGAAGGAGTAGAGCAAGGAAGATATGGCATTTCCGGCCACCATGGTGCAGTTCGAATGGAGTCACTCCGATCGCTGAATGCAATGAAGTGTTGTAGGCGAACTCGATGTCGAGGAGGTGGTCAACCCAATCCTTCCGATCCGAACGGATGAGCGTACGAAGCATCATTTGAGCGGTTTGGTGTGCCCTCTCCATTTGCCCGTCCGTTTGTGGATGCCGAGCCGAACTTGGTTTCATCTTAGTGCCGGAATCCTGCATGAGAGAAGTCCAGAATGCCGACATGAAACGAGTGTCGCGGTCGCTAACAATGTCTTCCGGTACGCCGTGGCTGCAAATCCAGCCGGTGTGCAAGAGGCACGCACGTTCGGGAGCCGTGGCGTAGTACTTGCAAATGAGAAATCGCACGTTCTTACTCAACCAGTCAACGATCGTGAGGATGTCGGCGTGCCCAAGGCGGTAGAGGGAAACGGGCCGGTGACGTCCATGACAATGGAGAGGCCGGGTTCCCGTGGAATAGGCAACGGGCGCAACTCGCCTTAAGGATTGCGGTTGCGGGGCTTGCTTCGTCGGCAAACTTCGCAAGAGTTGCAATACCGAGTGACATCGGTAATGAGGCAATACCGAGTGACATCAGTAATGAGGTCAGGCCACCGAAATCGTTATCGAAGTCGTACGATCGACTCCGAAATGGCCAGTGAGCCGCGAGTCGTGGTACTCGCCGAGAAGGCGAGTCCGAAGACGACGGTCTCGCGGGACACACAATAAGTCCTTGTCTCGCGAGTGGCGAAGCAAGAACCCGTCGACGATGCGATAATGGTTGGTCGATGGGTGATTCGAAGATAACTGCGCATAGAATGTGGCGAAATTCGAATCAGACTCATAGCATCGGATGAAGTGCCGCTGGAGTTCCTCGTCGAACGTGAAGGCATGATGTGTCATCGTGCAAAGATCGGTTCTTCTCTTGAGTGCATCCGCTGCGCGATTAGAGAGGCCAGCGAGATGTTTCGGTGTGAAGTCAAATTGGTCGATGAAGTACATCTATTGTCCGATAGTGATGCTCACTGTATCCAAAAATGGACAAAAATATTGCAAAGGCTGCGCCTTGTAGTAGGTCAACGGGTTGTTATCAGTGACCATGTGAACCTACGACATGCAAGGAGGAAGTGCGACCATCGCTTGAGAGCCATCACGAACGAGGGCAGTTCCTCCTTCCTAGCATCATCAAGTGAGTTGATGGGAGGCACCTTGTGGCTGAAATACTTCACGGGGTATCAGTCGTCGTCGTCGTTTTGTTCCAAGACTGCCCCAATACCATAGCCGAAGTCGTCGGTTGTCACTCTCGTTGGCAAGGTGGGGTGTAGATGCTAAGGATGGGTGCTATAAGCATGACCGTCTTGAGTGTTTGGAATCAGTGTCGTACCCCCGTTCACCTTTCATGGCCCTCGTGAATGCGGGTCGGTCACCGATTACGTTTTTCGTAACCGGTTGGAGTTTACGGAGTTCACTCAGAGCGGGAAGTCCCTTTTTTGGGGGGGGGCTCGTAGGGGGGTGATTCTTTTGCACACTTTTGTGCTTCATATCAACGGGCACCTACCCATATATATATATCGAATTATATATACAGGGTTGCCGGCGTTCGGGATGGGCCAAACACCCAAACCCGAACGCCCGAACGTTTGGGACCTCCTCTCGACGCGTTCGGATATTCGGCCGAACGCGGAACCAAAAAAAAAAAAAAACGTTTCCAAAAATTCTGAAAAAACAATATGTCATGCAGAAGAATAAACTTAACAACATTTGCCTCAACAGTACATCCAAATTCCTTACCAAATTTGAAATAAAAATCAAATACGAAAAATAAATAATATTAATGAAAATAAAAAAACATAAAACGAGAATGAAATTATTGCATGGGCGAGCAAGTTTTTGACACCGCCATCTTTGGCGATTTTTCATTTTTTTTTGGATTTTTCAAATGCCATAAAATTTTATACATATGTATCTTACATAATTTTTCAGGCCCCGAAATAAAAGGAAAACAAAAAGTGAAAAGAGAAAGAAAACAAATTAGTAAGTGGGAAAGCAAGTTTTGACACCCCTATCTTTGCCGATTTTTCATTATTGTTGGGCTCCACAGAATGACTTCAAAATTGAGAGACAGGTAGCTTACATAACAAAGAACTTACAAAAAAAAAAATCAGAAAAACATAATAATTTTTAGGTACCAAAATATTTTTTTGCGGGGTCCAAACCCCTTCGAGTTCGGGTCCCCGTAATGCTTGAACGTTCGGGGATCAACTTAGGCGCCTCCGTACGTTCGGCCTGGCAACTCTGTATATATATGCAGTTCTATTTGATGATATATATGTACATATATAATTAAAAATCAAGTCCAATTGTGTTAGGCATGGCTTTCGTCGGCCGTGTGGGGCATTCACACGCTGTTCTGAGCCCTAAAAAAATACATATGATCATATTATGATGACATCATGACACTTCCACAGGCTGTCAGCACCATACTAAAAATTTAGTAAAAAAACAAAAAAACGTTCCCGCCGGGACCTGCGCCAACCCCCCGCCCACCTCCACCCCCAAATTTTATTTTATTTTTAATCAAGAACATCCTTTTTTTTTTCTTTTTTTTTTAAATTTGAAGGCACAGGGGTGTAGAAGGCCCCCGCACCACCCCCCTCCCGCCCCGATCCCGATCGTGCTGGCGCCCAGGCGGGCGGAAAACCCGTGAACAGCCGCCGTGAATGGATTTTGGCCCCGGTGACTGGCCGGTCACGTTCAGCTGACCGATGCCGGTCACGTTTACGGGACCAACGCTGCTTGGAATGACCGGTGCATGTCGTTATTGAATACGAACGATACTTTTGACGATTGTAATCTCTTCAATGGTGCGACAATCCTTGAGTACCCGGTGATAAAGCGTTGATAGTAGCCCACCAACCTCACAAATTAGCGAACCTCCGTGGTGTTGGTGGGATCCGGCCATACGAGGATGACCTCGATCTTGTCCGCAAGCGGACGTATGCCTTGCGGCGTCACATAATGGCCCAAGTACTCGAGCTCTTTCCGTGCGAATTCACATTTGTTGCGGTTGACTTTATACTTGGCTTGTCGTAGCCAGTCCAAAATGGTGCGCGGGTGCTCCACATGCTTGTCCAAACTCCGGCTGTACACCAAGATATCGTCGAGGTAGATAAGTACGAATCTGTCCAACATGTGTCGGAACTCCGTTGTCATAGCCGCTTGGAACATGGTCGGGCCATTCGTCGCGTCTTGAACGCGGTCTTGTAGCGGTCTTCCTGTTTGGATCTCAAGTTGGTGATATCCTGATTTGAGGTGCGAGGGGCTGCCTTGGTAACAACCACTTGTGTTTCAATTTCTTCAGGTCTGTGTTTCATAGCTTTTTATGAGGTTGCACTTGGAGCCAGTGCCATGAATTTTGTCATAAATGTTTGATGCTTCTTGGGGTTTTCTGTTTGATAATCCAAACAATCTTATTTTATTGAAAGAAACTGCCCAAGGAAATAAAAAAGTAACTTCTAAATATTGGGTCAAAAGTTCCACTGCAACGGTTGCCCGTTCACCCGTCAAATGTATATAATAGATAGACGACTGGCGGAAGAGGGATTCGAACCCCTGACATGTGCATTATGATTCCGCTGTTCTAACCTACTAAACTACTCTTCCTTGAACCACTTGAAATTTCTCCTGGTGGGGTTTGTTTTTCAACGCTACCCCACCCAAAACAGTCACAAAAATATAAAAAAATTATGAATTAACCCGCGACAAGAGCGCTCTTTTGTTTGATTGAGAAAATTCTCGCGTAAAGTCTCTGAGGATCCCAAACAGCTCGACGGTCGCTGGCTAGGGCGAGCGTCCGTACTTTTTTGTGGTTTCATACTGATAACCTACTTTTCCCAATGTATCGCTCGAACCGACGAAGTGTTTTAGTCTGTCGTGTTTACCATTTTCACCAAGCGAGTATGCTCACTATCGGACGTGAACCGATAACCCGTAGGAACAGAAAACAAAATCTCGTGTTATTGTTTATAAAACTTTCTATTGTCTAGCTAATGAGAACTTGTATATGAATGTAATCACGCGCTTTGTTAATGCGATTGAAAATGTCAAACCTATTTTAGAAGTAAGAAAAGTCGAAATCTCCGAAACCACCCAATTAGTCTCATCCATTATACCAAAGAGTTGTAAAAAAAACTTAGCTCTTCGGTGGATTTTTGAAGGCGCCTTGTGGAGACGACGTTTAAGGGTTATTGCTTATTCTAACTGTAGCCAATTAGATTATATGGTATTCGCTTGTGGTGGTGTCTCCAATTATTTTGTAAGTGTATTTCATCTGATGAACCATGCTCTTTTTAAAGCATTACTTTTTTTGAGTGCAGGTTATGATTAGCATTCAAACTATTTATCATTCCATCACACCATTTTGATGCTCCAGACACACTTGAACACAAATAAATTATACTTGTGTTTAAACATTTTTAACTGTAGGAATACTACTGGGAAGTTGGTGGGTTTATCATGAGCCAGGTTGGGGCGGTTGGTGGTTTTGGGATCCCGCAGAAAATGCATCTTTGATGTTCCAGAAGCTACTATTTATTTCACTCCTTTCATTTATACTCTTAGTGTGATTGCTATAATATATATTTCCTTCACTACATTAAGACAAATCGATCTGAAAAAGATCATTGCATATTCTTCAGTAGCTCACATAAATTTTGTCACTATTGGCATGTTTAGTCGCGCGACCGTTAGGTCACCTATTGCTTTTCCAAGAGGCACGAAGTGTTGATTCGATCAAAGCATTTCGCAATGTCGACATCAAGCACATATTTGGCTCTAATGGCTCTAGCCAGAGCTTCCATGACATCTTCACAACTACGTCCTGGCCTAAATCCATAAGAGTGAGGTTCAAAACGGGCTTCCCATTCGGGTTCTAGAACCATTTTAGCTAAGGCCTGTTTAGCTCGATCCGCAAGAAAAAGGAAGTGGTTCCGTCCCGTCCAAGTTTGGCCATCGAACTTCAGTGTTCGAACTAATTTTATTTTTTTTCTCGTCGAACAAATGACTGCAAAAATAGCGATTGTTATCAAATCTTTTGAAATTCCTAATTGGAGTCATCGGGCACTAGCCGATAGAATACGAAGTCTAGTGGCACGATTTCTCGAAGTAAGGCTTAGCCTTCGGCCCTTCTTTTCAAAGACGCTCATAACTCGACGAGTTAAAGGCTCCCACGGGCCGGCTTTTCTCGGGTAGGTTCTCTACATGTGCTGGTAAGTACGTCAGTAATCAATGTAAATACAGAGAATACGTTGCTTCGTGCCTTGCCACGTCTGGTCTGGTATCCCACCTACACCTCGCGTTCACGAACTCCSCGTTCAACTGCATCTCGAAGACACGGTCGGAGATCTTCCAAGGACTGGCTAAATCCAGTGATCTCCTTTCACGACAGGCTATGGTCCCCGGAATGAGTTCGTCATTCCTGGTGTCTTTCATGCATGCTCCATGCATGAAATAAGTTGTGTCCGTTTCAATTTTAAATGAAAATGAAAAAGATGAGAACATACGGTGAAACTGGTGAACCATTCGAATCTTTTTTCGAATGGGGCAAAGGGGTCGTAGTACCTTTATTTACAGCAGCAGTCTAGCAATAGGCGCGCAGCGCAGCGATGGTCTGGTTGTGTACACAGTCAGCAGACGGAAGGAGCCTAAATCGATGAACTCGAAAGAGTACATCGCATACTTGAGCAGTACGAATCCGTCGATGGTCGGGTGAGACTAAGCAGTCGTTGGCTGCTTCGACATCTACCAACTTTGTACCCTTTGGAAATCAATTAAATTATGCCTGAGAGAAAGGTTTGGCCAGAGCGAGCAGACTACAATGACCTATCTATCGCTGTAGTCTTCCGGAGGCCTGTTTATTTAAATAAATTGTGCCCCCATTTCTATTCTATTTAAACTAACGCACACCATACATAATAAGAAAGATGGTGTTCGTCGGCGGGTAAGCACGTAGATGGCGAACCTAAGCCGAACAGAGATGGGTTGTACAGAGGTCGCTTTCTTGATCAGGTCAACCAGCGTTCCAAGCATACCGCTACCGATAGATATGGAGACCTTTCTTATCTTAAGAGAATGATGGTCAACTCCTACGTAGCACCGTGTTCGCGTTCGGAGGCGAACGCGAACAAGCGCCCAAAACCCTCCGAACGCGAACATAAAAAAGTAATAATAATAATAATTCTCAGAAAAATCTGGAAAAAATATATATTATGTAAAACAATAATACAAGCAAAGTTTGCCTTGGAGTCATGTTCAAATTCGTAACCAATCACGAGTTAAAAATCAAAAACCGAAATATATATATATATATATCTTTTTATTTGTTTTTAAGAAAAAAAATTATGTTCGCCCGAACATGTTCGCTAGCTGTTCGCACAAACGTGCGAACACGTTCGCGCGAACGTGAAGGGGCGCGGACACGTTCGTCGTGCTACGCGGGACTCGACTTCTCTTTAAGCACAGCGTAAGCAAACTCCACTGTGCCAGACACGCCACAAAGGTTACTCAGGTTGGAGAGCCGTGTGATGGGCGACCATCTCGCACGGTTCGGAGAGCACTTGTTACGGCTGAATAGAATGTTTTATTACGGTCTACAAGGTAATAAAGTAGGCAATGTGGTAAAAAAGAAGAAACTTGTTTTTCGCGAGTCTCAATCCAAAAGTCAAACAAAAATAAATATCACATATAAGAGTAAAAACTAGACTTCCTACTACTATAGTCAAACAATTGACTGGTGAATATGAAAAATGATATAGCAAAGCTTAGAAAAGAACTTAGCGTCGCCCAGCCGTTCGAGAAGTTCGACGATGCGTGAGGGAGGGCCGACGTTCTTGATGGTTTGCGCATCGAGCTTGCGATAATTGATGCACAACCGCAAATCCTTGTTTTACTTCCGGACAAAGAGAACGGAAGCGTTGTATGGCGAAGAGCTAGGTTGAATCCAACCTTTCTCAAGAAGGTTGTCGAGTTGTGCCTGTAGCACACTTAACTCTTCCTCGCTAATGCGGTAGATCCAATCACGCGAAGGTACGACTCTGGCCTCAAGGATGATCTCGTGGCGAATGGGCCGATCCGGTACTACTCCATGTGGGGCTTCGAATATGTTGTCGTAGGTGTCGAGAAGCTCGATGATGTGTGGATCCGTTGATGCGTCCGTCGATGGGATATCATGGGGAGGGAGGGTGTGGAGAAAAAAACCCCTCATCTCCTCGATGTCGTCCCTAGTGATAGAAGCTTGAATGTTTGCGGCAGATACCTTGTGGCAGTTGATCGAAGGGTGAGGTGGAGGCACCGTGCACGGGACTAGTACTCCATTCCGATTACGAATGTGAACGCCCAAAATCATGTCGAACTGCGTGTCCAAAATGTCAAAGGACACATCCTCGCTTGCATGGGGACAAAATCAATGCACCTGTCGATTGACTTATGCGTGTGACCGTCGGCCAACATGACTTGCGTTGTCTGCGACTTCTTCCGAACGCGTGACTCGGCGCGTACCATAAAGTCTTGGCTGATATAGTTGCGAGTAGCTCCGCAATTGATCAAAGCGTTGCAGGTCGCCTCTCCGATCTGAATGCGTATGTACAACAATGGCGCATCGTTGTTATCGTATCGTTGTGAACTCACGGTCGATCTTCGCAATGTAGTCATAAAGGTCAACAACCTCTACTCAGGCGTCCATCAACGAAGCTGGTACTGCAATGTGCAAGTAATCCCGCAATTGTGCCATGAGCACGTTGCAATGTGGTTTCGACAATCGACCGGTCGGGGGAAGGGGCATCCATTGGAAGTTCGCGAATGTCAACGGGTTGATTCTCTCAAGGCTTGACCATGACGTCGAATCCCCGACGAAAGTTGGCGGCGACGCTGCCGAATTGGTTGCCAATGGTGGTGAAACCGTGCATGCGATGGATTGTTGCACGTGGAGTGGCTGGTCCAACGGTGGGACCAAGTGGACAACGTAATCCTCGTAAGTGAACCGAGGACTCGCGACATCCGCATTCTCCCCAGATCTGTAGGAGGCCGCTATCAAGGCGGCCAAATCAGGCGAAGTGAGAGGCAGAGTAGCCTCACCTCCCGTGCAACTCAGTTTCCTGAGCTGATTCGAGGTTTTGATCCTGGCATTGGGAGGTCTTGTGCTTGGTGTTGTTGCACCAATAGCAGCAACCGTATCGACTGCAGTACTTGTATTCGGCCTCGGTGAAGTTGAACTTGACCCCATGGTACTGGCTGTCCATTTTCAGCCAGTGATGCAATTTTCGCCTTCCCTTTTCCACGGGAGTTGTTGTTGCTTCGCGGCTGGACAACGGCCACCTGATCTCCCTCACGTGATGCTGGGTTGGCTGTTGGGTCTTCCACAATGTTGTCCGGTTGGACTGCAGCGACTTGCTACGAACACGGACCAAATTTTCCTTTCTCCACATGTGCTGGCTGCCACGCTGACTTCTCGTGCGCAACAGCCCGATTGGTGTTGATGATCTCCCGTGCCTTGTCAATGATTTCGGCGAAGGTCGTGTACTGTTCTCGATCACCAAGTGCGAGGCTCAAGGTGACACACGACCGGTTGTAGAATTCCCGGAGCAAATGCGAAAATGGCAAGTCAAGATCGGGTGTTGCCACGATCTTTTGCCATTCCGTGAGCCAATCACGAGTCGGTGTGTTGCCTTCAGCCATGCTGAAGAGGCGGAAATGGCGAGCGTCGAAGCGTCGTCGACAATGAACCGCTTCTTCCATTCCCTTGTCGTCTCATCCCAGGAGATCTTCTTGTGCAGATCGGAGACCTGGATGTCATGGATGGTTGCTATGTAGCTGAACCAGATCTGGCATCCGCCCTTGACATTGAGGAACAATGCCAAAATGTACAAGTGATTGGGGACCTCATGAATCCCAATCTCCGTTGTAAAGCCTTGCCACCAGACGACTGGGTCCTGATGCGTATAATCATCAAACTTCTCGATCCGGAACGTCGACATCTTGTATGGGCGCGATGCATTGGTGCTGCCATCGTTGTCAGGCGGCTGGTGAACTTGTCTGAGCGTGATCTTCAAGGTGTCGAGCTGCTTGCTGACGGTGGCTGGTACGACGAAGGTGCGGACGTCTCCGAGTATTGCGACTACATGGTCAACTCGTTCCTCCAATTGGCGGTTTGAGGCTGCACCGCTGGATTCGCCAGCATCGACCTGGTGCTGCTTGCTCCAAGTCCTGTACACGAAGTTGAGTGCCCGTGTAACATCCTCGTGCAGATTCTTGTGGTTCCGCACTGCCCGTCGGAGATTCGCCAACTTACAAGTGTAAACCAACCGGGTCACGAGTTTGCCGAGGAACTCCTCGTGCTGCTCTTCCGATGTTGCATCGTTGCGATCCTTAGATGGTTCAAAATGCCAAAACTTAAGTCTTTCGACACTCGAGGCTTCGTGCCGCTGCAGCAGATCCTGGACCTCCTTGCGGCGGGTCTGTGCATTTGCGTCAGCTGGCCTGAAGCTGCTGCTTTATAGTTGTTGCTTTCGCTTCAACCTATAGGCTAGGAGCCTCGACGGGGCACTGCTGACCTTGGTACTGCTGACGTGGCACTGTTGCTGATGTGGCACTGCTACTGACATGGCACTGCTGACGTGCCACTGCTGATGTGGCATTGGCGCTGTCATGGCACTGCTGACGTGGAACTGCTGCTGTCGTGGCACTTACCAGACCGGGAATGCAGACAAAGGGCTGGGTGGGAGGGAGACGCAGGAAGGTAACCAAACTGCACTTCCCATTCCCGGTCCTAATCAATAGGAAAAAAAAAAAAAAAAAA
>BFEA01000259.1:1943296-1967155 GCA_003427395.1 Chara braunii | reverse complement strand
TTACTCAGGCCGGGGCATGTGTTGGTTACACAGCCCGGCGCAGTCTTCCACAGACTGCGTGGCCTGGGGCTAAGGTTTGGGCCCCAGGTCGACTGCTGAACAGGGTTATTACACATCAAGTACTGGTCCAAAATCTACAGTGCACAGGTGCAGTACAGGTTCGCTGGGGAACGGTACCACAACTAATTTTCCTCGCATCAGCACTGTAGATTTCAGGCTTGGGGAAATGCAAGTTTTGGTTTGTCAAAAGAGGTCCGATTGGGGTTGTCTGCCTCCCATCTCCTCGCACAAAAAAAATCAAGAAACAAGAAACAGCTCACCATCAACAACTAGTAGTATCAATAACAATGAACACTGTGACAGTGAACAACCTAACAACAAAAACAACAGTAGCAACAGCTGGGTACATAGCGGTAGGAACACAAATAGGTCCACCTACGAGAATTGTAGTGAAACGTCTATACCTATACCTAGCTCCTGAAGTACCCGGGCGACAGGCTCGTTCGACTATGCTTCGATCAGGGCTGAGTGGAGTAAGTGGGGCTCAGCTTAGCCCTGGTACTCCTTTTTTTTTTTTTTTTGACAAACCAAACTCCATCTATTGGTGGGGAGTGTCACCTGCTGGAAACCGGGTCCAGCGTCCCATAAATACATCTTTTGAAACCTTGAATATGAACCATAATAATAAATTGTTGTGTTGAAATTCGTGCCTCTTCACCCTAATCAGGGCGCCTGAAAAACATGTCATTCCAAGCACTAGATCAACCCTCTATGTATCAACAGAATAACCAAAAGAGAGGTTACCAGAACTAAGGGTTCACTCATATCCATACCAAGATCTGGGAACCAAACATAGATTCGATGGAGGAAAAGGATCAGGGAAATCCATCGGAGGCCTTAATGGAATAGCAGGATCAACTTTCATCCAGTCATTGAAGATCAAGCGGTAGTTCCTCTGAAACTCAACCTGATCATTTTCTTGTGTTCCCTCCCATTCCACCCGCCCTAACCTCCCTCCCTTATCCCCCCCAAGCCAGCTTTGATTAAATGATTTAATGTGTTGCAGGATTTCTTTTTTCTGTTTCAGATATTGTATTTTTCTTTTAGTCCTTCCCATTTGGTAGTAATCTCCGTTTGAATATGTAGCTTAATAGTTTCCGTAAACTCTGGCCCATCCAAGCGTACATCTTCCATTTCATAGGTACATCTTCGTGTCCAAATTGCCCAAATAACTGCTCTCCTTCCAATTGCGAACAAATTTAATGTAAAGTTATCAATCTTAACAGGGTTCCAGGCTTCCAAGAGTAGTGCTTTCCAATCTAGGGCCACGGGAGGGTTGTTCCCAATTGATTCCAAATCCTATCCCACCAACACCATAACCAGACTGATCCTGGACATTGGAGAAAGATGTGCTCTAATGTTTCTGGTATTAGTTTGGAAGGGAAGGCTGATTTACATAACTTGCACCATGGGTGAGCTATACCTCTTTGTYCTAATGAGGTTCTATMTATAATCCAATCATTCGTRGGGAGGCAGCGATGGGTAATCTGSCACTRCAGAGATGCTACCTTGGCTGRGCGAGATTTAASAGAGAGAAACCATTTAACTGATTKCAAYTCTTTTCTACTTACATTTAGTTGTTTCATCCATCGATTTTCTATTCGGTCTTTTATGTTCACCTTAGGGCGAAGCATTCTGTAAGTAGATTTGACTGATAATTTGTGAAGTGATCTAGAGAAGGAATGTCCCCTTCCACCTGAACTAGACCAGGTCCAGTTTATCGGGTCAAAAGGTAGGTGAGAAATGGGTATATCTGGTTTAAAGGTTAACCATTTGTCTTTGATTTTTAAGACCCTGATTCGAAAGAGTTGGTCCACCTTGAATCACTCAGTGTGTTCTTGTGTCATAGGCTTAAGAAAACCATCCGCTTCTAACTCAATAATGGACAAGAGGTTATCCCTTTCATTAACGACTTCAATTATATTCCCCACTACTCCTTGTTGTGACTTGATGGTTACCCAGTCATTTGGGAGGAATTTGGGCCCTTTCTTAAAAATTCTAACCCATTCTAAAAGGATTATGTCAATTATCTGCTCCAGGGTCTCCTTCTGATGATGACAATGTCTCAAACGCTCCTGGAGGACCGAAGAATCAACCCAGTCTCTGTTCTCAGTATTCCAGATATCCCTGATACGAATAACACCTTTCTTAATCCACCCTTTCCATGGTGAGTCTTTACAGTTAAGCGTACAACCATGGGTGTCTCTGATAAATGTGTTGTTAAATAATGGTTGTTGACATACTTCCTCCCATCTCTCAGGGTCTATTTTATCAGGAAGGGGGAGTTTCCTCCAGGTTTTCATTAAAGTTATCCAAAAGGGATCCCTACTAAGATCTTTCCTTGCAGCTTGGCGATCTGAGAGGTCCCCCTTATGAGGTTGCGTTGGAGAAGCTCTTGGAAGGGACCAGGATCGATTTTCTAGCCACATAAGGGGGTCTACCTCCTCTGACGTGGGTGGTGCTAACCTCCTAATTTGCTCACAAGCCAAAAGAGACCAAGGAGTCAGTGGATTAAATAAGAGGCGTTTTAGCCATTGAATAGAAAGGGTCATAGCCTGGGTAGTGGGATCAATGATGCGAAGCCCGCCTTTGGATTTTGGTTGGATTACAGATAACCATGTCCCCTATGAATAATATTTTCACATTCATGATTCCCTTACCATAAGAATGTCGCTAATTGACGTTGAAATACCTTAATATTAGTTTTATCCAAGGCCCATATTGCAGATTTGTACCAGATAGAAGCTAAAACCACATTATTAATTGCTAGCATTCTACCGAATAACGAGGTGTGTTTGTCTTTCCACAATTTTAATCTAGACTGAGCTTGTTGCATAATCTCAGCATTGTTGGATATAGGTTTACCTAGTGCTGAGATGGAAATCCCTAAAATCCTGATTGGCATCTCAGGTTGGAGCCCTTTAATTTGAGGTTGTTCTGGGGGTCTCACTCCTTGATAGTGAATCCACCATCCAAGTGTTTTATTTTCCCAATTTACCCTCATATCTGAAAGTTTACAAAACACATCCATGATTCGTTTAATTGCCTCTAGACTTTGCTGTGAGGCGTCAACCACCAGAGAGAGGTCATTTGCAAACAGAGAACAAACTGGGATGACATCCTCTGGAATAGAAGAGACTTGGATACGTTTGATGTCTTTATGTTGTCGAAGATTAGCTGCCAGGTCTTCCATAATGATCACAAATAATAGCGGGGCAATCAGGTCCCCCTGTCTCACCGATCTCTGAAGCGAAATAGGAGGTGTCACATTTCCATTGATCATTACTCTTGTTGTTGCATTCTCACGCAAGATTTTAACCCATCTTCTAAAGTTTGGACTAAAATTTAATTTCCTTAGGCATTTATCAAGGAAGAACCAATTAACGTGATCATAAGTCTTTTCAAAGTCAATAAATATGAATGCAACATTATGTTTGGATTGTCGAAAGAGCTTAACTAATTCATTAATAAGGAGAATATTGTCCTGGATATTCCTTCCTTGAATAAACCCAGTTTGGGAGGGATGAATTATGTCAGCTATGAATTTATTCAAACGGTTGGTTATAACCTTCGAAAGGAGTTTATATACTACAGAAAGGAGCATTATCGGCCTATAATTGCGAATGTTGCATTTATCACATTTTTTATACAGTAATGTTAAAACTCTCTGCCCCACGATTTCTCCCATCTGTCCAGATGCCCATACTGCGTGATAGAATTTCATTAAATCCTGTGAGATAAAATCCCACATGGATTCCCAGAATTCCTTAGGCAATCCATCAATACCTGGTGTATTTTCTTCTTCCATGAACATAAGCGCAGTCCACACCTCTTCCTTGGTTAAGGACTTTTCTAGTTGTTCTTTTTGAAATTCTGAAAGGGCTTTGGTCATTGGTTTCAAAAAATCATCGATTTCCTTATTCCGCTGATCTGAAGGGATGTTTCAATTTTCTGATAAAAAAAATTCTTAAAAAAATCTGTGGCAATTTTAGTACACTCGGCCGTGGAGGTGGCCAATGGATCATTCAGATGTTGGGGGTGAGCAAGAGCCTCAATGACTGTCCTCCCTGTACGGACTCTAGCCATTGCGAAGAATCTTGCATCCATAGTACCCTCTATGTCATGTTTTCTAAGTTTACCCCTAATCCTAACCCCTTGTCAGCGGTATTTCATATGAGAAAGTAATCGATTTTCTAATTCATGAATTTCTTAAGCAATTGATTCATTGTTTTTCTCGTCCTCGTCATCAAATTCTAAGAGTTGTAATTGTTGAATGCGTTGCTATAGACTCGATTCATTGGAATGACGTTCAACTGCTAGTAGTTTTGAATATTCATTGTGTTTACGAACTAGAAAGACTAGACCGTTGTTGAACCACTTAATGTCATTCTAAATAATGTCTTTCTGTTGTCTCCAGGAAGAACCAAACATCCTTTAAGTAAGATCTAAATAAATCAATGTTAAAATGAGACGTATTTAATTTATAGAACCCTTTCCCTTGATCCGATTTCCTCCGGCAAGCGAGGATGACCACACTCATGGCATGGTCTAGACCCAAAAGAGGGTTTCTAGGAAAAATTTCGGCTATCTGAAGGGCGCCTTCCAATTCCTCTGCAATGAGGATTAAATCTATACGCGACTTAGTGGCCAATTTAGTTTGAGATTTTCTGAAGCACGTGTAAGAACATTGGGACGGGTTCAGCCTTCGGAATGAATCAAATAGATTAAATGTTTGAACCAAGGAGACAATCATCACTTCATCAGCTTCCACATAGGCTGGACATGGGGTAGGTATACGCCATCTATCCAAGGAACGATCAAGGGCAGCGTTAAAATCACCAACCATGATAAATGGGATTCCTACTGGAAGCTTCGGGAGTAAAGTCTAAAAAAAACGTTGACGCTCCCCAACCTCATTTGGCCCGTATACACATAGAATATTGATTATTTCGAGTTCCAACATTGCTAAGATGTATACCCACCGACCCTCTGCTTTATCTGTTTCCCAGAAAACTGGTTCTACCCTGGAACCTAGAGGAATCCAGATCGCAACTCCTGCACTCCCTGGCTGTGATGAATGTGCTCTGAAAGCTGTATAAGACCATATTTGTTTCTGACAATGGTTATGGTTAGCGGTATCCATGAGATGTGTTTCCTGGATACAAATAACATCAAGCCATTCTCGCCCCCCTATCCCCCTGAATTGATCATAAATGGCTTGTTTCTTTTGAAACTTAGCAGAAGCAAGGCCATTAACATTCAAGGTCCTTGGATCTAAATTCGCTCGTCTCCTGAGGGACTTCCATGTTTTATCCTTGTTATACAAGGCGTCAATTACACGAAAATTATCCATCAATTTTTTTTATTTATTTATTTTGGGTCAAAGTGATGAATTAGGGAAGATAAACTGTGATTAGAGGATTAGAAGGGACAACTTCAGAAGTTCTGTCACAGACCAGAATCCAACAGGCTCCCTGACTCCAGAATTTGTTGTCTCAAAAGTTTGACCAGTAACGTACCAACATCAGTTTCCGACCAAAACCTGTTGGCCTTAACCTTCAACAGTTGGAGTTCTGGCAAGATCTCCTCATTGAGCCATTTGAACTTATCCTGTTTGTTAACTTTATATTTTAGGAAAACATCCCATTCGGCAAGTTTATGCTCCCCTTCAGTCACAGTCAAGATGGTCGTTCCTCCTGGTGGAAAATTTTCCTTGATGAATCTCCATACCTCCTGTTTAATGAGTAATTCCCTTGTGAGGCAATCAGATAAGGATAAAGAAGGCAAGGAAGTACCCAAAACTGTTACCTCCCCATAAACCGCCCCCGGGGGTACAAAAAGACCTACCTCCCATGTACCCTCTTTGAGTCTGACCGGAAGAATGACGATACCAATTTTGGTAGGAGAAAGAACACCCTGCCCTTTAGCCAGACGATGCTTCAGCCGCTGTCTCTTAGTTGTGAGTTCAGACTCTATGTTATTAGCCAATAATTGGGGGGAGGGCAGACTTTGGGAGTTTTGAGAATTTGAAGAAATTTAAGTTTCTACAAAATCCACAGACTCCTTTACTTCTACAGCTTCTTCCATACCCTCCACCTGGGCCCTTTTTTTAGGTAGATCACTAGTGAGATCTACCACCTGTATCATTTGCTGCTTTAGAGGAAGCCCTTGTGCTGATCTTTGTTCCAAAATCACAGAATCTAGGACCAAAACATCTGCCACTACAACCTCTTTGTTGCTGGTACCAACACTATTCTCGAATAAAGTGAGAGAACATTTATTTATTTCCTCAATCTATAATTCTTGTTGATTGCTAGTGTCTCTGATATCATCCCTGGTTTGCAACTCTTGATGCCCAAGAGACTTATGGGACTTATGAGTCTCAAAATCCCACTCTATCAGCCCTGGATTGCGCTTACTTAAACCAACAACCTGTTGCCCCCTAGGGAGCTGCAAAAATTTATTTTCCCCCGTGAGCTCAGAGATAACAGCTTTGAAGCAATGTTGATCCTCATCAGCAGTAGGGCTTGGTATAGAGAGAGACCGTTTGTGAGATGAGGGAGAGGAGGGGGGGTTCTCTACCTCCTGATGGGACTGACCCTGTGCTGGTTCCAGGGATTGGGATGATTCTGCTATCACGAGGCCAGCTGCTGGAAGGGTAATCTCTTGACGATCCTTTTCTATAGCCCCTTCCTCTTTCCCTTGCAATATTAGGGGCTGAAAACAATTTTGTAGGCTAGGAGGGATAGTTGTACTCCTCTGGATTGTGTGGTTAAATCTAGTGGAGACTATTGATAGCAATTTGGCACATACGTCTTCCCAGGAAACGCCCAGCGGGGGACCTTGTAGCAGAAATATTTCCAAACTTTTACTGCTGCTTACCATCAGGATCAAATCCTCAAGGATTTGAGGCCAAGAGATATTGGTCAATTTAGAGTGTTGATTCTTCAGATTGCATAGCAGCCAGTCCACTCATTGGAGGACAACAGACTTCACATCCAGAGAGACAGGGGTATCAGAATTTTGGGCAGGTAAGACTGATGGTGGAGGATTGCAGGATTGAACAGACTCTATATCCATTGGTTCCGAACCAAAAACATTCCTAAAAGGGTCTACATCCATTAGGACCCCCTCAGAGTCAGAGTCTAATTTTCCTGATTTCTCCGCCTGCTTTCCTTCATTCTGATAAGATGCCTCAGAATGGTTGCTTGAGGGAGAAGCATCTTTCGGTTTCACTGTGCCCCTCTTTTTAACCTCCCTCCATTCTGTACCTCCCCCAGTACCATTTTTTGGTAGGTAGTCTACCGCCTTCGGGTCCAAAGACCTCTCCACATAACCGGCTGGTGGAGTGGCCAATCCTTTATGTTTCTGATTTTTCCTGTTCCCCATCTCCTTCCCTGATTGCATCACCTCGGCCTCCCCAACACCAATGCTCTGTACTCCATGCATCTCTCCTTTCTTTGCCTGGACATTTGCTACAGACACCTGACCCTGCTTGTTTTGACTGCTCTGTTATGTCTTTCCAACTTGGGGAAAAGGTTGAGGTTGGGGGGGCGGCGAATGAGGAGGGAGCCAGTCCGCTGGCGGGCGGGGAGGTTTGTGAAAATCACTCCTCCCTTCCCAAACCCAACCCACTGGTTGTCCCACCTGATTCAGGTCCTCGTGATAGACTCATCCCTTATAACCTGATACCGCTGGAAGCCATCTGTTGGATCTTTGCAGATCCCTTTTGAGACGCAGGTCTGGAGGAATCGCATGCTGGGGATGTTGGGGACATGCATAATCAGTGTGGAGGTGACCATGAACCTTACACTTAAAGCACCAGGGTCGAAATTTGTGTGCTGTGTGAATTTGATAAACCCGACCCCCCATTTTAAATGTAATGATGTCATCCAGTGAAAACAGTTGTTCTTTAGGAAGGTCCAAGGCCAGCATCAAGTAGTCATCTCTCTTTGCCACGTATGATGGCAGTGGGTTGATGAAGTCCACTATTTTAAATTGTTGTCCAAAGTCATGAATAAATGTCGCCTGGATTTCGATCGGGATGTGTCTGAACTCGACCCAATAGAAGTCCTTCATCAGTTGATCCTTTTTTTTCCTCTGGACCAACTTTCTTAGGAAGCCATGGGTAGATTTCGACTTCCGACCGATCCCATAGTAATTTCTTCCATGCATCCATTCTGACCTTGTCCTTGTCAAAGAGGCTCAACACAGTGAAAACCGTAGGGGTAATTGGCTGGATTAGGAAGAACTATTTTACTCCTTCAGGTCCATCTCTCAGCGATTCCAGTTTCTTACAAATAAATTTGATCTTATCATTGACAGACCTATAGGCCGCATCATCGTAGAAGATCCAGTTGCTAGCATGTTTAGTGTAAATTGAATCCCGTTGTGCCAGCTTATCAGGTGGATAAAACTTCATCAGAGTCTTCCTACCCCCTTGCTCAATCACCAGTTGTTCAGATGGAAGGAGGAAGAGGGAGAGAAAGTAAGCTCTAGCAGAAGATAGATTCCTGAGAGGAACCTTCAATTCCTCAGGAGCGGAGTCAGAGGGATCGATCGAAGGGCGCTGGATATTCAATGTTTTACTCTGCAAGGATTCTTTCACTTTTTGTGCCCAAGAAGGTTGTTTAAGATCCTGAGATGATGTGCTCCCCATATTAGTAGTTCTCAATGATGCTTGTTGGGGCTGGATTTTTTCCTGCATCCTTTCGTCTTCAGTCAATACTTCCTCATCATTCACCTCCCTCCTTTCTTGCATTATCAAGTCCCGTACTACTACGACATTGTCTCTGACGCTACTACTGTTACTAGACTGTGTTGGCTCTTCCCTTACTGAGAATTCAGGGTGCATTGAGGATGAGTCCGTTGAGTTCAGATGGTATGCAGGGACTGAGTCTGCATGAGATAATTGGCCTGACCCCCCATTCTCTTCAATTTGTTGTGTTGTAACAGAGGAAGAAGTCAGGGACCTATTTTCCTCTTGTGTGGTCAACCTCATTCCTCCTTTTCATAACAGTCTTCCTGGGAGCCAACCCTCATTTCGGCTGGTTGCTTTCGCTTTCGGACGAGCATACGGCAACGGACCAATCTGCTTAAACATTGCATGACGCATTGCCCCTTGGTAAAACAACATTGATTTCGGCCCTTTTGCTCGTCGGAAACTCAGCTTCATCATGAGGGAAGAGGGGAAGTATGAACTTTTATGCGTGAGTGTGTATGTGTATATGTGTGCCTATGTGGGTGTTTATGTGTATATATGTGTTTGTGAGTGACTATGTATTTGTGAATTTGAGTGAGTGTTTCCGTGAATGAGAAAGAGTGTTCGTATGAGAGTGAATGAGGAGTCGGTAGTTAATAGTGTTGAAGTGATTTGCCCTTACTTCCCCTTACTTCCCCTTACTTCCCCCTACTACAGACAGATTTCTTCCTTTTACACATTGATCATCCAGCCTAGTCTTCAATATGTAAGGAGCTATTCATATTAGCATTTCAATGAAAGATTAACTTAGTCAGCTATTAATGGCCTAAAATTGCCCTGCTTGCCATTTTTTTCCGAGCCTGAAGGGGGCGGGTAGCAGTACGGGACATTTGTTGGCAGGCACCAGTACCGACCCTTACGGTAGACCGATCCCTGGTACCTGGAAAGAAACACGGCAGTCTTTTCCTTGTTTTCACTTGTGTACAGCTCCTGGCCTGGCTAGAAGTACAGTCAGATACAATCTGCAAAGGAGAAGAAAAAAAAAAAGTGTTGCGGCCCTGAAATGACTGAGGCCTGTAACTGCTCCCCGTCTCTGACGGGGAGTCACCTTAGAAACGACCCAGGTTCTTCTTCTTGAGAACATAGCAGCCTGACTCTCACAGCAGGCAGGATGAAGAGACATGATTGACAAAAACAAAACAGAAAAAGAGCTGAGTAACCCTTCAGCCACAGGCAAGACACAAAACAAAAGGTTGTGTATCTTTCCATGTTCCAGTGCACGATTCATCTCATTTTGTGAGTAGTAAAAGGGCTTTCACGATTCAGACCCTGAGTCACAACCCCAACATAAAGGGGCCCAGTCGGCCAAAACTTGGAGTTGCGAATCAACATTCCTAAAGACAAGTTTTCCTAAGGAAAATGTCACGTCCAGACTGAAATGAAAAGTCATTTTGAAAAAGTCATATCTCCGTCCTGTGCGAACAGCCAAATCAAAGGCTGAGTAGCGGTCACGTCTGTTCAGCAGATAGTCAAAGGTCACAGGCCCAGTTTAGTCTCAGTCCCAGAGGTCACATCTTGAGCTAGACCAAAAGTCCAAAAGCCACGCCCGAAAGGCCACAACAACAGCAGACCATGGGAAAGGTAGGGACTCACACTTCGCAACAAACAGGCAGTGGGCATGCGGTACCAGGGAATTCGGCCAGAGGCTGGCCCAGCCAAGACCAGTCCAACACTACCAAAGACTGGTCAGCCTCCCATTTGGCAGATGTTTATTCGCATGAGAGTGTGGAAGTGCTAGTGCACTTGTGCGCCAGATGTGAGAGAATTGCGCTATGCCAGAGAGCAGCGCCGAGTGAGATGAGAGAGAGACGAAGGTGGACGCTGGCAGGGAAAAAGGCAGCCATAGTTGCGCCAGCACTAGGAGGCAATATAGTTAGTAGTTAGTAGTTAATAGTAGTAGAACAGTCAGTATATTCAGAGTTGATCCTCATGAGTGTGTTAGTAGTAGGGAGTGCGCATATGAGAGAAGAAGAAGACCGTGGAGAGCGAAGACCAAAACCATCAAGTGAGAGAGAGATAAGAGGAAGAGAGAGTGAGCTATAGTAGATGAGAAGAAGACCGTGGAGAGTGAAGACCAGAACCATCAAGTGAGAGAGAGATAAGAGGAAGAGAGAGTGAGCTATAGTAGATACTTACCTGAAGAGTGTTGAGCTTGGTGTTGGTAACAAGCACTGATGAGCGCAGATGTTGAAACTCTCGATGATCGAAGAAGACTTGTTATCTTGTTGAGCATTGGACAGTTGAACTTTGGATCCTCTCTCTATAATCTGGTTATGATATTTGAGTTGCGCTATGTGGTCTACTACTCATCTTCTCTTTGTGCAATGTATGACAATGCAATTTGTGTGATGTACATGCTGGAGTGAGCACACTATCGTGTGGTGAGCTTTGAGGCTCATTACAAATTGGTATCGGAGAAGCACTCGTTACACTCACTGGAGTTCACTGGCAAGCATAAGGCCGGCGAGAAAAGAAGTTTTGAGGAGGCGAGAGAAAGTGGTGAGGGATCTGGAAGGAAGAGTGTCGAAGAAGAAGGGGCTTGAGTGGAGGATTACCTACCTTATTGGAGCGGCGCTGGAGCGCGGAGCATACGTGGAGCTTCATCGGCCGACGACATATCAGCGAAGAACCTCTGCCTCCATAAGACCTGTCTACATGCTGATTCTGTGTGAGCTTGGTACCTTCCCATAGTCCTGGTGGTCGCTGCTGCTGTCTGGTCGAAGTCGTGGACAAGTCGTCAACATCAGCAGGATAGTAGTTGAGGTTGACGGGGTAGTTGGTTGGTGTTGGGCTCAAAGCTACGAAGTAGAGTCAGGCTGTCTTGCGATTCGGTGAGTCGCAATTTTGACAGGTTGTGGTCTGGTCTGCAAAGAAGTGTTAGTGTACTTCGAATTTGAGTCGAGTCCATCCAATCAGCAATCGTAAAAAATAGGAAAAAAGTCTAGCCAGACAGCGTTGAGAAAAAACCCGGCCAGATCCCAACCATCTAAGGTAGACTAATTAGGACATGGGGGGTCTACGTGGTGGGGGAGTGGAGGTACCCCTGTGTTTGTTCCATCATGGATAATTACCCCATGTATGGGATGATGACATTGTCTATTCTTTTGGGACCACTATTCCAGCTCTTCTTCCCTCTTGGTTTCGGGAGGATGTGCACCTCCAATATGATGATGGAATCCGGAAAGGTGAAACCCGAACTCTCTGCCGCAGAGCAGGCTGATGTAGTTCTTCGCTTGATCGAGAAGAAGAAAGCAAAAGAAGAGAACAAAAAACAAAAAGAGGAAGAAGTAAAGAATAAACCCCAAGTAGAGGAAGAGAGAATAAAAAAAGAATTAAAAGAGAAGATGAAAAAACAGTTGCAGGAAGAATTGAAGCTTATTGAAAAATAAGAGGAACGTGAGGATGAAGGGGAGAAGCTAATTTGACATAGAACTGAAAGAGGAGAGACTAGCTAGTCCGACGGAATTTCTACTATGCAGTTAGAAGCACTGGACTGGTTAGGGCAGTATGGATATAAAGGTGAAACGGTTGTGAAAACAGATGAGGAGAAGAATTACTTTATTACAAAATTGACTGCAGCTAAAGATGAAGCAGAAAAATAACTCATGTTGGAAGCTGCATAGCATGTTGTTCGCGTTCGGTCGCCGAACGTGAACGTTCGCGACCGAACACGAACGGGTCGGAAAACCAACCGAACTCGAACCTTTTTTATTTTTATTTTTCTATATATGGGTTTGTGGGAGGGGGGGGGGGGGGGGGGTCCCCCCCTGGGGGGGGGGGGGGGGGGGGGGGGGGGGGGGGGGGGGGGGGTCCCCACCCCTGGGGGGGGAAGGGGGGGGKGGGAAGAATGGTTACGGGAAGCGGCAGCCACCACCCCTCCACTACCCCGTCCAACCACCGGTTGCTGCAGCAGGCATAGGGTCACATCATACCGTCCCTGTCCCCGACCATCCAACCCCCCCCACACCCCCCCCCCCGCCTCGCTCATTCAGAATCAAAGTGGTCTTTGTCCTATTGCAAACAACGAAAGCATTGAAGATGAGAGTCGTGAGAGAGCAGTCGGGATCCGGATAGAGAGGAGGAGGAGGACGACGAGGAGGAGGGTTGGGCGAGGACGACAACGACGACGATGTCAAAGAAGAAGAAGAAGAAGATGATGAGGATGACGACGAGGGTGTCGAGGCCGTAGAAGAGGATTGTTTGGCGTTTGAATCAAATCAAGATCAAGATTCTATTCAATCAACGAATCGAATCGATTCATTGATTGAATCGATCGATTGATTGAGGAGGAGGGTAGCGGAGGAGGAGGAGGATGAGGAGGAGGGGAGGGCGACGACGCCGACAACAATGAGGACGTCAAAGAAAAAGAAGAAGAAGAAGAAGAGGAGGAGGAGGAGGAGGGAAGGGCGACGACGGAGGAAGTCGGGATCCGGATAGGGAGGAGGAGGAGGAGGAGGCGGAGGAGGAGGAGGCGGAGGAGGAGGAGAAGGAGGAGGAGGAGGAGGAGGGTTGGGCGACGAAGATGACGACGTCAAAGAAGAAGAAGAAGAAGAAGAAGAAAAAGAAGAAGAGAAGAAGAAGAAGAGGAAGAGGTAGAAGAGGAGGAGGAAAGGGCGATGACAATGGCGCCACCGCCGCCGACGACGAAGAAAAAGAAGACGAAGAAGACGAAGAAGAAGCGGGAGAACGAAAAAAAAAAGATTCGAAGAAGAAGAAAGTTGAAGAAACTTAGAAAAGTGGAAAAAAAAAGAGAAAAAAAGTTGAAAAACGAAAAAAAAGAAGAAGAAGAAGAAGAAGAAGATATGGCGGAGGAAGAGGAGGAGGAGGGGGAGGAGGAGGAGGAGGAGGCGGCACACCTACCCAGGGGTTAGATGCTCCGCTGGAGAATGCTGCGCGGGGACGAGCGACGGGGCAACCCGATTGTTCGTTCAAATTCGAATGGGGGCCCCGGCTGCCCCTTCCCGCCAGGCCGCCCGCCCAACCCCGCCCCCCCCCCCCCCCCCCTACGGCCCCAAGGACCCCCCCAGACCCTCGGAGGGCGGGTAACACCCGCCGGGCGAACGCATTCGCAGACCTCCAAAAGTTGTTCGTGCAAACGCGTTCGCTTCCCGTTCGGGCGAACGGCCGAACGGGTTCGCACGTTCGAAAAACTTCCGAACACATTCGGTGTGCTACACAGGTTGGAAGAAAAACGGGCAGAGTTACATAATAAAATGCTGGCAGCAAAAAAGCAAGAAATGAAATGAAAGAGAAAAATGCAACCAGAGCGGGAGAGATTGCAACGTGAATTACGAGAACAAAAAGAGAAACAAACAGCTACTGAACAACAACTCTCCCTCCGAGCTGAGACAGTTCTTTACACCAAGCAAGAGTTCGCTGCATTAAACAAGACGGTGTAGAAGATTGAGCACCATCTGTTCCAATTTGACGGAGTCTGAAACACCTTCCTGCAGAGATCTGCCCAAGAGATAGACTAGCATATGAAAGCATATATTGAAAAGTTGGATGAGCAAATTAACAAAAAGTTTACCCCCGCCGTGATTGAGAAGATAATTTGTGGTGGCGGAGGAGGTGGAGGAGATTGAGATGGAGATGGAGATGGGGATAGAAAGAAAAAAAGGATGCAAAGAGAAGAAGCGAAGGAGATTAGAAAAATAAAAGTGAAGGTTCCGTGGACTTACACAGGTAAAAGAGAAGAGAGCATTTTCCACTGGCAAGCAGCAGTAGAAACTTACCTGTACGGGCAAAGGATTCCATATTGGGATAGAGTCCTTATGGCAAGTTCGTGTATGGTCGGTGACGCGATGAGTTTCCCTATATCCCTGCAAAAAGAAGCAAATTGTCATACCATGATTGAATACTCCCAACTGACCCGAATAGAAGACTTCTTCAACGCACTTCAGGAAAGATTTGAAGACAAGAACCTTGTGCGTAAGGTAAAGTATTTAATCGTCAACATAGCTGACAGCAGTGACAGGAAATGGAAGAGTGCTCTGGCACTTAAAGCTACCATGGATGAACTTCTGCAATGCCCTGAACATGGGTTAACACCGACACAAATCTTGAACAACTTTGCTAGAGTCTTGCCCGAGCCGCTTCGCACCCAGTTATATCCCCGCACAAAGGAAGAGGGGATGACTTATGAAAAGTTCAGCAAGATCGCTGTAGATAATGCTGGCTTCCTCATGGAGGCAAATTACTGTCACTATTGGAAAGACCTGCAAGCAAACAAAAAGTGGCAAAACTGAACAATTTCAGAAAACATACCTGGGAAAGAAAAACTTCTTCTGACGTTTGAGGAAGGAGGAATAAAGTCCCTACCATGTGAACAAATAGATTATCGTTTGGAAGGGGACGTCAACGATCAAATAGTTCAGGAGAGGGACTATGCAGCCATTGCAGCCCGCAGGGGAGGGCGACAACAAGGTAGAGGCCGTCACGGTGGTAGAGGAAGAGGAGGCCGCGGTTGTGTAGGGCAAGGACCCGTTACCCAGAGGGGTAGTGGTGAAGGTAGCTACTACGTGGGTGGTAGGGACAATGGTCTCTCGCAAGGCGGACGAGGTTCGAACTCCACATGGGGTAGAGGAAGAGGTGGTTACACGCGGCCATATCCTCCCCATCCTGGCATTCCCGTAGACAAACCATTAGAGCAAATGTGGATCGATGAAAAAACTTGGGAAGAAAGGTTGCGGGACAGTGTTTCAAATGTGGTGACCCTGACCACATAATTCATTTTTGCCCAGAGTATAAGTACCCAAAAGGGAACAACCAGTAGGGGTTACAGTTGCTCCTACAGGAGCCTCGGGTGCAAGCAGACAGACATCCTCTCATCCGAAGGCTCCAATTGCAGAAACTGAGGTGATAACCACTCATCGTCGAGCCTGGACCGAAATAAAAAAAATGAAAGGACAGTTAATTATAGCAGATATGAAGGTAACTAAGATCAGGATTGGTGCTTTGATTGATAGTGGGTCAACCCGCAACTTTATAAGTAAGACAGGTTTGCAAAAACTGCGTCTTGGTCTTAAGGTACAGAAATTAAAGAAGCTCATAGTTAGCAAATTAGCTGACAATAGAGAAATGATGATTGATAAGTATGTTGCAGGGGTTAGGGCATACTTCCGACTAGAAGAAGAGAGGAATGTGGAACGTGTTCTCCACTCTCAGACTCTCTTGGTGGAGGACAGTCTCCCTTCTAACATCACTCTAGGAACTGATTGGGGACAAGTTGATGGAGACGTAAAACTAGGAGAGCTTGCGTGTTATCTTCCTAGTTCCCAAGGTGGAAAGAAAAAACTACGTTTGCATCATGAATCTGGTGCTGAAAGCAGCTTAGCTCATTGTTGTATGAGTGCCCCAACGTTTGACCGTCATGTAACAAGAAATGGTTTGATTGATCAAATTTTTGTGGCATATGTGCGTCCAGTAAAGGAAGACGAGCTTAAGGAAGAATTCAAACCCTCAGAAATCGAAAAGTTGTTGAAAGAATTTGCAGATGTGACAGAATCCCCAAGCGGAGTGGTGGATCAACCCATTAAGCACCGGATTGAGATTGTGCCCGGTAGCAAGATCCCCAAGCAGCCAATCTATAGGATGTCACTTAAAAAATTGAATGAATTGCGAACACAATTCGATGAGTTGTTGGAAAAGAGTTAGATGAGGCTTAGTCATTTGCCTTATGGTACGCCAGTGTTATTTGTGTCGAAGAAAGATGGCGGGGTACGCATGTGTATAGACTATAGAAATCTTAATGATATAACAATTAAGAGTGTTGAGTCATTACCGCAAATTGATGACTTATTAAACAGAGTGCAAGGTTGCAAATGTTTTACTAAGATTGATCTAAAGTCTGGTTACCATCAGGTCGAAGTGGAACCAGAAGATCGGCATAAGACTATGTTTTGGACCAGGTACGAGCACTACGAGTTTATTGTGATATCGTTCGGTCTAACGAATGCACCTAAAACTTTTCAAAGGAGTATGAATGATCTCTTTCGTGAATGGCTTGACAAGTTTATCATTGTATATTTCGATAATATTCTCATTTTTAATAAAAGTCTAAGTGAGCACATCGAGCACCTTCGACTTGTGCTAAATAAGTTGCATGAGGAAAATTTTTAAGTTACCCGAAAAAATGTGAGTGGGCGAAGCGTCAAGTCTTATATCTCAGACACATTATAGATGGAGATGAGATCACACCGAAAAACGCAAAGATTGCAGTCATCCGAGACTGGCCCAACCCTAGTACGATGACGAAACTACGATCATTCCTCGGTTTGACCAACTATTACTGCAAGTTCGTAAGGAACTTCACGGTAATTACTGCCCCCCTGCGCAGATTACTAAAGAAAGAAACAATCTGGAAATGAGACCAATATTGTACGTTCTCTTTTAAGCGTCTGAAAAAATGTTTGATTAACTATCTGGTACTTAAAGTCGCTGACCAGTCATTGCCCTTTGTTGTGACAACTAACGTTAGTCAATATGAGATTGGGGCCGTACTTCAACATGATGATGGAAATGGGTACAGGCGAGTTCAGTTTATGCCTCGACGACTGCCTAGTAAGAAGGTCGCCGCTTCCACGTATGAAAGAGAGTTGTACGCCCTCCGGGAAGCTCTGAATCATTGGCCACATTATCTTTTAGGTCGCCACTTCAAAATGTACTCAGATCATGAGACACTTCGCTCGCTGAAAACGCAAGTCCGAACGACACCTAAACTAACAAGGTGAGCTGCAGAAATTGATCAATTCGATTTTGAACTCAAGTCAGTTAAGGGGAAGTATAATGTGGTTGCTGACGCATTAAGTCAAAGATACTTTTTCGTTGCAATTATTACCTACTTAGATGTAGGCACCGAAATACAAGAAAAGATCAGAAATGCGTATGTTGCTGACCTTGTCTATGGTACTTTGGTAAAGAAAGTACAAGAAGTGCCTCAAGAGTTCCCTGACTTCCGAGTGACCCAAGGACTACTACTATGTGAAAGAACGGATGTACATGACAAGCTTGGTATTCCAAACAAAGGAGAAATTAAGAGTGTGATATTGGGCGAGTGTCATGCTACCGAAGGTCATTTTGGGTGAAAAAAAACTTGCACCAATCTCTTGCATTCCTATATTTGGTCGTGAATGAAACATAATTGCATCTTGTGTGTGCAAAACTGTCAAGTTTAAAGAAACAAGAGTTCTACACAGTCTCCCCTTGGTCTACTAAAACCTTTGCCTATCTCGTCAGGTCCTGGGGACACAGTGTCCATCGACTTTATGGATACCAAAGTCAAAAGCAAAAATGGAAATAGTCAGGTTATGGTCATTGTTGACAAGTTTAGCAAATTCATTGTGTTTGTGCTACTTCCCGCAGAAGCTAAAACATATTTGGCGATCCGAGAATTTTTTAATCATTGGGTGAAGGACTATGGACATCCCCTAACCATTGTAAGTGACAAAGATTCTCGCTTTACGGGTGAGCATTGACAGCAATGTGTATGGCTCTAAACTAACGATGTCCTCATGAAGGCATCCTAAGATCAATAAACAGACCGAACAAATGAACAAGGTGTTGCAGCAAACAGTGCGTATGTATATACGTCCCGACCAGATCAATTGGGATGAACACATGTTCAAAGTTGCTAATGCTTATAACAACTCGATGCATTTGTCGACTTTTAGAACGCCAACAAAGTTACATTTCGGATGGCGCCCTCGAAAGCCTATAGATGGTCTGGACTCTAATCAATCACAGAGACTTTCGCCAGGAACCAAAGAATTTGCATTGCAATATCAGAAAGATATAGCTAAATTTAAGGATAACATAATTAAAGCATATCATCAGATGGTAGAGCAAGCGAATAAGCATCGACGACCCTCTCAATTTGTTGTAGGAGATTTGGTATGAGTGAAATCTAAGGAATTTCAAATTATCTTTTTAAAGAGAATATTTCTCAAAAACTATTACCAACCTACAGAGGACCATGACAACTTTTAGATGTGATAAGAATGTGGACGGACCATTTTATATTATAAAAATTCCTCCTCATTTACATACATACCCTGTGTTCCATGCGTCAAAACTTCTGCCCTGCATAACTAATGACATGTTTCCCAGTCAAAGATCAGCAATACCACCTGATATGGATGGGAAGTATGATGTAGACAAAATTATTGTTGAAGATAAATTTAAGACTGAACACAGAGATAGACCCCAGCGACAGTATAAGGTAAGATTTACGTATCAAGAACCAACTGAAGATCGCTGGTTTACAAGAGAAGAGTTGATTCAAACAACACCGAGTATAGTGTTTCATTATGAACGAGCAAGAAGAGGAATCAATATAGTAGATAGATAAGAATGATATTTCTCTGAGGACCTCGAAATTAGGCCGGCGAGAGTAAAAAGGCTTTCACGATTTAGACCCCGAGTCGTAACCCCAACATAAAGGGGCCAAGTCGGCCAGAACATGGAGTTGCGAATCAACATTCCTAAGGATAAGTTTTCCTAAGGCAAATGTCGCGTCCAGACTGAAATGAAAAGTCATTTTGCAAAAGTCACATCCAGGTCCTGTCTGAACAGTCAAATCTGAGGTTGAGTAGAGATCACGTCTGTGCAGCAGATAGTCAAAGGTCGCAGGCCCAATTTAGTCTCTGTCCCAGAGGTCACATCTTGAGTCAAATCAGAAGTCCAAAAGGCAGGCCCGAAAGGCCACAACAACAGCAGACCATGGGAAAGGTACTGTGACTCACACTTCGCAACAAACAGGCAGTGGGCATGCGGTACCAGGGAATTCGGCCAGAGGCTGGCCCAGCCAAGACCAGTCCAACACCACAAAAGACTGGCCAGCCTCTCATTTGGCAGATGTTCATTCGCATGAGAGTGTGGAAGTGCTAGTGCACTTGTGCGCCAGATGTGAGAGAACTGCTCTATGCCAGAGAGCAGCGCCGAGTGAGATGAGAGAGAGAGGAAGGTGGACGCTGGCAGGGAAAAGGCAGCCATAGCTGCGCCAGCACTAGGAGGCAATATAGTTAGTAGTAGAACAGTGAGTAGTATTCAGAGTTGATCCTCATGAGTGTGTTAGTAGGAGGGAGTGTGCATATGAGAGAAGAAAAAGACCGTGCAGAGTGAAGATCAGAACCATCAAGTGAGAGAGAGAGAGAGAGATAAGAGGGAGAGAGAGTGAGCTATAGTAGATACTTACCTGAAGAGTGTTGAGCTTGGTGTTGGTAACAAGCACTGATGAGCACAGATGCTGAAACTCTCGATGATCGAAGAAGACTTGTAATCTTGTTGAGCATTGGTCCGTTGGACAGTTGAACTTTTGATCCTGGACCTCTCTCTATAATCTGGTTATGATATTTGAGTTGCGCTATCTGGTCTACTACTCATCTTCTCTTTGTGCAATGTATGACTATGCAATCTGTGTGATATACATGCTGGAGTGAGCACACTATCGTGTGGTGAGCTTTGAGGCTCATTGCAATAGTGAAAGGAGGACCTGGGTGTGAGCAGGTCCTCAGCTACGGGCAAATGATGAGAAAGCTGCAAAAACGAAGAGTGGAAAAAATAAAACCATTGATAGTGGCTGTATATCTTTCCATGTTCCAGAGGACTATTTAATCTAATTTTGTGAGCAGTGTAGAGAGAACCCTTGTCTGAGCAGGCCCTCAGCTACGGGCAAATGAAAAAAGAGCCAAAAGAAAAGGACAAAAAAAGAAAAGATTCATTAGAAAGCTCTCTGGACGTGAACGCGGTCAGATTCGTCCAGCAAGCACGTCCAGAGCTTTCCAGAAGTCCGTGAGAGGCGGGCTCTTATGTACCCTGTCGTTTGTTTTGTCCCAGTCGAAGTCCTTGCTTGTGCCTGCCCAGCACTTTGCAATCGTAATTTTTGTTTTTACTTCGCTTGTGTGAGGTATCCTGCGCCCGTGCATGTGGGAACACGTGCATGGAACGAACCAGCAGGAATACTTCTACTCCATTTGCCCGTTTTCCTTGGGCCCAGCCTTTTGCTTCCCCGTCGCACTGCCAGGCCTTCCCCGATGCCCGTGTTAACCGACGCATATTATTTTGTCAAGCGGGGAAACGTACTGGTGGTTTAGTAGGAATTACTCCTAGTTCGAAATGTAAAATCAAACAAAGAAAATGATGCAATAAACTCCTCTCCCCCTCCTCTGTCTATTCTCTCCCCTATCTATTTCGGCCTTGCTCTTCTATGATGGTTCTCTAATTCCGAAATGTGCATTCAATCTAGATACGGACTTGCAATCAGCTTTGTAGACTTCACGTTGAGCGCTAGGTTGAGATTTGTGTGACATTGCTGATTGGCTTCCTAATGGGGTTGGGTTCATTGCAATGAAAACATCCAAAACAAAAAAGCATGCAGAAGCAGAGCCAACAAACAAAAGGTCAACCCGGCCCATGTGGGTGAATGGTGCACCCATGAACTGTGGGGAAACAAAGAGAAGGCAGTAGAGTAAGAAGGAAGTGCATGCAGGATTGGAAGGGGCTTGGAGGGAAAGTGGGGATCACAAACAGGAGGACAGGGGTCTACAGGAGTTTGACAACAAGTGACTGGAGAGCAACACAAAGCAAGAGAGTACCGTGTGACTTCATTAAACCACCAGTACTGGGCCCATACATCGGCTGCTGGCCGTTGTCATTAACGGCCCACAACTTCCGGGCTTCGGAATTCCAGACCTCAATGGCTGGAAGCGCCAGCCAAAACAAAGTCGAAACAGCGCCGCGGCGGTTCGGGAAAACTTGGCGCGCAGAGGGTCAGCCGGCTCGGCATCGATAGCTGGGCCAAGCACTGGTGGCTTAACAACATCAATGTCAATCTGAACTTGCCACAAACTTCCTTTCTTTTCCCCTTACTGTAGCATGTACCCTGCATTGATGATTGTTTTCTTTTCTTTTCTTTTTGTTGAAGTAGATGAGAATGAAACATCATTAAAATAGGGACACTTGAACCTTGTGCCTTCTCCTTTGGGCAGCCCGCCTTCGGCTGGCCCCGCGTTGGCACTGCTGGTTTAATGACAGGCACTAGGGTGTAGTTTAAACCACCAGACTCACGAGTACGTTTCCTAGCTATTTTTTAAGAGTTTCGGTTTGGATGCTGCCGCAACTTTCGGGTCTTTGGCCGCCGGGGCAAAATGGCGGGCAGCAGCAGCCAAGGAGGCCCGTGCTGGAGGCGCTGGCTGCCTTCTCTCAGGAGCGCAACGAGGTACTGGCAGCAACACATTTCCATCCCTGGAGAAAAGTGCCTCAGAAGTACTGGTAGTTTAATGCCTACGAGAACTCAGGGCACACTCACATTACAATCTCTTCTGGTTTCCAGCGGGTGCTACTCCCCACCAATAGACTGGAGTGACTCGCGGGATAGGTAGGACTCGTAGGAGTGCATGCTCTTACTTTCACTCCTATCTACTCCCGCTAGTGTTTATCTTTATAAATACAAGTGGACCTGCCGCAGCTATGCTGCGGTGAAGGACGATGATAAAAACATTACGTGAAACACCCCAGCCATCAGTTGAAACAATCCATGGAATCCTTAATTCATCACACGGAGGCTGTGTCTGTACCAGCTTCTTCTACGTACACCTGTGTAGAAGCACCCGTGTGATAGAGTTAGCTATATTTTATGCTTTTATTTGGCCCCATCTTTGCAATGTACGCCTATCAGACGCTGCCCAACTTTGCAAAATGGCCAGGCAGTCGCCTAGTTTCCATAGGGGCAATTGGAAAAGGGCAAGCAAACTTGCACACCCATCTGACAGGGGCAAAACACAAACATGTCAGTCCAAAAGGCCATTCCGCTGTGGCCATATCTTTTAGGGACATTTTGACATATATGTCAACTTACAGGGTTATGTGGAAAATCCCCCCCCCCCTCAAAAACAAAAGGAGACTCTCTCTCTCTCTCTCTCTCTCTCTCTCTCTCTCTCTCTCTGTGCTCCGAATGCCTTCTCAACCACGTCACACTTGACAACTTCAACAAAGTGGATATGTCACATATGTGGCATGCCACGTGGCCATGTCATCTTCCAATGCGACCACGTGGCAATTACAGCCTGCCGCTTGATGTCTGTTGTGGAGGTTCTATTAGCACTCTCTCCTTTTTTCCCTTCTTTTTTTTTACCACCTTAGTTTCCCCTGCCCTCCCCCACCCCCCCTTTCCCAGCTGTGAGGAGAAACGAAAGGGAAAAAAAATGCGTGTGTGTCTGCGCCCTCCTCTCCCTTGCCACTCCCCTGGGCCCCCCCACCTCTCTCCCTCCCGGAGTCGTCATCTCATGGCACCCTCCGACGGAACGTGAACTCATTCGATCCTTCTGACTCTCTTAGCTGCAACTCGTGTCCTCCTCACCTCTCTCACTTCCTCTCCTCTCCTCTTTCATCTCCCCCCCTCTCCTCTCTCTCACCTCCCAAGCAGCCCACCTTTGATGATTATCCCCAACTCAGCCAACTGTGAACCCACGTAGGATTACCTCAAGCCAAGCGCAGCCACCAATCCCCCTCTCTCCCTACCTCCCCGTTTTATCCACTTGTTATTGCACTGCTGGCTTGCCTATATATTTCCCCACCAGCCGCGATGTCCCCTCTTGAACCCCTCTTAAACCACCCCTGACACCTCCTCTACCTACCCAGTTCTCCCCGCCACAAGCGGCCGAAGCACAGCGGACCTGTGTGCCTACGTGGCACCGTCGGCTGCGGATCCTGCGGCCGCGCCACGGCCTGGCGGGGGCGCGCGCGGGAAATCGGCCGGCGCGCGCAGCCTGCGCACCACGTCCTCTAAAGGACTGCACAAAAAAAAACATAAGAATTTTTTTTTTGGGGGGGAGGTGTTTTTCTTGACTGCCTTAGATAATTAAAAAAATAGAAAAAAAAAATCATTGATTGATTGTTTGTTTTGACTGACTGATTGATTGATTGATTGATTGATTGATTGATTGGTGGGGGAGGGGTCCTCCCTCCCCTCCCCGGCACACACACACCCACCCACACACACACACACCGCGCGCACACACACACACACACACACACACACA
>BFEA01000259.1:1898732-1921232 GCA_003427395.1 Chara braunii | reverse complement strand
CTGGCCAGCCTCTGTGACATTGATTTTGATTAAATCGACGATTTGGGTAATGAACGATAATGGTCAGTGGAGTGTAGTTGTTTATAGACGGGCTTACTATACACTCGTTTGTTTTGATGATGGGTTTGTTGAGGCTTTTGAAATGCTTTTAGATGGATCTATCGGTGAATTGTTGCGTCTCTTTTACCTTCTAATATAGTAATTTGATGAACATTTTGGTATTGAACTTCTTTTAGAGTTGTTATAGGCTAACGAGAGATTAGGGTTATTTTTACGAGTTTTCTCTTGTTCTGGGTTTTGATAGCGTTAGGAATTCCGTTGTCTTGAGAAGTGGATAGGAACTGTGAACCCTGAATTGGTTGTTTTTTCATCTGGTAGGTCATTTGTTAGTTCCCTTGTTAGGGTTGGCTTTGTTACAATTTCTATTTAGCCTCTCTTCTTTTGGTGTTACTAGGGTTAGGAGTGCCGCTTTAGGCAAAATTAATTGTAAAACCGGGTTTGGCACACTTCAGGAATTTTGGATTTATACCAATGGGCCTAAAACTGTTGAAATATTGATCCAAGATCGAATCCAGATACGATCAGATGACCAGATTATAGTAATTCTGAATTACTAGGGGGCAGTCAGTTCAATGACGATATCTCAAGGTCATCGTTTGGGAAAAAAAAAAAAAAAGGAATTTTGGATTTATTAGGGTTAGGACTTCCTCGTTTAAATTTTAGTTCTGCAGTCGACTTGTTTACGGTTTGTCCATTTTGTTTGTGGAGACGGATGTAGGGATTTGTGGAATGGCTCGACGTCCTGGTGTTGAGGAATTTTTGGATTGCCGTAACTTTCAAGTTTTTTTGCATTTCGACACACTTTGTCTCGACTTGTCTCACTTGTGAGTGTTGGCTTGTTCAGGACTTGGGGGCTCGTTCCACACTCTCGAGGAAATGATCGTTCCACTTATCCTCGGGGAAGAAATTGGAAAAAAAATGTGAAAACATTTCCTCGGGGATTCCTCGGGCTACAGCCATTTCGACACGTTCCCCAAGGGACCTCCCGAGGTCCCTCGGAGGTCGAGCATCCGAAAGAATCGGGATGTCGTCGGCAGCTCTCTCGACGACATTTTGCGACGACCGTCTACCATTGTTGTTCCTGCCGCCCGTGGACGGACATCTTCGATCGGCAACGGTCGGCGTCATGGAGCAGTCCGCCAACGGTCCCCTTTTGCGGCCTGCTGGCCTCCACGACGTCTAAAAGCGGCTGTCTTGCGTCGCCGCCCTTGGCCCCGAGCAGGAAGGCCCCCAACGGTCGCCGGATTCGAATATTTCAACCGTCCCCCGGTTGGGCGATTGCGCACTGTCTTCACAAACGGAATGCGTTACCCTGCTTTTGTCGTTTGCTGCGTTCAGGCATTTGCAGCAGAGTGTCCCTCGCCGTTACGTGATAGATCCCCCGTTGTCTTCTAGCTGCCAACGTCATCCACGTGCCTTTCATGACCGACGTCTTTCGGAGGCTGCCGCTGCTGCTGCTGGTCGTCCTATTGCTCCTCCTCCTGGTTGTCTTCCACGTGTGCATCCTCGGCAGCGTTCCGCGACGTGGTTGCAGAAGGAGGTCTTTGAAGAACAACGCCAGGATGGACGGCCGGCAGGCGATCAGCGGGTCGGCAGGGGAGCACGGTGGGCGGTGGTCTGGGCACAACCCATCGAATAGTTCAAGGCCGTCGGAGCGGTCCGGGTACGCGCACCTGCCACCGCACTTGCAACCTCTGCCTGACACAGACGACGAGGAGGCGGATGATAGACGGTCATGGACCGTGCCGCTGGGAAGCGGATCCACCCAGGAGTGGGCGCCTACAGAGCTGTTTGGAAGCCGCGAGGGCGGTAATGGGCAGTCCTACACCGAAATCCTCCAGCAGGGGCTCAGCGACCACGATGGCGATGGCGGCGTGAATCTGTCGTTTGGACTTGGTAGCGGGAGGTCTGCAGCCGTCTCTCGAACGGCCGTCGTAAACCCCCATCCCGACGACGATGGCGGCGACGTGACGGCTGTTCAGCGAACACCCAGGTCTCCAGCGCCGCTGCGGGAGGCTTCGGGGAACAACAAGGATCCTCCAAGGCAGCGTCTTCTTCCGGCGTTCGCGAATGGCTGCTCTCATCCTCCCCTCGGTCCTCTGCAATTGACACCTGATGAGTATCATGTTCACGGCCGCTGCCACAGCCGCCCTCTCCGCCTTGCTGAGTGTGTCATGAACCGCGTCCCCGTCCACGTCCATCGCTTGTCGTCGCCAAGTGAAGAAGGCTCGACTTCGGTGGGAACAACAGCGATGCCGCGTCGTGACAACYCGACTGTACGGCGTGCACGTCGACGGCGAAGGTGCGCGTAGCGAAGTAGACAACGTTGGCGATCGTGTGACGGCGGCCGTGCTGCTTCGGACGTATTCATGGACGCTCGGCGAGGCAGTAGAAGCTACGCAGCCGCCACCCCGTACCCAAACAGTCCCGCCGACAAATGTTGCTGCTGTCAGCCGTAAGGGACACCCACGCCGCTGTCATTCGCTTACGCGAATTCGAATTTCGAAATTCGAATCCGGGACTGCGCACCATTTTCGTAGCCTCTTTTTTTTTTCCGCGGTGCACTTTCGAATTCGCGCCGCCCACAGCTCCTGGACCAAGGACGACGCCACGGACACAACTCGCTGGACCAACCTTGCCACCCCCCCACATCTGCGTATCGAAATATCTAACTGGCCGCGGGAGCACCTGAGGAATCGTCCTCGGGGAACATTTCCGAGGATGAGTGGAACGAAGGCGGGAATTTCCTCGGGCGACTCCAAGGAATCATCCTCGGGGCCTGAGGATGCCCCGAGGAGTGTGGAACGAGCCCCTTGCTCTACGTCTTGTCGTATGAGTCCTATCCATGATACGGTCGACTTGTTATGATGTTTGTGCATGCTTTGGTTTTTCTTTTCTTTCCTTTTTTCACAGGGGACGGGCTCCGCTTGCAGAAGTGGAGCGGGAGACCTCGTGGCCCCTGAATTTGCGACTCACTTTCATTGTATTTTAGCCTTGGGCACAGGGCCCTTAATACAAAGGAACCGTGTTTGTTATTAAAAAAAAAAAAAAAAAAAAAAAAAAAAAAAAAAAAAAAAAAAAAAAAAAAAAGACAAGTTGAATAACCCAGAACAACAAAAGACAAAAGAATTGAATTCAGGTGTACTCACAGTCGCACATTTTGCTATGGTCTGGCCGTAAACGTGGTCAGGTACGTTTAAACCGCCAGTACTTTTCTTATGTATTGGCCTCGGGCCTGAAATTGCCCTATGCGCCGTGAAAATTTGTTTCCACACGGACGTATCTGCCCACCACCTCCATCCATTTTGCGGCGGGCCTGCACCTCTGTGTTGACCACCGCACTTTTGTTTTTCGAGCGTGGAAAGGTACTGGTGGTTTAGACCGCCAGTACCTTTCCCAGCCAAAAAAAGAAGCCCGCCCGTTAACACGGAGGACGGCGCTGGCCTCTCACGGCGGCCAGATTCATCCCGAATCGTTGGCGTGCAGGGCCCGCGGCCAACATATGGGAAAGGCACTGGTGGTTTAAACCACCAGTACTTCGGCCATACATCGGCCGCCAGCCTTCCACGGGAGGGTTGGAAGCGTTATGGGGGAGGAAGGTGGCGGGCCCAGGGAAAACTGCCCAATGGACTCCAGGGAAAACCCCCTACAGTTATGGAGAGATACGGAGCAGCGCCGAATATGAGACGGGCTTTCTCCTTGATCAGATATCCTGCCAGAGGAGAGCAGGAGATGTCTCATTTCAACGTGCCAGCAAACACTAAACCTATCCTATCAACGAGATTAATCAAAGGGTACAGGAAATACTGATAACCCACGTTCCTATGAAGCCTGGTAATACTCTACAGCTGTGGAAAGATACAGAGAAGCCCAACTATGAGACCGGCTTTCTCCTCCCATGAAGCCTGGTAATACCTTCGAGTAGACTATGCTACTGAAGCGCCGGTATAGTGATGTAATCTTGGGCCGTCCATAAAGAAGACAGGCTGATGCGGAGCACGCGCCCCTTGGAGAAGACTCAGACTGATGCCGGAGCTGGTACTCGAACTCTTGGAAATACCAAAGCACTCTCACCACTGCTGCACGCTCTCCCACCGCCCACAACAGCGCTGCCATGGCATTGCACACAGCGACGTGCATGTTTCCACATGCACGGAAATCCAAGAGGACATACTGGAGTCCATGGACGCTGTTCCCATTTGAAGACACCGACCTGCTGGCAGCAGGAGAGAGAACGGACTTGAGACCGGCACCTCTCGCTCTTGCAGCAGGTCGAATTCAAGCCCCTTAGCGACTTGGAGGTCTGAGTTGGGTATCTGGCTTGCTTGCGGTGGTCTCCCTATCTTGCTCTACCTGTCGGGAAGAGTTTTGTACTCATGCTGAGTTCAGGGGTTAATCCATCAAGAGTGGCCTGTCAAAGGACAGCCATGGGTTAATGTGCAGACAGCGAGCAGGGTTGATCATATGCGTGTGGTACATCCAAGTCGTTGCTTGCCTCGACAACCTCTTCTTGTTGTTCTTCATGCTGCTCCTACACATTGTGAAGAATCAGCTATTCAGGCTGATTTAGGCTGATTTCCAATTGGGTACCTGACCATCTGTATAGGCCAGATTTTGAGGCGGAATAGCAGGATATGCATTTTTATCTAGTCCTAATCTAATGTCATTTTAAGCACATTGTATAACCTGGGCATATCTGTTGGAGTTCTTGGTTCCGTTTCAATAAAATTGGTTGGAAAATACAATATCATGGGTCGCGGCACTACCGAGGCAGTGTGAGTGCCCCCTTCAGTGGTGGGAGCGCTATTCCCTGCAGTTAGCATCATTAGGATAGGAAGCAAACTCGAACTGTATGCATGGTGATCTTGGTTCAATTGATTGTAGATCTCATAGAAGATCCAAGGGTGCGTGGTGAGAAACCCGCCTAGGTGGTTCAGGCTTCCTCGGGATTGCACTGTTTGGGTTAACGTTCAAGTTGTTCAAATGAGTTAGTAGTCGTCCTTTGCTGAGTTTTGGGTAGCGGCAGTACGGAGGCAGTGTGAGTGCCCCCGTCAGTGGTGGGAGCGCTATTCCCTGCAGTTAGCATCATTAGGACAGGAAGCAAACTTGAACTGTATCCATGGTGATCTTGGTCCGATTGATTGTAGATCTCATAGAAGATCCAAGGGTGCGTGGTGAGAAACCCGCCTAGGTGGTTCAGGCTTCCTTGGGATTGCACTGTTTGGGTTAACGTTGATCAAATGAGTTAGGAGTCGTCCATTGTTGAGTTAAAAAAAAAAAAAAAAAAAAAAAAAAAAAAAAAACTTGCAAGGACGTGAAATGGAAAAGGACAAAAAAAAAAAGAATAAAGGAAAAGCACAGTTGGCAGAGCATTTCATGATAACGCTTCGACATACGTATCTGGATGCAGTTTCAGCCTAAAGCCAATGACATTTTCATTGCTTTCATTTTCTTTTTTTCCATGGAAGAGAGAATCCTGGCAGTTTCTAGGCTGACTCCCCGTGAGAAACGGGAAGTATCCAAGTGCCTGACACAAAATGAATGTTTTAGGCACTTTCCCAAAATGAATGTATCCTCCCTCAATTGTGGGAGAATTCAAGTTCCTGTCATGAATGTGAAGGCACTCGCGTTGCACACCATCTTTTCCCGTTTTTGTTTTTTGCTTTTTTTTTTGCTACAAAAGAAAGGAAAAAAAAGAAGAATCTGGGCTGTATCTCGCGTGCCCCAAAGGGAAGCACTACCCCGAGAATGTACTCGCCCTCAGTTGTGAGCCGATACTCATGAATAGGGAGGAGGACGTGCAGCCACCTTTTCTGCCGTTATTTTTTCCTTCTTGCAACTACAAAAAACAAAAACTTAACATGATCCGTGCCCACAAAGACTACAGCGGCCTAAAAGTTTCTCCCCAGTACGAGCTGAAAGTCTCAGCTTTAGCTGATGACTTCTCTGCAATCACTACAAACTCCCAGTCTTCCTTGGAAGCCCTTAGACAGTGCTTAACAGTGTACGAATCAGCATGCGAAATGAAAATCAGTTGGTCTAAGTCAACAGCCCTAACAGCTAACCACAGTGCATTGGCTACTGATATGGGGATCAAATCTACGGCCAATACAGATTCGGAATGGTACCTGGGTACTCTGATCTCCTTCGGGGATTATAGTCATGAACAGGCCAGCATCTTGGAAAATAGAATTAGGGACGAATGCACAAGACGCTCGAAACATACCTTCCACTCCCTCTTCGGGAGAGCATTGGTTACTAACTGCGCCATCCTTTCTACAGGCTGATATATCCTCTCTATTAGAGCCATCTGTTCTGGCTCGGCTAAATTAATCCGCCAATTGCTGACAAGATACTTGTGGAAAGGGGATGCTATAGTCGCAACATGCGTCAGTAAAGTGGCCTGGTGGAAGGTCACCGAGAAGCGGTCCCAGGGAGGCCTGGTATCCTGGACCCGGAAAAACAGAACGACGCCCTCTTATCCAAATGGCCTGTTAGACTACTTACAACAGACCTCCCCCAGCCCTGGATGATTCTTGCACAGTCCATTCTTCACAAAGAATGGGGTCTGGCAGACCCCAAAGCAGTATGGCGGTGCCTCTTACTGCACCCGCTGATCTCCTCAGTCAAATCACCAACGTGGTCTCCTATCCTAAAAGCTTGGGGCAGAATGCTCCCATATACACTGGACAACCCCTCTGACAAGAAAGAAGTACTTCGCACCTGCCTGTTTGACAACCCCGCTATTACTGACCCATCTGGTTCTTCCTTCTCTGTCGCCAGCAAACCCAGAAACTTTGCCAAAAAATGGCTACAAAGAGGAGTAATGGCAGATAAGAACACTTGGTGCATGAGAACAGTGGACAGTGGAAATCTACAGAAGAGTTGAAAGAGAAACGGCAAGGACTACACAGGGTGGAAGAGCACAAGCGGCAGCTGCAGCAGGCCATCCCTCAAGGGTGGATTGACATCCGGTGAGGACTCACAGAATCCTGTGTTCTCAGTCTGGTTACCTGAGAAGAAATACCTCAAGAAGCAATCAGAGGATGCTTGTGTTCATGCAAACCACACCTGGACAGAGGTGGGCGTGGTGGAACATAGCATCAACGGTCTCAAGAAGTTCTCCCTACTTTTGGGTGGGGCTCCCAAGAAATCCTGGAAAGTGGATGCACAGAGAACAGGCTGGGTCCAATCGAATCAATCGGCCTCTTCCACAAGAATCCTGATCACAGATTATAATCCGAAGGTGGGTTACGCCCTTAGATCCAAGGCGTCTACATTACAGGCCAGTGTCTGGAATAACTGGAGGAAGAAAGGGGAGGTTTGTACCTGGCCATCATTCGGCAACACATGGGCCTGTTTTTTCATCTCACTATTGCTCTACATATTGGAAGTCAAAGTTGCAGGCCTCCAATCGCAGCACTTTTACACTCCTGTGTACCTACAGCTGAATGGTGTATAAGCAGAGGGATGGAGATCTCCCCACACTGTGATGTATGCCCACATGAGGCATTGGAAGATTTCAACCACCTGTGGTGGGACTGCATTGTGGCAAAGGTGTTTTAGGACTGGGTCAGTAGTATGTGTTTTTTTGCATATGGTCCAAGCATTGTTAGAACTAAGGAATTCATTATGATGGGTAGCAGGAATCAGGATAAGGTTTCTATCATTGCAAACAATCTAGAGCTATCGGTTTCTGGGTCCTATGGTTGGCTAGGAGGGACAGACGTTTTAAAAACAGAGTCTGGTCCCCAGCTGCCATTAGGAATAAGTTTAAATAGGAATAAGTTTAAATTTGCCATTCCGAACCTTATATTGGCAGGATGGAGGAAACTCCAGGTTACAAAAGATCCATTAACACTGATTTTGGCTGAAGGTAAAATGTTGGATAGATGGAACTCGCCTTTCAAATGGATATCCTTTTCGGAGCAAGGTAACCTGGTAATCTCCAGGCACCTATGGAACAAGGCGATCCACTTTGTGAGGTTATGCTGTTATAGTAAGGGACGCTGGACCCGGTTTCCAGCGAATGCAGCTCCCCACCAGTATGATGGAGTTAATGTTTTCCAAAAAAAAAAAATAAAAAAAAAAATCACCTCAGCTGTATCTCATGTGACTCAAGAAAGAACTCTCTCGAGAATGTATCCTCCCTGAATCCTTGCCATGTACTCATGAAGCTCAAGGCCATTACCTAGAATGCCGTTTTTTTCCATTTCCATTGTTGCAATTGAAAAAAAAAAAGAGAAAACTAGGGTGCGGTCAGGGAGTTTGAAAATACATTTCAAACTGCCGTTTTGGAGTCCAGTCCCCTCTGAAGTTCACACTGCAGGCCGAACTCCGCCGTCGCGTGGCTGTCGCAGGGCAGAGTTGTAACTGCAGTCTAGTCATCCACTTCGGAGGCCCAGGCCGTTTTCCAAAATAGAAAAGAAGAAACAGGAAGGAAAAAAAAAAGATCGTGGCGCTGTATCTTTCCATGTTCTACAGAAAGATTCACTCTCCGTTTCCACGATTGATCTCCAAATGTGCAAAACGAGAGTGAATCTTGGCTTAGAACATGGAAAGATACAGCTCCATGATTTTTGTCTTCTGTGCAACGGGAATACAGGGGCCCCGCGGGATACACGCAGAGGCCCTAGGGGAGACACGTGCTGACAGCAACCCAGTTTCTTTTCTTTTTTTTTTCTCTTTTTTTCCCCTTCTCAGATTTCCCGACCTATGCGTGTCATCCTTGGGGCCTCGTGGCGCTGCATCTTTCCATGTTCTAGCGGAAGATTCACTCTCGTTTTGCCTGGCTCCACTCCTCTCGAAATGTGCAAAACGAGAGTGAATCTCCTCTAGTACATGGAAAGATACAGCGCCATGCTGTGTCTTTTGTGCATGCCAAGAATAGTGGAGCAAGGCCCTCTGTTCTGCTTGAGTGATTGTCTGTGTTTGTATGTTCTGTGCAGGTACACTTCTGCGGTGTCCGAGATGATGACGCGCTCCCACGTCTTGCTTCTCTTCCCGACGGTTTCGACGGCTTTTATGGTTGCTTCCGTGATGGCAGGGCACGATCTTCGTTCGATGATCGTTGATTGGGTCTTCGACTTCGCATCTTCGCGCGATAAGATTAGGGATAGGATTGGGGTAGGTTGATAGTGTTTCGGGGCAAGGCAATGGTATGGCCCCGTCAAAAGGCCAATCTACTTCGCAGATGTTTATCCTCCTCATGAGTCTACTAGGCGGTAGTAGACGAAACGTGTCAAGGGTGTACCGCGTTTTGAAGCTGTGATGTATGATGTTTTTTGGCTACTTCATTTCTTATATAAAGCGTGCGCAACAGATCGTTTCCATGGGTGTATTTCTCGGAATCTATTCTCATGCATATGCTGTCTTGCCGGACAGTTTTTTCCTTTCCGATATTCGTGACAACCACCAGTGAGGTTACACATTGGGCAGGTGGCCACACCTACGCTTAGTTGCTTCATAGGAATTTGTTTTGGCGCGTGTTTCTCGATCATGGAATGCGTGCTACTGCGATGTGCTTTTCTTCTTAGTGATGGTGATGCTCTGATTAGAATATGGGTTTTTTACGACAATGTAACTGGTAGATTCAGGATCGTTTTTCGACAGGAGTAACCGATAGATGTTCCATGTAGCGATCTATCTTCTTTGACTTCTCCCACTGTTCTATGTAGAAAGACCGAGGCGATTGGACTCCTCGCTTGCGATCCTTCGTCTACATCCCGAATATTGCATACCGGATCGAGCGGATTTCCTACTCTTTGTCTTCACGATAGTTTAGACGCGTCAGGTGTACAAACGACTTTTTTGGGTATTTTCGATTCTCTGTCGTTCCTCTCGTTATCCGCCATGGGATCCAACAAGTGCTTTACTTGTGGAGGGGAAGGGCATTTAGCAAGGGAATGCCCTTCCACTCGTGCTAAACCTCCTAATAGCTCCTTAGCGCCTGCGGCTCCTCAGTTTTGGACGCCAAGACGCCAGCCAGATGATTCGGAAGAGAAGGATTTCCTTCGACAACTGATTGCAGAAAAGAAAGAGGAGCAGAAAGGAGATCGAAGAGAAAAGGAGATTTGATGAGCTAATTAGGCAGGAAATTGAAACAAATTCCGAGGCGTTAGAAGCGAGAGTTATGTCGAAAATAGGGAGGCAATATTTGGCAGCTAAAGATGAGGTTAGAAGAGAGGAGTCACGTTGCCACATTGAACGCACCCCGCGAATGGTGCAACGAGAAAAATTGGTGGAGGATTTTGCAGACAAAGGCATCGAGGAAATTGAGGATGAAATAGCGAAGTTGTATGAACTTTGTGATAGGAAGCGCAAAGGTAAGAATCTGTGTAGTACTCCGGTGAGACGTTCCTTTAGGCAACCGGATTTCAATTCTCAAGGTTCGGTGGAAGATGATAGGCCACGTGGGGAGGCGTCTCGTATGGGTGAGATCAGAGGAAAGACCAAGATTGCCGCGGGGAGCGGCCCTGACGGTTTTCTTAGCTACATCTTGGCACAGAGACGGCTCTTGACTCCGAAGACCAAGGATCAACTCTAGGCGATTTGCGCACAGGAAGGCGTGACTTGCACCACGAAGGATCCTACCATCGAACGAATCATTGAAATCCGCGCCAAGTTGGCGTATGAGGGGTTTGTCTTCACTCCCTCACCTTCGATGTCTCCAATGTCGGGACCAGATGACGACGATACTGGGGTTAACTGACTGTCACGGAGGACCCGGTTTTGGCTTTGGTTGAACTTGGTGGACTGTATGAACCATAGGAAGGTAGCGTGGGAGTTGGGTTACTCGCCACGATTGAGGGTATTGTGGGACTCTTGTGTCACGTTGTGCTTTGTGGCTTTGTCTCATTTGGGAGAAATACTTTGGGTAAAAAGGTTCCGGTCTCTTTTACTCGCGGTTGATTGGGATGATTGGAGTACTGGTCCGGTAGTATACTTGCTTACTTCTCCTTGGCGTAAGGCCCAATATATTGGGTGCCCAATTCGGGGCATTTTTATTCGTTGGGATGAGCATGTTCGAACAGTAATTAACCGTGGGTTCGAGACTTCCCCTAAACTCTATAGATGGATCCGTTTGATTGGAATCTGGGATTACGTCACTATACCTTTGGTCAATGGTATCTCATTGGTGGTTACAGCGGAAAGAGTCCTTATTAGGAAATTCTCCCCTTCTCTCAACCATAGACGGCCGATTTCGACGCCGAAGAAATCTCGACGATCTTGGAGAATTAAGAGGAAGGGTAAGCTACCAATCGAGACAGCCTGTGGGATCATCAAGTTCCGGATGAATGGAGGGGAATGGCCAGATAGTCTTCTCCAAACCCTACGAAGCGCTCTCGTTTCTAACCTCCGTGATTTTGATGTAGAAGTTGCATCTGGTAATTTGTGGGCTGATTCCTGGTCAATAATTCGGCGGTGTTTTGGTCTGACTTCGGTGATTCTTGGTGGCTCCACTTCTTCTTAAGGATCTGAATGAATTGCAGAATGGGGGTGTATGGACTGTTTCTTCTTTGGTTTTCACTCCTAGTAGTAGAACCCTGTGTAAGAGCTAACTTACCCTCCTTCTGCGGAAACCTTGGACTCGCCGTTTGTTGAAATTCAAATCGGTCATCACTCTGGTCAAATGGTACAAGGCTATACGCACTTTTTTGGGAAAAAGTACTCGTTCCTCGCTTCGAGGAATCTTGGCACGTTCCCTTAAAAACCGTATCGGTATCGATGTTCGTCGTCATGTTTTGGTATGTATGCCTTTTGACCATCTCCTTAGCTCAGCTCGGGTACATGCTTTAGTGCTTAGAATTTTGGAGTCCTCTTCTTTGCCTAAGCCTGTCCACGGATTGATCGCCAGAAAGGTTAGGTTTGTTTGGAAAAAGAATATTCCTGTGTCGGGTTACCTTGGACTTTTCATCAGGCGACTAAGAATGGAGGTGAGGTGCAATGTTCTTGTCATTTGGAACCTCAGTGGAAACGGTCAGTAGTTCATGTGGTGTCTAGGATTGGAGATATTCCTGGGATTCCTTCAATTCTTCGCAATTCGAAGAACATTCCACGGATTCGGCCCCATGAGGGGGTTTTAGAGTTGGGGAAGCAGTTGGTTTCTATATGTAGTTACCTACATTCCTCATGTATTCTCACTCGTTTCGATTTGCTGATGTGTTGGGATAAGGAGGAAGAAGGGAGCCTTCGATCTCAGGAAGATGCGAATGTTTTGCGGCTCTGGTATTTCAGACTTAGGAAATTTGTGTGTGTCCCTTTGGATCGGAACACGTCGGATACATTGGTTGTTCGTCCGGTGATCTACGATCACCATCTTCGGATGACATTCAGCTGGAATCTGTCGTTTTTACCAGTGCAGTCGGATTTGCTTGATGTGCTAGTAACTATGCGTTCTGAGTTTGAGAGTAAGCAACTGGATGTTTTAGGAAAGTGGGACTCAACTGGGCATTTTGGTGATGCTTACGTATTGCCCAAGCACAAAGATTTGACACGATGGCCTCCGATTTCGCCTACGTGTTCGGATCCAGCTCGCCTAGCAAGTTCCCGGGTCTCTCGAGCCCTCAATTGTTTATTGTTTTCTCTCCCTTCTCGTTCCAACTTTAACCTTCGAGCAGTTATGGACCTGGCTATAGGGTTGGATAGGATGGACCAACGTTTCTGGGGAATCCCTGGTTACTGCGATTTGCTATCAGCATCTTTCGATGTCAAGGACATGTTCATGTCTCTCCCGCATGATGAGATTCGGCAGGCAGTTGATTGGCTCCTGGCTACCTTTCGGCATAAAGGCTACACTGGGGTTAATGTCGTGAAGAGTCATATCTTTCCTTTGGGAAGACACGTGATGAATGTTGGTTGGTCTCGTTTGATTTGGTACGTGAAATGGTCTCATTTGATTTACGTTTCACATATATCATTTATGCGGGAGTCCTACTTCGTCAAATCGTTGGAGTACCGATGGGCAAATCCTCGAGTTGCCCGTTGGCCTGCATTCTCTGCGCCATTCAGAATGGCATTTTCTTTCTTCTTTGGGCCGGGACCGGATTTTCGTTGAAGGGTTTAGTATAGCTGATGACTTGACTATCTTCGTTGCAGTGCGTTCGCAAGATGGCTATGATCGGTCTCGTGGCATCATTGACGACTTCTCTAGATGCTATGGTTCCTCTCTTAGATTGGTTCGAACGGATGAATCCCAGTGTACTTGGACTTTTGCTGGTGTCACTTTTTTCAAACACAGGGTCTCCCTGCGAACGTTGGTAATACTTAAGAATGCAGGATCGATATGGGACACTGGGGACCTGATTTTTGGTTGCTTTCAGGACTACGCCTCCTATTCTAGCAAGAAAGCCAAGGTCGGGGCAATTCTCAGCACTCTACATCGTGTGTTCCGGCTTACCAGTGACTCATGGGGACAGCATGAAGCCATTCTCGTGGTTAAACGGGAACTTTTGATGAGGGGTTACCTGAGGCGTTTTGTGTTGTCGACCTTTCAGAAGTTTGGTACTAAGTCTGGACCTTCGGCTGCCGAAGTAATAGCGGCTGTCGTGTGATTAGGGGCTTGGCATCTTTGCCAAGTAGGCCATACAAGGCCTTGTATACTAGGGGTTACTCTACCGCATTAATGCTTTTTCGGCAGTTCTGATTTCTGCCGCCATGTCATTGGGTGGTAGGGGACTTTTTTTGATGAATCAGGCGCCGAACATTGGCCAGGTGCGAATTTTTCTGATTTTTTCTGTTTTTCCGCCAGCATCAGTTACCGTTGGTTGGAGCCATGGGGAAGCTTCCGGGGGCCCTAGAAAGGGGGTTTCCAATATTTTGTTTGGTTTCCGATGTATTGGACCTGTATTCCTGGATCCGGGGAGGTTTTCCAGACCTCCGAATGCTCTGCTCCGCGTCTGATGCTCCTCTGAGCCTGGGACGGTTGCTGGTACCTCTACTGAGCCTGAGCCTGCGAGGCACTCGTACGACTGGTTATATACCACCTCGGTTGCAGAACTCCTTTCATAGTTGAACGTGCGTTCTCGATGTTCCGCTGCTCTGTTGGTCGATGGTGACAAGTGTTGATGCCGTCGGCACCATCTGCTCTATACAACTGCTGTCTGCCAGCGTGGTTTTGACAGTTGATCCGCTGGCACCGGCGGCGCATTAGACTTGGATCCAGGGGTTCGCTGCGGATTTCATCGCGGGGTTGGAGCATCCGAGTGGCCGCACATGTGCAGGAGCTAGCGACCGTTTGTGTTCTTCTGTGTTCTGCTTGAGTGATTGTCTGTGTTCGTACGTTCTGTGCAGGTACACTTCTGCGGTGGCCGAGATGAAGCGCTCCCAGGTCTTGCTTCTCTTCCCGACGGTTTCGATGGCTTTTATGGTTGCTTCCGTGATGGCAGGGCACGATCTTCGTTCAATGATCGTTGATTGGGTCTTCGACTTCGCATCTTCGCGCGATAAGGTTAGGGATAGGGTTGGGGTAGGTTGACAGTGTTTCGGGGCAAGGCAATGGTATGGCCCCGTTGAAAGGCCAATCTACTTCGCAGATGTTTATCCTCCTGATGAGTCTACTAGGCGGTAGTAGACAAAACGCGTCGAGGGTGTACCGCGTTTTGAAGCTGTGATGTATGACAATTTTTGGCTACTTCATTTCTTATATAAAGCGTGCGCAACAGATCATTTCCATGGGTGTATTTCTCGGAATCTGTTCTCATGCATATGCTATCTTGCCGGGCAGTTTTTTCCTTTCCATTCCTTTACTGGTGGTTTAAGGTCACACCTTTGCTTAAACCACCAGCACTTGGCCCAGCCAGCCCGAGCCTTGAGCGACCGGTATGTCGAGCCTGCCAAGCCTAGCAGTACCAGTAGCTGGACGGGCCGAGGCTGGGGGGACCAGTTGGAAAACAAAAACAGCAAAAAAAAGAAAAAGAACAACAACGATGGGGGACGTTAATGCAGGTAGATGCACTCTCCCGAGTGCTAGTGTGAGCACGTCGCACTGCGCACCCAAAGAAAAAACAAAAGCAGAAAAACATGACATCCAGAATCTAACTGAAGTACTAGTTAGGGCAACTTAGGGCACACTCACACTGCGCACCCAAAACTGTATAATCGCTAAAAAAGGGAAGCTTAGGCCGGATTTACAAAAATAGCTCCTCCGCCAGTCACACTGCAGACCCTTTTCGAATAGGACACGCTCGCGGCCCTTCCCTTTGGTAGCGCAGTTGGGAGTTCGCCCGGCACACTGTGCAGGGACTAATTTCACACCGTTTTATGGGGAATTTTTTTCTCTCCTTATTTCTTTTTGCCGCTCAGCCCACAAACGGGCAGGCACTTCGAGCAGTGAAAAGTGCGGGCCAAGCGTGAGCGCTCCCGCGCTGGTCGCAAGTTCTTTACGAGAGTCTGGGGGTAAAGGCCGCAGTGTGGGGGGAGGGGCTTTAGCGACCAGCGCGATCACAGGAGTCTCGAAGAAATGGACACCCTATGAGTGCAATGAACACTGTATTTTCGTGGCAAGGTACGTGGCGAGATATTTAGCACACATTCCTTCATGTCTACCGGACATGGACGCATCCGGGCGAAATAGGGGGCTGCATGATAGTCATATGTACGATTATCCATGATGTATCCGAAAGGGTTTGTAGATCGCATGCTTTCACAAAAAAGGGCCAAAGGGAACTCGACCGAAAAAAAGGAAAAAAAGTGCTGGTTCGTGCAAGGTGAGGGAATCTATCTGTCGTCCCATTCTTGGGACAGGTGGAAATGAGGGCGGACCATGGGGGGGAAGCAAATGTGAAAACGCGCGGAGGGTGGTTGGGGCCCGAAATGGAAAAGCCTGGACTTTGCRAACGATGACAAACTGCATGGCCAGGCAAAAAAAAGGAAAAAAAGTGCTGGTTCGTGCAAGGTGAGGGAATCTATCTCTCGTCCCATTCTTGGGACAGGTGGAAATGAGGGCGGACCATGGGGGGGAAGCAAATGTGAAAACGCGCGGAGGGTGGTTGGGGCCCGAAATGGAAAAGACTGGACTTTGCGAACGATGACAAACTGCATGGCCAGGCTAAAGACAAACCGTGCATGCAGGGAAAGTGACAAAAAAAGCCACATGCGCGTCTGACCGGTCCGCGAAGTCCCCATTTTCCCCAATTCCCCTTTCTCAATTGATATCCCGCCGACTTTCTTTTCATTTTGAATATTAAGGAATTTGCGCTAACCTCGAGAGGTTACCGCATTTTCCCAACCCCGCGGCCCTTCAGGCCGCTGACAAAAGGGTTCATGAATAAGCACTTAAAGTTTGCGAAAATGCGGAACCTGTGAGTACCCCCTGATACTATTTTGGGGGGATTTGGGGGATTCTACGGATTTGGTACCGCAGTGTGAGTGTGCCCTTAGAACAGTAGTTCTTTTCTTTTTTTTGGTTCTTGCTCTTCTACGTCGCAATTCTCACCGACTGGCCGTTCACGTGAACGACCCCCCCCAAATGCGGCGCGTTAATGGGACACGCCTACAGCCTATAGCTGGGCCAAGTACTGGTGGTTTAACTACCTCAGCGCCCAGAATAAGGGCCTCGTCGCCTCGATCCACCACTCACCACATTCACAAAATATAACTTTTGGCCATGTATGTTTCCATGTTCCCATTTTGTACATCATGTGAGTATGCTTTGAAGTTTCAACTTTGAAGGCAATCATTCTATTCCATTGTAACTTTGTAAGGCAAAGAACCAGCAAACAATGCACAGAGAAAGCAAGAATAAAGAGAAATTAAACCACCAGTACCTCGCTCAGCTATCGGCCGCGGGCCTTCCCGTATACGCGCCGCAGCCTTAGGGGGGTCGGCCAAGGGAAGGCCCGGTCGTAGCGCGGACGCCGGGCCCGGCTTCTGTAGGAACGACACAGTAGAGGAAAAAATAAGAAAAGAAAGGAAAAAAAAAATGAAATACACATGTCAAACGAAAAAAACAACAACAGAAAAACAGCCGAAGTGAAGAGAGAGAGAGAGAGAGAGAGAGAGAGAGAGAGAGAGAGAGTCGTTTCGGAATACGAAACGGGAATGCATCCTTGCGCTATCGCGGGAAGATGCATTCCCGTTTGGTTTCTCGAAACGAGCGAGAGAGAGAGAGAGAGAGAGAGAGAGGGGCGGYGAGTTCACCGCAACCCTCCGTGCAGGTCGCCGCCCCCCCCTCTCTCTCTCTCTCTCTCTCTCTCTCTCTCTCGTTCGTTTCGAAACAGTGAACGGGAACGCATCTTCCCGCTTATCGTGGGAAGATGCGTTCCCGTTTAGTGTATTCGAAACGAGAGAAAGAGAGAGAGAGAGAGAGGGAGAGGATGAACCCATTTATTTTCTTATTTCTTTTTTTTTCTTCTTTTTTTTTTACCATTTTTTTCGTCCGCTTCACATGGACATTCGGGATGCCTGCGCCCGGTAGTCCCAGCCTCGGCACGGATTGGCGTACCGGTCGGCCGAGGCTCGGACTCGATAGCTGGGCCAGGTACTGGTGGTTTAAAGAAAAATGCACGAAGCATTAAGAAAAAAAACTCGTAATGTGATGTGTCTCTTCTTCTTCTTCTTCTTTGAGGGCATACTTACACTGCGACCCTAAAACCACAAAGTATGTGGGTTTGGGAAAGTGGGATTTGTGGTTTTAGGCATGCCACATGATACCAGTGGTCACACTGCTTTAGGATTACTAAGTAGGGCAAGGTTGTGACCTTGTGGGGAAATGGGGATTTGGTGCTTCGAAGGTGACACAGCAGCACCCCTAAACTGTGCATATATATACATATATTTGATGATATATATATATCGTCACAAACAGAATATCTATATATATGTATTTGCCTTCTGCGCACCTTCATGCCTCCACGTCCGAATCTTGCAAGAACTTTTGTGAACGAATTTTGGCCAATTTCCAAAGCAAATTCAGAAAAACAAATAAGCATTTGCGGTCACCTCCAGAGGTGACCACAAAATCCCATGCCCCGAGGCTTCCCAGGCCGCTGACAATTGGGCACAGGATAATGCAATTGGGGATTCGGGAAGTATTATGTGGCCTGCCGTGGACGTTTTTATTTGTGATTTTGGGAACATGGATCGCAGTGTGAGTATGCCCTGAGGGTGATAGGGCCTTGCGGCTTCACTCCCAAAATGTGCAAAATGAGAATGAATTTTCCCATACAACATGGAAAGATGTGCATGCCATATTTTGCCTTTTTCACATTTGGTGAGTGGTGTGGCGGCTCTGGCGAGGCCCATAGGCCTCTCTTTTTTGGGGAAGGTGAAGAGAGGGCCTTGGGAGTTGACTGGACACAGGGCTGACACTGCCCCACAGGGCGACTCCGAGACACTTGTTCCTGACGTTTGAAGGCTATTTATATCTTCGGAAAAAGTGCATACTATGGGCCTCACTCCACTATGCACTAATTATGCCAAATGAGAATGCATCTTCTGCTGGAACATGGGAAGCTGGACCTCATATTTTGCATTTTTTGCATGTGGTCAGCAGTGGAGCGAGGCCCTATAAATGGCCCGCTCCATACTTTTAGCTGATGGTTGATTTTGTTTACGTTGCTTTCTTTTTTCACTGATAATTCCGGACCAGGGTTATGCTGGATCGATGATGCCTTCCACTGGTGATGGTTGATTTTGTTTACGTTGCTTTCTTTTTTCACTGATAATTCCTGACCAGGGTTATGCTGGATCGATGATGCCTTCCACTGGTGAACCAAAACTGTGTAGTAAGCGACCAACAAGCCTAGCTCAGTTGGTCCACCAACACACTGGTCAAATACAGACCAAAGTTCTAATCCAGTTGCAATCAGATGAATAAAGTAATATAATTCTGAATAACCTGGGGCCAGTCAGTTCAAAGATGATAGGGCCAGTCAGTTCAAAGATGATATCTCAAGGCTGTAAAAATAAAACCGAAAAAAAACTGTGTAAGGGACACTGGGCGGTTCCCAGCATTGTAAATAAAGCTGACATTCAAGGGGGGGGGGGGGGGGGGGGGGAGGAGAAGGAAAGAAAGAAAGAAAGAAAGAAGCAAGAACCTCAGTCAGAGCACACCTGGATTGGTACCTGCGCAAGTACACGACTTTCACCTGGACATGCTGACTACTGGTTGCATGCTGACCAGGCTTACGGGAAGTTAGGGCTACTCACAACAGGACTTTCCTCAATGCATTTGATAGCAATGACGGCCAAACCAGGATCAATCTCACCGCACTCACGCCCAGAGCTTCAGATAAAAAGTCCTCGTCACGGTGTGAGTATGCCCCTAATAGTCTTGTCCATGACGGGGCTAGAATGTGTCCAGATCCTGCCGAAGACGTACCGTCACATACCAAGCCAAAATAATTGATAAACTCCAAGAAGGAAAAAAGGGGTAATTGCAGAAATAGCGTGTTTTCGAAGTTTCCCAGCGGAAATGTTGTCAGGTCCGAGAGATGTATTTTTGCAACAAAAGTGGGACCCCACCGGCACATGTTTTTGCTGTGAAACTACCGGGGCCTGGAAACCTGCAACGAAAGATGTGTTTTTGCTACAAAACTTGGGCCCCGCCACTATCTACCGCGGCGTGCTATTTTTTATACTTACCCCAAAAAAAGAGATTAATACCTTTCGCGGCTTTTTGGCTGCTTTTGTTTTGTTTGAATTTAATCCATACCATTCGCGGCCTTTTGGCTGCTTTTGTTTTGTTTGAATTTGAACCATTTCTCTACTTATGTGCGTCATCCTTGCGCAGGGGCCATGCTCATCTTCCCTGCATCATTCCAATTTTAACTGATGTCTGATCTTCTTTTTCACCAAGTTGAACCAGAGAACTTACCAGTTTTTAAGTTTCTAAATAAACAGACAAAAATCGGTATTTCTGGTATTCTCTCTTTGAAGATACATTTCGAATGTAGAGTCAGCCCCCAGGAATCAAGGCACACTACCAACCAGCCTAGCTCAGTTGGTACACCCACGAACTGTTGAAATGCAGACCCAAGAACGAATCAGATACAATCAGCTGAACAGAATAAACCTCGGGCCGGTCAGTTATATGATGATATCTCAAGGCCATCGCGTTGTTGAAAAAAAGAGAAAAAACTAAAAATCAAAACACACTCACACTCGGACTTTCCTATTGTGCTCTGGACGTGATTGCGGTCAGATTTAGCCCGGTCGGCGGTCGGGCTTTAATTCAAGTCAGAGTCATTAAGGAAATCGCTAGCGTGAGGACGCCCTGCTGGGTCAGCCATGAATCTGGCCCCCTTTCAAGATACATTCGAATGTTGTGTGGTAGAGCAAGGCCCATCACCTTGCCAAAATTCCACTGACCTCATTGAGGAAATCGCTAGTGTCAGTACGCCCTGTTGGGTCAGCCCACACAAATCTGGTATTCGCCCCTTTCAATATACATTCGAATGTTGTATAGTGGAGAGACTCTGAGGCCCATTGGGGCATTGCCTTGCCAAGATTCCACTGACCTCGGAATGTTGTGTAGTGCTGCGTGTGCGATCGTACACAACAGAGGACCGGACCCAAAGAATGCTCTTTTTTTGTGGGGGGAAATTACGCGGCGGTCACAAAAACATTTAGAAATTGCATTACAAACACATTTTTTGCAGTTTAGTCAGGGCCTGGGTTTGAAATACAGTTCAAACTCGGCCCTGCAGAAGGGTCCCACGGCATGAGTTTGAGACTGCATTTCAGTCAGCCATGAAGAGGCAGTACTCCTTTTTCTCCATACTTCCTGTTTCTTTCAATCATGTATCAGTAATCATTTGTATGAGGGACGCTGGACCCGTTTTCCAGCAGGTGCAGCTCCCCACCAATAGACCGGAGCCAGCAGCTGGGCTGTTAGCGGTGGATGCTCATAGCAACACCACTAACAGTCTCAGCCGGTTTTATTATAAATAAATAAAAAAGCCATGTGGGCGGGTCTGCCCCTGGGCCATTGTCCCTTCAGACAGGTGCAGATGTGGCCGAGTAGACCCGTTCAATGTGCACACACGCAGGCTGGTAGGCTGGTAGGCTGGTAGGCCGGTACCCAGTTTGTGTCAACAAACGGCAGTAGCAGCCCACCAACAGCATGCCGGGGAACTCCTGCCTCTCTCTCTCTCTCTCTCTCTCTCTCTCTCTCTCTCTCTCTCTCTCTCTCTCTCCCCCTGTTGCTCAATGGCACAAAAGTGTGAATGTATCTGGTCTGCTCACTGCCTCAGATACATCTGCACATTTGATTTTTTTTACCATGCTAATCTGCTCTCTCTCTCTCTCTCTCTCTCTCTCTCTCCATCTTCCGCTGCCGCCTACTCATGCACGATACTGCTGCGGCCCGCTCATGCCCGATCCCTCTGCCGCCCGCCTATGTATCCCCAGCGGCCGCGGTCGCCGAGGTCACGGCCACGGTCACCGAGGTCGTGACCGTGGCCCATGGTCATGACCACTGCGGCCGCGATCGAAAAAGGCCCACTGAGGCCGAGCGGAGAGGGTTCCCGTCAATTGGGGTCCAGATTCTTGGGGGGAGGGGGGGGGGAGAGAGAGAGAGAGAGAGAGAGAGAGAGTATTCGCGTGGTAAAAAAAAATCAAATGGGCAAATGTATCTGGTGCGGTGAATGGACCGGATACATTCACACTTTTGTGCCATTTAGCAACACTGCCAACACACACACACACACACACTGTTACATGCACAGATATGTGATGTTTGTAATAACCGAGGAACTGCAATGTGACGAAAAGGACTGAAATGGACAATGCGGTGAGAGTAGAATCTCGACAGACAATGTGCATTCTCATACATACAAAAGTGTCGAATAGCGCAGGGAAGACTTAGATACAAAGACTGACCTGACAAGGACTGACCTTACACACGTAGTAGCAAGTAGCGAAACAGACTGCTAGAATGTTGATAGCTAGTCCAACCGATGGTTGAACTCAGACCAAACATGCATCGTACCCYTCACCAKGTGTGAAGGAGCCTGGCGCTGCAYACAGRAAGAAAGCGCCAGGTCCAGACATGCATAGACGAAGAGGTAAGGATCAGACGAAAGGAGGGAGGAAGATGGGAGTGTCGTTAACACCAAGTYTTTGTCACCGATCCCAAATAACCCCTCGTTGCCAGGTCTGAATCCCAAAAAGTCGAGTCTTGGATCCGATATCACCAAGCTCGGTATCTCTTCTCTCGCAGTCTGCAAATGCAGTGAAGTCAAGGGTTGAGAGGGAGAGAAGGAGATGGTGGACTGAGAAGAAGAGGAAGAAGAACTCTCTCTCTCTCACTGTTACGAACCAGATACTAACCTGTGATATGGCGCTGTGCTGCAGGTACCTTGAAGACGAAGCTGGAGCAACGGCGCTGCAGGTAGGTACCCCTGGCCTCCGCCCAAGCTCTCTCTCTCTCTCTACCACTATCCTAGCTATGGCGCCCAGTGCCGAAGGCTACTAGCTAACGCTACCACTACTATAACG
>BFEA01000259.1:1867189-1892282 GCA_003427395.1 Chara braunii | reverse complement strand
AGAGAGAGAGAGAGAGAGAGAGAGAGAGAGAGAGAGAGGATTGGAAAGATACAGAGAAGATTAGCATGTCCAAAAAAAAGGTGCAAATGTATCTGACGCAGAGAATGGACCAGATACATTCACACTTTGGTGGGCCAGCAGCAGACACACAGAGAGAGAGAGAGAGAGAGAGAGAGAGAGAGAGAGAGAGAGAGAGAGAGAGAGTGGGGCGGGTGTTAATGGGGCGCGGTCAGCGGCTTTTCCTGCCCAACCCATTCCCACCAGAACCCAAAAACGGAAAAATAAAAAACAAGAAAAACGGGAGGGCCTGCTAGGCCAGGCCACGTCCCGTTTTTGCCAATTATCGAACAGGTAGGCCGTTTAAAGAGCAGTTCACTTTTTTCTTTGCTGTTTCGAACTGCTCATGGCGCAATCATGCAGCGCACTGTTATTTCTGTGCATTCTGAACTGTGCAGCGGTCACAGGCGCAGTTGTCTCTTTTCTTTTTTTATGGCCCAATGGACCACAGATCAGATATTAAACTGACCAGAACAGATACTACACTTTATCTTAGCCAAGAGCCCGAGAAAGGTATTCAATTTGTCGAAACCAAGTGTGGACCCATGCTAGTGGAACTTGCAACTATCCTATTTTCCCCACATAAAAGACAGCCATTTCATATAATGGCCGTGCCGTTTATTCTGGGGAAGATGGAAGCGTAGATGCCATGACTTGGAAATTTCGTCAAATGTGACCAGAAAATACGACCAAGCTCATTTGAGCAAGTCCTATCTTCAGTGCCCAGAACCGCTTCGCTCTTATCTTCAAAATGATCATGATTTCAAACAAAAATTAAAAATTCCACGCTTTTTTCTTTTGAATTTGGATCACTTCTCTATTTATGCGTGTCATCCTTGTGCAGCAGGGGCCATGCGAACCTTCTCTGTATCATAACTATCGTTCCAATTTTTTTGAATTTTCTTTCCCCCCTTTTCAACGGCCTTGAGATACCAGGGCCCTAGGTATTTCAAATTTGCAGCAATTAGCCTTCAAAAAAAAAAAAAAAAAAAAAGATTGCAGTATTTTTCTCATCTGCTTCGAGTGGAGTTCGAACTCTGTTATGTATTTCAACAGTTTAGGGGTTTACCAACTGAGCTACCTTCTTCCTCCGAATACAACGTTGTATGGTCATTATAGCTGTATTTAGACTGAGAGATACCCCAAATTCAGCTATAATGACCGTACGTTGTATTGAGGGGAAGACTGAAGGCCAGTTGGTCCCGAAGGACGTCCACGCTTTCCCAAAGAAGAACGGAAGCAGATCTATTTCTTTTTTTATTTGATTTTTTCCACTTTTATTTTATTTATTTAATAAAAATGCAAAAAAAAAAAAAAAGGACCATTTCTCGATTTATGGCGTGTCATCCTTGCGCGGGGGCCATGCTAAGGGCCTCGTTCCACTACTCGCCATCCGCCACAAACAGTGGCGAGACTTGGCGAGGCCGAAAAGTGCATGTTTCTGGCGGAAAATGGCTCTTGGTTCCATTACATCGCGGCCGCCACGTGCGCTGTGGTTGCTATCCCGGCCTGCTCCCGACGAGCTAATGGAACGGTGGCGGCTTTCTCTTCACCACGTATTCGGACTGGAATCAATCTAGGTGCAGCAAAAACTGGCCAACACTAGGGGACAACACAGGTAGACTGTCAGGACCGCTGTGTCAGGGGCAATGGCCACACGAAGCATTTCGCGGAGGGGTGAGGAGTAACACCTCCACGAAGGGCCGTTGCAGGCAGGGGAAATAGAAAGCCTTGGCGACACATCGCCAAGTGATTTCGGACCCAAATTCTGACAGCGTCCATTTCGTGGCTATTGGCGATGCAGTGGAACTAAGTCACATTCGCCATGCGTGGCGGATGGCGAGTAGTGGAACGAGGCCCTAATCTTCTCTGTATCGTTCCAATTTTAACGGATGTCCCGAAGGACATTTTTCTTCTTTCTTCGTTCTTCCTTCCAGTCTTTTTTTTTTCCCTCTTCTTATCCGTGTCATCCTTGCGCAGGGGTCATCCAACTTTAACTGTTACAGATCTATTTCTATCCTTGAGAAGTTACAAGACGAGGACCCGCCGGGACCAAGTCCCACTAGCATTGCTCCTGTTCCTATAATGGGGACCTCCCTGTTGTGTGACACTCCCTGCCACCACCGATTTCCATGGATCGTAGGGCAAGGCCATTCGTGTGACACTCCTTGCCACCACCGATAGGGCAAGGCCATTCTCTTCACTTTCACGTTGGCTTATTGAGGCACGCTGTTAACTCAGTGCTTCCCCATGTTCACCTTCTTTTGTCAAAGGTGGTCTGTGAGTCCTCCTCTCTGGGGGGGTGCACATCAAGCTAGAATGGGGGACCGCCAGTCCCATTTCAGATATGGCGGTGATGAACCAAAAACAAAAAGGGAGAGGGCAAAAAAATGGAAGAAAAAGTTGAGTAAATACCTTCCACGTGTCAAGGCTAGAGTTACGATAGCAAAACCTGCACCACCAGATGGCCAAGGTCTGTTCGAGAAAGGAAAGCCTTCACCATTGTGCCTCGCTGCACTGCTCTCTCCAAAGGTGGAAGTGGACAATGAACTTTCCGCAAGAACATTGAAAAATACACTTCCATTATTCCATATGTTTTGTCTTTTGTGAATGCAGAGCTCAGTGCAGCTGGGCCCATACTCGGCGACGACGGCCCGCTGCGTTTTTGTTTTTTTTTTTTGCCAGGTACTCCATGCGGACGAACTGTAAGCGCCCTACACAGCTGGAATATTCTTTCGCCCCATGGAGAAAATAAGGCCGCACAACCCTACACAGCTAGAAAAGTTTTTTATTTTATTATTATTTTTTTTTTCAGGGGCCATGCTAATCTTCTCTGTATCGTTCCAATTTTAACGGATGTCCCCACGGAGAAAATACACAGCTGGAATATTCTTTTGCCCCACGGAGAAAATAAGCCCGCCGCGCGCTGTCGCAATGTGCCGCGTAGTTCTGAAGACAGGAACAGGACTGCCGCTAGTGGGACTTGGCCCCCGGGGGCCAAGCTCCGGAGGCCGTGTCCCACTTGGGGAGGTTTGTTTCTGGTTTCGAGTCTTTATAACGGGGTCACACTGTGGCCGTGAGATTTCAGATCGGATGGCGGGGACCCGTGGATACTCGAAACGAGAATTAAACCCTTCCAGGTGGCGCATGCCACCCCGGGGGAGGGAGGAAGGGGTGAAGGCTTATAACCACATCCACTGCATTCTAGACGTAAATGCACTGATAAATCAGGCTCAGCTGTGATCGCATTCAGATAAATCTAAGGTCCTAGTGAGACTACGCCCTCAATCTCCAAACGTTACCACCGTATGTGCAAGTCTGCAATAACCATGCAGATCATGCACCCAGGGGCAAACACGACTAGGTACATTCCAAGCAGCAGCAATCTTGGAAACGCAACTGCGATTCTTGACGTCTAGTCCACAGATAACCACATGCAAAAAATGACTTCGGGCATATACTCACACTAGGACTTTGTCTACAAAGCTGTGGACGTGATTGCAGTCAGATTCATCCACGTCCGGCCGGAATTGCAGTCAGATGCATTTGGAAAAGTGCCAGTGTGAGTATGCCCAAAGAACAGTGTCACACGAACAATTGCAGTTGCCCAGAACACAGTGCTAGGTAGGTAGTCAGATGCACCTTTTTTTTTTTTTTTTTTTTTCCTTACCTTCCCCAGTGTTGGGAAAATACGAGATGCTGGCCAGTACCCGAAATTTTCGGGGGCTAGGTCCCACTTGCACGAATTAAGAGATACTGACCGTAGATATCAAAGATCAACGGCCCAAATCTCCTAATTTGCGCAAGTGGGACCTTGCCCCGGGGGTCGGACAGAGGGTCTGCAATGTCCCAAAAGTCGTATTTGTTTTTTGCCCGTGCACGAAAGGGAAAGGAAAGAAAACGGGCCTTTGTACTGCAATGATGTCGTGCAGGGATGTCTAGGAGACCGTGCTCACAGTCTTGCATGCATCTTACAGCAAAGACGGTCACGTTCTCAAACTTGTTGTTTTCTTTTTTTCTTTTGTATTTGTTTGTTATGAGTACCCTGCCAACGAGGCAGGGCGGAATCGGTGATCTGCTGTAGTGTTGTTTCCTCAGATGAATGTACCCAGTCCTTTTCAAGGACGAATCCATGTTTTCGTTTTTTTTTCTTGTTTTCATTTTCTGGACTCTGACAATCTGAATCCGTTCATTTTCTGAGGGTTACAATCCTCTGACAATCTGAATCCGTGATCCACCTTTTTTAACTAACCTATACTCTTCTCTCAGTTTCAACTTTTTTGTTATAAAAAAAAAACAAAAAAGGTAAAATTGAGAACTGAAAAAAAAAAGTATGGCCTCGCCAGACCACCTTCGAATCGGAAAAAATACGACTGCATGTTCCCGCAGGAGTGGCCAGATGCATCCATTACTATAAAAAGTAACAGATGCATCGCGACCATTTTGTGGGAAAGATCCATTCGTACCTCTTCTTTTTTTGTTTTTGTTTGAACTCTCGTGCTGTTTTCGTTTCGACAGTGGTGTGGCGAGCAACTATATCGCAACCCGAAAGACAAGAGAAGAAAAACCACATTACCACCACCATGAAGGGAAGAAGAAACCGAGGGATCAAAAAAAAAAAAAAAAACAGGGGATGGAGTTAAACTGTGGAACAAAAGCAATCACCACAATCGTCGCTACCAGCATGAAGAAGGGGTTAATTTTCTCACTTGGGGAGCAATCAATGCCCTGGGGCCAAGTCCCACTTACCCGAATTCGCAATTTCCGACCATAGATTAGAAAGATCAACAGCCAAGAATTAACTATCAGCATAGGTGGAACTTGGCCCCTGGGGTTTGTCTAGTGCGAAATGCTGCCTATGGGCCTCGCTGCACTACTCACCATTTGCACAAACGACAAAAAATATGAAGGTGTACCTTTCCATGTTCTAGCAGAATATTCATTCGCTTTCTGGGCATTTGGGGCATCGCCACACCACTCTCGAAATGTGTCAAAATGAGAATGATCTTCTCGCTTGAACATGGCCAGATGCACCCGCCACATTTTTGTCTTTTTCACATTTTGAGAGCGGGGTGGCGAGGCCATTGCTGAGTAGTGGCGCGAGGCCCCATCATGCCCCCCATGTACATTGATTTCTTTCCTTGTCAATGAAACGGTGCACGCTTCTCGAGTGAAATGCTGCTGGGAGTCCTTCGGGACATCCGTTAAAATTGGAACGATACACAGAAGATACCATGGCCCCTGCGCAAGGATGACACGCATAAATCGAGAAATGGTCCAATTTTTTTTGGAAAAAAGAAAAAGAAAAAGAAATGCTGCGGGGGAAAAAAAAAAAAAAAAAAAAAAAAAAAAAAAAAGGGAAAAATGAACCGAGCGAGCGAGGTGAACGAGGGAGGGGGAGACATCTAACCGAAGCAGAAGGCAGTCTTGTTGAAGGACGAGGCTGATTCGCCCGCCCGCAAGGCCAGACAATAGAGACGAACGGCACAATCCTCCAGCGGCGTTTCCGTCTGCTTCTCAAATTTTCGAAGAAGAGCTTTATTCTTCTTACATGCCTCCAAGAAGTGATGGAAGAACTCGGCACTCCCGAAGGAATCACGGAAGAGCTTCTCCTTCTCATCGGCATCATCATCCTTTTGTCCTTGTCGTTCGACCATCGCCCTCCATGTCGTCGAGGCGGACGACGAGCACGTGGCATTGCCAGAAGACCTCGATCCATTCTGAAGATTCTGAGTCCAGACACGACTGCTTCTTGGGTTGATCGTTGACGTTGACCCAGAATGACGAGCCCCCGCGTGAAAGGGTTGACCGCTGACTTTGCAACAATCACCGCGGCCGACATCTTGTCGGCTGACCGTTGACGTTGACAAAGACATCGATCGCTGACGTTGACTTGACTTTTTTTCCGCGTCGGCGGCAGCGGCGGTGCGTTTGCGACTGCTCCCGCTCCCGCTCCCGCTCCCCCCTCCTTGTCGATTCCACGTCGATGATGATGACAGCTTGTTGTTCCTGCCAACTTCGTTCCTTCCCGCTTTGTTGTTCCCGCCAACATCGTTCCTTCCCGCTCTGTTTTCCTTGCCCTTGCTCGTCAAGTACTGATTTTCCGTAACTCCTGAATTTGGCGCCATCTCTCGTTGTTTCCTTGGTAAAGCTTCACCGGAGCGGCGATTAGCAATTCCCGGTTGCGTCTTCTTCTGTATCTGCGGCTGCTCGACCGGGCGTTCTTCATCTGCTGCTGCTGTCTGGCGCCAAGTCCCTCCTCTTCCTCCCCCCCTCAGATTTCGATTCAACCTGCCCGTTGAGTGGTTGGCGCCACGCGGCGGTAGCGTGTCGAGGGAGGACCTCGACCTCCTCCTCCCAACCCTTGTCAATGCCGCCTTGTCCTCCCCCTCATCTTGATCGGGTTTACTCTCACATGCATCTCGCAACTGACAGGCTCGCTCTCGCTGGGAGCTGAAGCTCTTCTTCTCATCTGCTTGCGAGCGACCGTCCTGCTGCAAGTGGGAGCTGGCTCTGGTAACCCTGCGGCTACCGGTAGTAGCATCCCCCGTGGTCGCCGCCGCCGCCGCCGCCGCCGCCGCCGCAGTTGGTCTTGGCGGCCGAGGTGGCCTCCCTCCTCGTCGATTGACTGGAGCTGCTGTATCCCTCTCCCTCTCCCTCTCCCTCTCCCTGCCCTTCTCCCTCTTGGAAGCTTCGCCGCCGCAGCTCGAAGTTCGACATCCAATTCGCCGCCGTCCCCCTCGCACGTCGTTCTGTCTCCCAGCGTCTTCCAGTACTGTAACTGTCTCATCGGTCCCCACGGTCCCATCGTGTCCGCCATAGCCATCGCCAGCTTCATCGGCAATAACCGAGATTTCTGTGGCGTTATCGCTCTCCCTCCTGGCCAACTTCTCCTGTTCTCGTCCTCCCAGCGGAGCCCTATTCTTGCTCCCGTAATCTTCAATTCTCCTCAGAGTCCTCCCGGCTTCGCCAACTTCGGCAACTTCGGCAACTTCGTCAGCTTCGCTGTTAGTTATGCTGCATTCTCCCTCCTTGGCGGCGTCGGCGGCGGCGCTATCCCCGCACCGCTCTTGCCCGGCGTTGTCATGTGCTTTCTCCTTCTTCCTATCGCCGCCGCCGCCGTCCTTTGCAGTCATAGGGCTCGGGATCCTCTCTATCATCTCCTTGTCGTCATTATCCCTGCTCAGACCGTCTGGCTGCGACGCGCCGTCCCCGTCAGCCGGCGACGAGCCGGTATCCTCTTCCATGCCATCTTCTTCTCCCCCCTCGGCCTCCTCATCGTGCACGCTGACCGCCCTTTCAAATGCGGCTTGAATCAGAGAGGTGTCGTCCACAGAGCCCTTGCTATCGCTGAAATGTTCTCCTGCCTGAGGTCGAGAAAGACGCTCAGGCTGAGTGTCAACCATAGAGACTGGCAGAGTGTCATCGAGACGTCGACTAAAATTGGTAATTCCCGCAGGAACCCCGGCAAGAGCAACGGCAACAGCGTCGGCAATGGCAGCGCAGCCATCCTCCTGGACATCCATTGCTGTAGCGTCCGAATCGTCTGAGTCAGCCTCCACCACATCTGCATCTGCCATAATTGATAGGCTAAGCCCCTTCCTAGTACTATGTTCTTCAACACTGCTCTGGAGTGCCACTCTTTCTACTATCGGTACTCTCTCTGCTCCCGAAGAAGAGACAACCTCTGAGGCGGTGCTCGGCTCTGAGTTGACCGACGCGTTGAAAGGCCAGCAACATAAAGATCGTGCGATATCCATCCCACCCCCCTCCCTTTGCTTCCTTACTTGCGTCCGTCCGTCAAGTATTACAACCACGCCTCCCTCCTCACTGTGACAGTAAAATGCTGCTGCCTATGTTATTAATGATTAGCCGATGATTAGTTCAACTCAAGTTATCGCAGGACAACGACGCACTCTACAACCCGTTCGCTGAAGTCTTTCAAACACGCCTCTCTCACTCTGACGCTAAAATGCTGCTATCTACCTTAGCAATGAAATGATTAGCCGATAATAATTAGCACCATTCGAGCTATCGCAGGACAAACGACGCCCTCTAGTACCTCTACACCGACGAATGCTAGCTCTAACAGCTAGAGGCACAAAGGGATTTGAGAGAATGGTGGAGTTTCTGCACATTCACGGAAGGTCAAGCACGCGCTGCTAATACGCAACAAACGCCATAGCCTTCCGGCAAAATCAGAGCAGCAGTCTTCGATTGAGTTAAATTAGAAAAATTGATCATTCCTGAAAAACAAGCCGCCAAGACCATAAACACGCTTGGGGAGCGTCATGAGAAGCCGGAGGTTATGACATAGGCTAAGCGAGCGCAACGGGTTTCAGCCGGCTCTAGGTCCCGCCTCTGCACAGGGAACTTCCCGCTGCAGCAGGGACGTTGCGGGTTCGATTCTTTCAGGCCCTCAATTTACCCTGTGTACCATCAGTTGGTACAGGTTGCCGCCCCGCGTACTTGTGCCCCGGCCCAGTGCAGCGCAAAGAGAGATCAGTTGGCATCGTAGCTTAGGATGTTTGGGCTGGGGGACTGTGAGGGAGAGGTGCATGGTTCGATTCTGGCAGACATAGCTTGGTTCTAGAGAAGGGGGGATAGCAGGCGGCCCGTGGCCGGCCTAGTCAATCGGGGAATGGGGGTACTACCAGGCGGAGCGTTGTCCCAAGCACATCGTTGTGGATGGGAAGGTGATGCCAGGGTCAGGGGCAAGAGCAGAATTTGGGGTTGTCCTGCTCTGACAAAGGGAGACCACTAGGCGGGATGGTAGCCTAAAGGGTGGCACAGTAGTGCCAAGCGGGTTGAGGGGGATGGACGGGTTGTGAGGACATAGCTCGAAGGGCACCATGGTGGATGGGAGATGGTGCCGGGCCGTTAGAGCTTTGAAGTGGGGGGAGCAAGAGCAGATAGGGGTTGTCCTGCGCTGACGAAGGGGGACCACTGCAGTGGCGTAGTGGCCTCAACGGGTGGCAGAGTCGAGTCAAGGGAGTGTGCCCACTCCCGAACAAGTGATCAGATGACGACTTATACAATCACAGAACAGGGGCCAGAACAACAGCAGTATAATTACATACATGCGATACACAAGTGGTTAACAGGGACCCCCCCTTTTCAGCCCCAGGTTATCCCCCAAGGCACGGAAAAGTGCATTCGGATATGGGGATAATCTTTTTCAGTTCTTTTTTTTCTCTTTTGCGACCTGTTTTATTTTTGGTCAAGGTCTGCATGTGCCAAGTTTGGTGTTTATTGGGGTTTTGGAGACGTCTGTTTTGGCAAGCCCTGAAAATCCTGAAACTCCCCAAAAGCCAGAAAGAGCGAATTTTGCATGAAAAAACATTTATCCCTTGGGGTTTTAGGCTCCTTTGGTCCTTTATTTTCTTTCTTTTTTGGCCTTTGTTTTATTTGGTGTGCACACTATGGACTGGTGACAAGTTTGGTTTAAAAGGTGTGGCAGGTTTAAAAATCCCGAAAAATGGGAAAGAGCGAATTAGAATGAAAAGTTTGAAAACACATCTTTTGCCTTGGGGTTTATGGGACGCTGGGCCCGGTTCCCAGCACATGCTGCTCCCCACGAATAGATTGGAGCCTTGTTCCCATAAAAAAAAAAAAAAAAGGCTCCTCTGGTTCTTTTTTTTCTATTGTTTCATTTGGTGTCCACTATATGGACTGGTGACAACTTTGGTTTCAAACGTGTGGGAGATTTGTTATAAAGACCCCGCAAAAACGCTGAAAATTTTGGGCTCTGTTAACTGCTTCTCGCTTTGTGGTGATAGGAAACAGTCGAACACCCCGTATTTTGACGGTGGTGTGGCGAGCCCCTAAGGCAGCGAGGATTGCTGGTGAAGACAAAAACGACCCCTTCAAAGTTGAACTAACAAAAGACGCGGGGCCCAGACAGAAGACACCTGGGCATACAAGCAGATCCAGATGCAGATCATGCACATACACATCGGATTCTGCACATTGAGGTGCATTCCAACCGGCCTAGTTGTTGCATTTGCAAACCTTTCTTTTTTTGGGGGGGGGAAACTACTCAGGAGTCACAAAAAGAGTTGATACTTCAGGCAAAAAAGGGTTTCAGATTGACTCTGGGCAATGTATACAAGCTATCTTCCGGTCAAGTAGGGTCATGTGGGGGTGTGTTGTGTTGGGGGAATGCCTCAAGTTGAATTTCAAACTGTTTTTGTGACTGTACTGCAGTTACCCCTTTTTTTCTTTAAAGCGTGTTGGTGGTGCTGCCAGCCTGCCAGGGGTGATGGCAGCACCCCTGAGTAGCACCGCACCAGGAGGCTCCTGTCTATTGGTGGGGAGCGACACCTGCTGGGAACCGGCCCCAGCATCCCTTGCTACGTGTACAAGACCGGGGCCATTACCCAGCTTCAGCTAGAAAGCTTTTAGAGAATAGATGAGGCTATGGGAGCAGTCACCTGGTTTCTTCGGGGGCACCGAGGCACCATTTGTAGTCTAAGGGGGCAATAGCCTGGATGGCCCAGGGGTCACTGGGGCATCAGGTACTGACTGCTGACGACTGAAGTTGACTGGAGGAAACTGAGAAATTGCACTGAACTGAGCTGGGGGTAAAGTGGTTATGGAAAGGGAAGGTGCTGGCTGTCAGTCTGCGTTGGGGAGCTGAGAGCGGGGCCTGCTTCCCTTGCAGCAGCCTGTGCAGACCATCCTTAGCTCCAACCGACAAGGATAGAGCATGTGGCGGGAAGGGGTTAGGAAAGCCGGACGGTGGTCTGAGGGGGATGCTTCAGTCCAGCTTGGTCCACTTCTTGATGACGAGCCAGTAGTCTCTGGTGATCTCTTCCTGTTGCCCGGTGCTCCGGTCTTCCTGCTCCTGCTGATACTGTGTATCCCCTGTCCATGTCACGGATGCGATCCAACCCCTCGGTGTCCCCCCAGCCAGTCCCTAGAGAATTCTTTTACTTTCACAAGAAAGGGTTTGTCTTATGTCTGTCTTGGCGTGGAAAAGATTGAGCTTCTCCTTTGTTGTTTGGCACCTATCGAGAATTTCTGTAGTGAAGTGTTGCCTGATTTGCTCAGTTCTCTTCTCCCCCTCCACCCGTGTCTCATGAAGAGTCAGAATAGAGTATTGCAGTGAACACCGGCCATAATTGGGCCCGGCGGTCGGGAACCCGACCGCGGCCTCAGCTGGAGGCGATCGCCGATCGGGTTCTGGCCGTGGGCTTTTGGGATTTTTTGCCGAGAAACTAAATTAGCAAATAAATAAATAAATAATATGAGATTGTAGGGTTTTTCAAACCCTACAACCCTATATTTATTTTTCGAGATCAGACCGTTTTCAATTTGTTTTAAATGAAAACCGAAAAATAATAACATTTAAACTCCCAAAAAAAGAACAAAAACGTATTTTTAAAACTATTTTCTCCTTTTTTTTTGTATTGATTGATTGATTGATTGACTGGTTGGTTCCCCCCCCCCCACACATACAAACACACACAAATACACGAGTCGACAGAGAGGAAGTGCGAGTAGGAGGAGGGGACTACAAAAGGTGAGAAAGGCGGGGGAAGGTAGGGAGATGAATAAGCTGAGAACATTCGTTCTCCTGCCCACCAGGGTTACGGGCAACCCCAGAGTTAGAACCAGGAATTCGCCGGACAACCAAGCCAACAAGAGGCAACGAGGTAGCCCACCCCTCGTCATCTCACCCAGACAGAGGGTGCTCCCGTTCGATCCTAGGCCCAGCCTGAGGCAGGAAGAACCCCCCCAAACCATGAACCCGCCGCGACAGCCTCCGCTGCAAGACGAGGCTGCTGGGATGCGTGTTTTACAACCCCCCCCGCGGATGGGTCAACAACAGGCCGAACGAGTAATGGGCAGGTCCGTGCACTATGCAGTCACAGTCTCTACCCATGGTAGAGCTAGATAGAACAGTACCGACGGCATGCGAGCTAACGGAGGCAGAAGGCAACTACCTTCCCAGGAAGCTTCTGCTGTGTCCACTGCCGAGTCTGCAAGAGCGAGAAGGAAAGACTATGCAAAACAGAAAGGGAAGAAAGGGTGCATCTTAAGAGCTAGCCCTGCATGCCTGCTTGTGCTTATCTAAACTATAGGACATGTCCCCCATGGTTTCTTTCTTTCTTTCTTTTGTTCTCTCTTTCCTTTTTCCTTTTTCGTTGTCTTTTTCATTGTTTTCTTTCTCCAGACAGTATTCCCCTGAAATCTATCATTACTTAGGTACGTGATGGGCCATTCACATGCATGATGATGTCCTCCATGGAAGTAATGTTCAATGCGCAGGACGAACTCTTCAAGCAGGAAGAAGGGGGTTGCATGGCCCGATTGCCTTCGAGGAGGCTTGCTTGGAGAAGAAAGAGGCAGGAGAAACAAGAGTCCGTACATGTCAGATATACGAGCAGGCTTATGGAAGCCGTACCATTGAGGCAACTTGTCATGGAGGGGCTGAAGCAGGTGGTGGGGGAGAAGTTGGGAAGCTGGCTGGACGAGATTATCATCGGGTGGAAATGTGATGAACCGCTTGGCACGAAGATTTGCAAGCCTGGCAAGGTGTTCAGACAGTTCAGGAAATTCAAGATGGCAGAATGGGAATCGAATTACGATCCCGAGTGTTGCAGATGCGGGTTGGGCAGGCACGCGGACGTTCTGAGCCCTGCAGCTATAAGACTTCTACCAGGGGAGGGTACAGTGCATGTCATCACTAACGATACGGGGATCACGAATAACGGTTAGCTGCAGCTGATGCTGAACGGAGGTCTCAACCATATTCCAACGAGAGCATTGGATGAAGACTTCGCCCTGGGAGAAATAGGGGAGGCCGTAGACTACATCCTGACTACCACGACCTGTGACACAGAACTCTCAATGGAGGAGGAGAAACTAGTGAAAGTAGGAGAAACTGATGAAGAAGTTTGTCATGAGCAAGGCCAAGACCAGCATCAGGCAGTACCACACACAACACAGGCATATAATGGAGGAACCAATCAACAGCATCCCCGTCCGAAGTGAGATCATGACAAGTGGCTGACCGAGAGGTACCGTGTTCGCCCGACGGACAAAGCGCCACACATGCCTACGTTCGTTTGCATCAACTTCATCCGAAGGTTGGCAATGGAGCGGCTTTCAGGACCGGACTTCATCTTATTACAGCAGCCGCCTGCTGTCATCGAAGGCAGACTCGCCGAGGAAGCTAACGCAGTCGCACCTATCAGGCACACAGAAGAGAAGTTGTCACTGCCACATCTCATGGTGGTTTACAAAGCGCACAAGGAATCCTTCAGATGTATTACCAACACTATTGGAACCGTCCTCTCATCGGTAGCGGAAGTCTATACCTACCTACTGAAGTTCTTGGCCTTGGACGTGCAACGGTGCAAGCGCTCTGCGCCAGGAAAACCGATGCTACTTTTGCTGAACAGGGAGCAAGTCCCAACTATTGGTGGCCGATTGCGCCCATCGGAGAGTTTGTCGCCAATCTTCCTCGACATGTTTACTCGATCTTCACTACAGACATCAGCAGATGCTTCGAGAGGATTCCTACAGACAACTCTGATGATGGGCTGATCGTGACGATCAAGTTTTACGTCAGAAGTGCCATGGAGTAGAGGAGAGCCAGAACAGCCAGGGATGTAGTTGCAATCATGGTCTCCGCCAATGGCACACTACACCCTCATTGGGTCGATGGGCAGCAGGAGAGGGACTACGACAAACTCTACTTCGGCGAGACTGAGATCATCAATGCATGTGAATGGCTGGTAACCAATGCAGTGGTACAGATGGGGGACAAAGTCTGGAGGCAAATTTTGGGGATCCCAATGGGTTTAGCGTGCTCACCCATCCTCTGCGGTGTGTACTTCTTTAAGTATGAATTTCAACTGATCTCGCACTTGGTCAAGAATCAGGAATGGCAGGCCCTCAGGTGCTTTGAGGAAAGTTTAACCTACACTGTCCTACAGGCATATCGATGACCTTTGCTCTTTAAACAATACGGTCATTGCGGGGTTCTCAAATATGGGGTGCCTGGCAAGTGCCCTACTCGAAAGATCAGCCGCACGAATTCATGGAAGTCAAAGAAACCACGGACGGTCAAGGTTTGGTCGCTAACTTCCAAAATATTACACTGTCGATAATTTCCACGATCAACGGTATTTTCGCCACCTCTAAACATGACAAAAAAAGAGGACTGAATTTTGACCCGGTAAAGTATATGAAATTTAAGTCCAAGCGCAGCATTGCACAATCGCTGCGTATCCTGACAGCACAGACCGTGTTGATCCTGCTCTTATGCTCTGATGAGCAGGAAGCAGCATGCGAGATCCACTCGCTCTTTCAAACCATGATCACCAACGGATTTAGCAGAAGGGAATGTTGGAACTTGGAAGGTTGTCGATAGGGTCTTTTACAACAGAGCAGACTACCAACCAGGTCGAGTTAACGGTGATATGGTTAGGAGCATCTTGATTGCAAGATTCCTCATGTGCTGACCGTGATTGGGTGTCTATGTGAGGTGTGTTGTGGCGACCAGGGGGCTAGGGCTGGAAGGCCTGATGCCCTTCCGTATCCAACCTTACGATAGTGGGTGGGACACACACACACACACACACATACACACACACACACACACACACACACACACACACACACACACACACACACACACACACACACGCATACAGAAGTCGACAGAGAGGAAGTGCGAGTAGGAGGAGGGGATTACAAAAGGTGAGAAAGGCGGGGGAAGGTAGGGAGATGAATAAGCTGAGAATATTCGTTGTTGTTGTTGATTTTGTCTTGTTGACGTTTTTGTTGTTCACACTGAATAAATCGCTCCGGTATCCCTCACGTTGTACCACTCTTCACCTGCCACACCTGAAGATTCAACCCCCCGAGGACCACAAAAATAGGTATGGGTTATGGGCAGTGCCGGACCCGTGAACGTGACCGGCCGTTCATTTGATGATTTTTTTATGAACAACCACGGTGAACGGGCCACCCGCTTATGAGTGGAGTTTTTTTTTTTTTTTTTTTTTTTTTTTTTTTGTTTGTAGAGGGTGCTGCGTTAAATCATCTATCAATCAGACTAGCGAATTTTAGCTGGCTGGCTTCCTGGATCAAATTGGGCAATGTGTAATATGTTTATACATCCCTATTACTAACGAGCTGGTTGTCTGATGCAGGTGTCTCGTTCTCCTTGTTACTTNNNCCCAGGTACATTCGCCTCAAGCCCCACAGCATGATGACATTGGGAAAAAAAAAAAGAATCGAAATGACCTATAGCAAACGAAAATGCTTAGTTTGGCTGGTTGATTTTTTTTTTTTCGTTTTTAATTACAAAAAATATTATTTTTGAAAATAAAATTTTGAAAAAATTATAGGGAGTTGCCCTCCGATGTCCCCCACCCTCCTATGAAAAACAAACTACCCCCCCCTCCAGCCAAAAAAAAAAAAAAACACCGATCCCGCTCACCGTGAACTCCATGAACGGAGGCCTTTCATGATTTTCGTGAAAGGTGACCGGCCTTCGTTCATGGACCCCGTGAACGGTGACCGGTGGTACGGCACTGGTTATGGGGGTGAAAAGAACTTTACAAATCAGTCCCTCAGGGGTCTGGGACTTACAGCGTACTGCGCGAACGCGGCGTCTGAATAAAACCATTGGACAAGTGAAATGGAACCGATGGGTGCAACTGGTGTAAAAGTATTTTTTGCAGGGTTGCACGACGTACGTGTACGTGGGTTGCACGTACACGCGTACACGTATTTGTGTACGCGGCACGTACGCACGTACACGTACTCCCGTAAAAAAAAAAAATCATCGAAAAACTCTGGCAAAAAAAAAAAAAATGTTAAGCAAAATGATATTTCAAACAACTTTTACTCGAGACTCATCGCAACAGTCTGTACCATACTCGAGTGAAAAATCAAAAACACAAAAAACAAATAAATTGAAATAAAAGATAAAAAAAACTAGGAAAAAAAGTGGAAAAATAAAAACGAACTTTTGTAACAAATATATGTTATGCGGAAACATTCATCTATAAACAACTTTTGCCCAGGAGTCATCCCCGAATTCCCAATCAAACTCGAGTAAGAAAATAAAAACAAGAAAAAAGGTAATATTATCATAATAATTTTTAAACTATTTTAAAGACCTGAACATGACGCCCCAAAGAAGGGAGGTCGGTAACGCAGCACCGCTTCGAAGCGCTAACCGTAGGAAACCTTGCCGGGAACGGTAGTGGGTTTTCTTATGGGCGCCTCTTCGTCACGACGCTCCGTTTGCCTGTAACCCATCTCCATCGGTAATTCCGAGAGAGAAAGATAATCCAGACACCTGTTCACACAATAACTGTTATGGTGCGTTCCTACCGTGGAATACCGGAGGACTGAACAGAGTCCACCCCCCGGTAGACGCCGTACGAGGAGACAGATGAGCCAGCTTTGGGTACTCCCCCAGAGGAGAACCGTTGGATCACACGGAGATTGAGGCGTGCGGAACCAATTGGAGGAGATAACAACAAGAGTCGGTAGGAAGGCCGAAGCCCACGAGCGTCGGTGTAACGGATTCCGGCGATAGAGCCCAGGTACGCCCGTTCCACGCAATCTGGGGAAAGCGCAAAACACTAGTTGTCCGAATTCTGAAAAACCTCTGGTTAATTTACTAACTATAGCCGGTTAATTTAAGTCTCTTAATTTAGGTGTTTTCGATTTGTCGTAGTCCGTGCTTTTATTATTAATGTTAGTGGTTGGTATACTTATTATGCTCCAAGCCCGTAAACATGTCGGGAGCTTCCTCGATGGACTTGTCAGAAGGCGGTTCACCGTCCCCGCCCCAGCCCATAGCGGAGGAGGAAAAGCAACGAATTAGGGGTATTCTATCCCACTGACTCCCAGTGTTATACGAATGGAATTCTCCCTAAGAAAATAGCTCCTAACACGGTGGAAGTGGGGGCCGATTATGTCAAAGTGACAATAAACCCGAAATTTTATCGCATTCAAGCATAATGGCTACGGGAGCACGCGGTCACTATTTTCTTTGGGGACGAGTCAACGTCCCTACCAATAGACCTAAAAGAAAGAATTGTTCGTGTCTATGAGAATGGTTGGGCTACGCAAGGGCGGGTTTTGACCCCCCCGAAGAGAGGGTTGTTCCATAATGAGGGTAGGAAACTGGTAACCTACGTAGCCTCAGCCAAAGAGATAGCGACTTGGATGATCCGCGTAGGTGAAACGAAGGTAGAATTGGATAATAAAATGTACTCAGTCTCATTCCAACCGTGGATGACAGAACATGAGCTTTGGGAATGGCGGGAGGTCTCCAAGCACAGATTCTTTTGGATCTGTTGCCAACAGGTCCCCATCGCAGCCCTTGCCCCTCTGTATGGCCCGGTCAAAGATGCCTTTGGAAAGTGATAAAAGAGTTTCCGGCCTACAAGGATCGTGAATCCCCAAGTCTGATGAACATCCGATTCGATCTGGAGTCGGCAGCTCGATTATGTTATAAACAGTACTTAGTAGTCGATCTGGGCGATGACGGATATGTAGACATCGAAGTAGTCTGCGCCACCACACCCTAGTGCCCTACTTGCAGAAAACACTTCCATTGGGAAGGAGATTCAGGATGCTCCAAGGCAAGCAAAAATAGTTACGTAGACGCTGTGAAAGGCAAGGGCCGTGATGGGAAACCAGGTCCTACGGAAGGCGCAGAGAAAGTGAAGCAGGGCGGGAAGGAGAATCAGGGAGGCAAGGGGAAGGGGAAAGATAAGGAGGAAAAGGGAAAAGACAAGGAGGAGGAAAAGGAGAAGGAGGAACCACAAAAGAGGAATGAGAAGGGAAAGAAGGGGAAGGAAAGGGAAAGGGAAAGGGAGAAGCAGGGAGGGGAAGGGAAGGAGAGAGACCCCCTGAAGGAAAACAAGTCGAACCCACTGAAACCCCCGCCAACGCCTGTGCCGGACGAACCTAGTAGACGATTCGACGGACTTTCGCCCCTATACCCAAGTTCGACGAACGAACTGTCCGGCAATTATACCCACGCACCTCCACAGCCCGCTAGCACCTAGTGCAACTGCGTGTCCCAGTTCACTCTTTCTTTCCTCCCTCTGCTCGTCCCTTTTTGCGTTCGCTTCGTTGCCTCAGCGACTTTGCTCCACCACGCTAGCGCCCGTTCTGGCTTTCCTGCGCTTTCCCTGTCTCTTCGGCCGCCTTCCATGTCTCTTCAGCCAGCGCCGCGCCCCTCTGTCCCACCTGCACCTAGCACCAAAGGCCGTCCAGATTTGTTCTCTGCCCACTGACTGTCACCTCGCCTCCGCCCTAAGCGGTGTGCTAACCTCAACTTTTCAATCGAGGAACAACCTAGCGCCCGTCACCTAGAAATATACCGTTGGTCCTCCCCGAGTGGCATTGAGCAGAGATCGCCTGGACACTCATAGGGGGAGAGGACCGGAGGGGAGGCACAGTGACTGGCCCATCGAAGAAGCCCGACCCTAATGTTACCGGCTGGCACCTGACCCACATCGCCCACCTGCTGTCGGGTGCAGCTCCCCCATGTTCCTTCGTTGGAGGCTTGAGCATGGGTGTGGCTGCTATGGGGTTCCCCGTAATACCATAAGGAGGTAACTTTGGCGCAGTCACGAAAACAACTTGTAATCGCACTTCAAGCAATCCCGCGACCACAACACACCCCCATGTGACCTCACCGGATCCGAAACGTAGGTCATATACGTTTAGCATTACCGGCCCCTTTGCCTTAGTGCAATTACAAACTCAAACCCAGACCACGCCGTAGTTTTCTCTACTAAAATGAAGAAGACGGCCCGAAAGGCCTTCCCGTCCAAATCTGACCGGTTTAAAAAAAACTCTCGCTCCTATCCTCAGCAACGGCATAATAGAGGACTTTCGCCAACACCCCGAACACGTGGACCCATCGGTCAGCCAAAGGAGCGCGCTCTCAAGTTCCTCGACCGCCATGACGATCTCTAAATCCAACACTGCGTCCCAGTCAAGGAACGCCAGAGCAAAGATAATATATTTAAATAAATAAATAAAATATTTAGAAACTTTCAATTGTCAGAATATGACGAATGAGGAAAAAGAAAATGTTAGCGTCGTTCTGACGCCGCCGACAGCAAAAACAAGGGGGATAGCCCCGCCGACCTTCAACCCTCGGTCCCTTCGCGCTACCCAAATATTCCACGCCATCGCTACTTGATCTCGATCTCTGAAGCTCTCAGATGAAAATCCGATGTTGTAACCAATAGCGCTAGGCCCAAGTCTGGGTCTAGCTTTGACGGACACCTAAATAAATCGATATTGTGCGACTCGCAGACCTACCGAAACGTTTTCAAAAATCATATTGTTGTCGAAGCCGTCTTTCGCACGTACGCACAAGTCATAAAAAAACACATCAATCAGGAGACAAAATATTTTTCAATCCTAATTTAATCAAAAAAAAAAAAAAAAAAATCGGTCGGCGATCATACCGGTTTTTCAGCCATCAACAATTAAATGATCACATGCGTCTTAAACTTTCGCATCCACACGCTCTCTGTTCTAGTCAACCATCCAGTCAACGTAAACTGCAGACGCAGTCGCGTCTTGCGCGGTATACTTAAATTTTAAACCAAACTTATCTTATGTCGCTTGCAAAAAACAGGGTGGATACCCTTGTAAGGGTATTCACACCGACAGCGGCCCGGAGGGTCCTCCTGCAGGACCGATGCACTTTATAACGCTCTGTTGGGCACGGCGGTCCCACACCCTGCAGTGAGCGCATGACCTCACGGTCGTATCACACAGAATTAAGGTATTGTTTTTGAGTTAGCGGAAATACCACTCCGACCGTGCATGCCAGCTATACCTCTCGCGGCTCCCTGCAACAAGACAGAGCTCTGCGAGGTATAACTCACCTCTCCCTAAGGGGTTGTCACTACCCTTAGGTAGATGTATATTTGTTGAGCTACTTACTCACGTACGAAAGTTTTTACTTACAATCGCAGAGGTAAGTCACCCGAGGACGTTTACTCGATCGTCGTAGCATAGGCATACGCGCGGTTGAACTCCTAAGACTGACCCCTTTACGTGTCGGGCATCAGGGCACTAATCTCCTGGACCGACTTACAATTCATGGACTGACGATCTTTCATGTATACTATGTCATAATTTATATGCACTTCACCCATAAATTATATATGTTATATAAGTTCTTCGAAATCGATACGCACATAATGGATACAGTTCAAAGGTTGAGACTGAAAAGCAAAGAGATGTCTTTACACTTTCACACAAAGTAAATACAACATCAGAATTAATAAAGTCTTCATTTTTTTTTGGAAGAGTAACAAACAATGAGCTCTTAGCCTTTCAAACACGCATCGCAAATAAAAGTTGGTTCGCAGCCTTTCAAACATGTATCAAAAAATAAAGGTAGGCTCATTGTCTTTTAAAAATACAACATGGGTCATGTTTTTGGCCTTGTCAATTATCCTAATCTATTTAGCATTAAGAAAGGAGTAAAGTCGAAAATCCAAACCAAACAAACAAAGGTTCAGCGTCGACGAAGTGTCTGAGTCGAGGCTCAGGTAAGCATAAGTTTATCAATGCGAGTTGTGTGAATAACATGTGGTTGGTTGTTTTACTGACCTGCAAACAAGAGTCAATCACATTACACAATCCTAGTAGAGTCAATCATTCATTCACTTTCACAAACATTACACTTACGCTTTCAAACCTCTCAGTTAGACATTCTCTTTTCGACTCAGTCATTCAGTCATACAAGGACCTCTTTTAACCAAACACAGAACCTTCAGACAATGATACGAAAAACAAAAATGCATTTCAGTGCAGAGGTATATGTAAAGTGTTGGTGTCAAAGGTGAGTGAGGGTTTAGCCGGCGAACCAATCTGTTACCATATGGCAACTATATGTAGTCTTGCATAGACTCATAATGAATCCTCTTGATTAAGATGATCTGCAATCACACACGGGTTAACAAAGTTTCAACTCCCCCTTCCTATCAACACGGTCCTACATGAAATATAGTTCGATCTAATGTAAGTATGAAGTAAGAAGACCCTCACTGGAGCCTTAATCTCATACTTACTAGTTTGTATGAATTCGAATGAGCAGTAGGATCACTCACACATGAGTATCCTACCACTTATTTTTAGACTAACTGGTTTAGACTCAGACGGACCATGGAATGACCCACACAGGGGTACCCCACTTGAAGTTTGTCAATCTAGCAATCTAACATATGTACGTGTGTACAAACGAGTAATAGGATGTTCCTCACACAAAAGCCTTATCCTATCACCTGTTCTGTGCCAATATTTTATATCCATACATTAATCAGATACAACACAGTTAAAGGTAGTACAAACACTGGTCTATAGGATGGGAACGAGGAAGAACATAGTCTCTCTTCTTGTTTCGCGTCTCTATTTTTTTTTTTTTTTCCTTTTCATTCTCCTCATCCTTTTTCCTTATTTCTTTCCTCACCCTCTTCTTTGTCTCCTTCGTTCTTTTCTTCTCTCTACCTTTTCATTTCATCCTCACATTCTCCCATTTAGATGACCTTGTGTGCACTCGGACTTGCTCTAGGCCTGTGTGCACAAAGTCGGTCATGGTTCTAGCCAGGCACGGGGCTCACATGCATATATCTGATTGTGTTAGCAATCAGATCAGAACAAACGGTACAGGCAATGAAATAGTAACAACAATTATAATTATAATAATAATATAACAAAAGTGGTCGAGCGATGGACAAGAAACCATTTTTTTTTTTTTCTCTCTCTTAGACATTATCTACGAGATTTCGTTTGCCCTTATCTACCATTACTACCAGAAAACATGATCGGGTGAATTAACGGGAGGAGAAAGAAAGGCATATCGAACTTACCTGCAGTTTGACTTTGTGGATTCGACTCAAGAGGTGCAGGACAAGTGAGAGCGTTGAAGTGTGTTTGCTATCGAGGTACGTGTTCTACTCCACTTTCGTTTTCCTCCCTTCTCTTCCTCCTCATTTTTCTTCTTCTTCTTCTTCCTCGTCTTCTTCTTCTTCTTCTTCTTCTTCTTTTTCTTCTTCTTCTTCTTCTTCTTTAACTGCACCCCACACTTTACCTTATTTCACGGGATTGCCCCCTCTACCCTAATGAGTCGTCCAACGTATCAATCATCTTTACGGAAGAAGTTTTCCTTCTGCTTGCATTTGTTTCCTCTTCCACGATTTTCTTCTTCTCCTTTTTGCTCTGCGTTCCTTTTTCTCACACATCTTTCCCCCGTCCTCTATTCCTCATTTCCTCCAATGTACATAGCCATATTTCTTGGCTAAGATTGAAGCACGGTAATAAATACTAAGAATGGAGAACGACTATAATAAGAACAATAATAATAATAACAAAATCATAAAATCATAACCACGGTTGCCAGGCCGAACGTACAGAGGCCCCTAAGCTGACCCCCGAACATTCGGGCGTTCGGGTCCTCATACGGGTCCCCAACTTGAAGGGGTTCGGAACCCGCAAAAAATTATTCGACACCTAAATATCATTTTTTTTTTTCTGTTCTTCGTGATGTAAGGTATCTCCCTCTTAATTTTGAAGTCATTCTGTTTAGTCAAAAACAAATGAAAAATGATTCAAAAACCATCAAAGATGGTGGTCTCAAAACTTGTTTGCCCACTCACTAATTTGTTTTTTTTCTCTTTTCACTTTTCGTTTTTCCTTTATTTCAGGGAATAAAAAAAATTATTGTTTTTTCAAACTTTATTTGTAGATTCTCTATTATGTAAGATACCTATACAAAACATTTCATGGAATTTGTCATAAAAAAAAATAATAATAATAATAATCGCCAAAGATGGTGGTGTCAAAAACGTGCTCGCCCACTCAATAATTTCACTCTCATTTTATTTTTTTTCTAATTTTTATTATTATTACTTATTTTTAGTGTTTGATTTTTATTTCAAATTTGGTAAAGAACTTGGATGTAACGTTGAGGCAAATGTCGTTTAGTTTATTTTTTTGCATAACATATATTTTTTTACATTTCTCAAAATGTTTTTTTTTTTTTTTCGGTGTTCGGTCGAGCGGCCGAACGAGTCGAGAGGGGGTGTCGGACGTTTGGGCGTTCGGCTTGTCCCGAACACCGGCAACCCTGATAGTAATAATAATAATAATAATAATAATAATAATAATAATAATAATAATAATAATAATAATAATAACAAAGATTGTGAATGTATATAAAATAGTTTTCCGATCCGATACAGTAAAAAAAAGGGTGCGTTGTGCTTCAGTTTTTTATGTCACCTATCAGGCTTCACCCATTGTCGAGGTGAGTGCGTTTTCCTGCTCTAACTCTCTTTCCCTCACACACACACAAACACACTCACATACCTGCGCACACTCATACGTACACATACATATACACACACATACGCACATGAGTAGTAATGCACTTTTCCACGTTTTAGTAGTAGGTGTGTTCGTGTGGGAGTGTACTTTTCCGTTTTTAGTGGTTTATTCATTCGATTTTGCTTATCCTATCGATGGAAGTACTATGAGGTCCGTTGCGCGATAGGAGCACACACACACACACACACACACACACACACACACACACACACACAATCCCGCATAGCTAAACAACTAAGTATGCCAATGTATACTTCCATGTTCTAGGGAAAAATTCAACCGATTTTGCTCATCTTCTCGATGGAAGTAGCCACGACGCCAGCCGCAAGATCAGCACACGCTCACACGCATACATACAGAAGTAGTGTTTATTTCCATATTTCAGTGGTAGATTTATGCGATTTTGCTCATTCGTGAATATTCGTTTGTTTTTGTTTATCCTATCGATGAAAATCTCTCTCTCTCTCTCTCTCTCTCTCTCTCTCTCTCTCTCTCTCTCTCTCTCTCTCTCTCTCTCTCTTTTTCTCTCATACACGCAGTGCAGTAGTGTATGTTTCCATATCCTAGCGGTAGATTGATATGATTTCACTCATCTTATCAATGGAAGTATCGTGAGGCCAGCCGCGGAACACACATACATGCACACACAAGTAGTAATGTACATCACAGTGTTGTAGTGGTAGATTCATTCATCTTTGTTTGTTTTATCGATAGTAGTACCATGAAGGCGGCCCTGAGATATGAGACACTTATTCTTTCTCTCGTGGTCATCGTCATTGTCGCCCTCATTGTCGTTGTCGAGGTCGTCTCCCTCTCTCAACGCTACACGATCCGTCACAATGTACAGCATACCGAGACCACAACACAGACGCATGCGCGCATTCCAACAAATCGGGCGGATGGCGGACCAACCTCACGATGTCGGCGGATGCATCGCTCATCCCACCAGTCTCCACCCTCAGATATGGTAAGCAGCAGATGCAAGGCCGAGGCCAGTTGTGCCACCGCTCTCCAGCACATCTTGGATGGCAAAGAGACCCTACCAAGTCCCGACACCTCCTTACCAGTCGCAGCGCGCCGTTGTGAATGCGGACAAGAAGACAACATCACAACAAGTTGCAGTTGTTCTCCCTGATACTTACGTCCGAAGTTGATGGTAGGTGACAGGTAAGTCGCATCCATCCCTCCTCTCTTCTCCTCTCCTTCTCCCCATCTCCCCTTCTTTTTCTTCTTCTTCTTCTTCTTCTTCTTCTTCTTCTTCTTCTTCTCCCCGCGCGTCTCCTTCTTCTACACGACCACCTTCTTTCTTGTTTGCGTGCTCTTCCTTTCTGCGCGCCCGCTTTTCCACTCTTTGCGCATCCATTTCCTCTTCGCGCATCACTCCCTCACTCTCTCTCCATGCACTGCGTGCCACGAATCGTTGTTATTGAGCTCCTCACCTCACAACTCCTCGTTACCAGGCAGAATGCAGATCGGCCACTTTCATGCCGGAATGTCAAATACTTCCCCAGAAAAGGACTTGTTATTGTCCCCGGGATGTCAAGGACTTCCCAGGACTGAATTAGCCCGAAAATCAGAGGAAATTAATTAAGGTAAGTTTTATTAGAGAGCATTGCACCCATTAAAAAAAAAA
>BFEA01000259.1:1833844-1863844 GCA_003427395.1 Chara braunii | reverse complement strand
CTCTCTCTCTCTCTCTCCTGTCTCTTATACACATCTAGATGTGTATAAGAGACAGCTCTCTCTCTCTCTCTCTCTCTTTCTCTCTCTCTCTCTCTCTCTCTCTCTCTCTCTCTCTCTCTCTCTCTCTCTCTCTCTCTCTCTCTCTCTCTCTCTCTCTCTCTCTCTTTGTGTGTGTGTGTGTGAAATCATATGTGCGGATGGTCTCTGGATGCATGGTGTATGGGTGAATAAGGAAAGTACGTATGTTCGGTATCTATACCTTCTCGCTTTTAATGAGAGTTGCAATGGGTGTGTACCTTTGAGAAGCATTATCGGTGCGAATGTCCTTACACGGGTATCCGCCCTGGTTTTTGCAAGTGACAGAAAAATAAGTTCGAGTCGGATATTTTTGAATAGACCGTGCGAGTCACGGCAGTATTTTGACTAAAAGTTTGACTGGAATGTCTAGAAGCAGGGAGTGCGTGGGCGCGCGGATTTAAGGCGCGCGTGATTTCCTTTCCCTGTTAATGATTGTAAAATCGGCGAGGATGTTTGTCGCCTTGTTTTATTATTATCATTTATTTATTCTTGATTAAAATAGGATTAAGAGGTTTTGTCCTCTGGTTGGTACGTTTGACCACGGTATGTGGGCTTGCGTGGAAATTGACTTCGACAACAGCGAGACTTTGTGCGGTAAGCGGAGTGTGCAGGAAATAGAACGCGCATCAGGTCTCCTCGCGGTAGGTACAAGAGTTTGGCGGTCGTGGGGTGTCGACAACGAGGTGCGGCCTTTTGAGGTCTAAGGGTGTATGGCGTCGAGGGTTGGCGACGCAATGGCCCCGGCTTCACTCACCTTTTGTTTTGTTTCGTTTTATTTTTAATTTTTCTAAGTTTAATTGGCTGGTTCCAAGACCCGCGGTTAGACCGACGGGTCTGGTTCAATTGGTATACTGTTCAACTGCTGAGAAAACGGAGCCGAGATCAGGTTCCTGCTCATTTGGGATACTGGCGGAACTTCCCCTGGTCCGCCGGTCTTGAAACATGGGCCAAGGAGTTCAGCGCACATACGGGCCGGTGGGTGATTAACCGACGGGGCGGAACAAACCGGAGTGGCGTGAGCCTTCTGCGGGAGGCACAGTCCACCCCCTGCAGGCTGTCGTGTAAGGTTTGAGTGTGGGCGTACCCGACGGGGCCTGAAAAACGGTGAACTATGCCTAAGCGGGGCGCGACCAGAGGGGTATCAGGGAGGGGGCCGATCAATTCTGGGGTTTGGTCACGTGGGAGTCCCCCCCCACTTCGGTCTCTAAAGTTCTCATTTGAATATTTGCTACTACCACCAAGATCTGCACCGGGACCCGCTTCACCTAGGCTCACGCTCCAGGCTTCGCAGCAGGCCCCGCGCCCTCCTACCCGTCGCGGCGTCAGAATCGCCAGAGGCGGCCGGGTATGAGCCGCATCCGCGTTCGAGGCTGGTTGATTCGGCAAGTGAGTTGTCGCACACTCTGTAGCGGCTTCCATGACCACCGTTTCACAGTCTGTAGCGGTAGGAACGTCTGGCAGTGTATGGGCTAGCGCACTGTATAACGTAGGCGAAATGGGCGTGACGTCGGAGCGGACCGGAGATAAGGGAAGCTACGAAGAGGAGGGAGAATGAACCTAGGCGATGAATCGCGCCGGGTGCACTCGACAGCGAAGAGGAGAAAGAGACGAGTATGGCGGGATGGAAAGGGCTTAACTCACTCGATCCTTGTCGGAATCGAGTGAACTAAAGTAGCACATAGGGTTTTGGCATGGTGCGAGCGCAATGGTGAAGTTAGATGTAGCGTTAGTAGAACGAGAGGTTAGAGAGAAAGTCAGTGCGCGGAGGTATCGAGAGAAGTGACTATGGCGGAGTGGGGAAGACACAATTGGCCTGTTCCTCAATGGAATCGGGCGAAGTAAAGACCGATTTTGGGGTTATGACATTAGGTGAATCCATTGAACGTGTTAGATTAGCGGAAATGTTAGTAAATTAGGAGTTAGATGGAGAAAGTATTCCGCAAAGCTATGGAGCGAACGGGAAGAAAAAGAGGGATGAAGGCATAGCGTAGTCAATAGTGAACGGAATTGGGAGAGGAAGGAGTCGATCCGGGGGTTCTGAGGGCGGGCGAGCCCGGATCTGAAGCCGGATTAGCATGAGAAATAGGGTAGAAGGAGTTAGTAAGGAGAGGAGCTGCGCGAAGGAGGGGAGTGAACTCGGTCATATTTAGCAGAAGGTTCATTCCGATTTTGCTCATCCTATCGATGGAGAACTCTCTCTCTCTCTCTCTCTCTCTCTCTCTCTCTCACACACACACACACACACACACACACACACACACATACACATCTAGTAGTGTATATTCCCGTGATCTAGTAGCGGTAGGTTCGTTAGATTCTGGTCACTTTGTGGGTAGGAGCAGCATGAGGTAAGCTGCGGGATTGATACTTACCTGACTCAGAACGAGGGATTGAGTGTATCGCCCACCGCTCATGAGCCGCTGTGAGAGGGGATGAACGAGAACGCACTTAAGGGAACCCGACAGGTGGTGAACTGCGCCAAGCGGGGCAAAAAACTAGTCGAGCCGTTGGATACCTGGTTCCGCCAGAAGTTTGCTTAGGGAAGGCTGGAACGGTTGAGAGCTACTGTTGGGAGCGTGGGTATGAAGACACCGAATACGAGAGGGAGAAAGTTGGGGGATTCGAGGAAGGGAAGACCAGGAAGGCGGATTGCGAGAGGAGCGAAGGAAGCCACAGGCGGGACTACTTACCTAACGCTGCCCATTTTGTTGTACGGGGTGACAAGAAGCAAGTTGCGAGACTGCAAGCCTTTGGCCAGCAGCACCATTCGCTGTCGGACGGACCAGTAGCAAGGCCAGCGGTGAGGGGCAGACTTACCTACTGGCCGACGTACCGCTCAACCTACCAATGAAGTAATAAGTGATGGAGGCTGCAGACTTACCTGGCGGACCAGAGCACTGCCCACTGTACCAATAAAAGCAGCGTAGGTCCAGCCGTGGGGCAGGTTCTTGTCGGGGTTTGGCAGGGACTGCTTAGTCAGTATCTAAGTACACCCCGCTCACTGCATGGCCAGTTGGACCGCACTACTGCCGCGCTACGGAGAGAGAAAGGATTGTGCTCTTGACCCTCAGCCTGTGTCTCGAATTGTGACCAGTGAATTTCGTGCCATGAGCAGTGAAGGGGCTGAGTTCGTGGAAGAAGGGGGATATTGCTGCGATTTGAAGGTTCGCCAGGTGGTCAGAGGTCAGCAGTTTGATTTCATTTTGACTAGCAGTTGTGCATTTTGGCCATCATTGCGGGGTCCTCAGGCACATCAAGGCATCAAGGCCCTCTTCTGCGAGTTGAGTTTGTCCCCTCCTGTATCTCGAGCATCTAAAACCTCTTATTCTATCTTTCTTAATTTAAGTCTAGTCTTGTTCTGAGAGGAAGGCGGCAGGCGGGATTGCAACCAGTAAGACCGTAGCAAGACTCTGTGGGAATTGAACCCACCGATTGCGGGAGCTTTGCCGAAACTCAGGAGGAGTTATGGAGGCAGAGAACAGAGAGGTAAAGATTTCCCCTTCCTTCTATAAACACAGTTATAACCCCTAAACTGTAATTCTTACTATGGCCGACTGAGTATATTGTGTGCGTCCCTACTTGACTTTCAGTTTGACTTTCAGGACATAACCATACTAAGTAAAGGAACGTATATGCAATGTCAGTTTCAGTTTTGTTGTTTGACTAAAAGCAGATTATGGGATTGCATCTGGGGAAGGATGGGAGAAAGGCAGTATTGCATGAAGTTTGACCAGGTCAACTAAAGGCAGGGCCAGTTCCATAAGTTTGGGAAGGTCCAGTGCTATGTTTATTTCTGGATTGCCTGGAGAACCAGCCATGTTTCATACGTTTGGGTGGTCTGGTTGCTCTGACTTGTGAGGGATGAATGTGATTGACTTTTCAGGGACCAAGCATATTCCATAAGTTTGGGTGGTTTGGTCGCCTTGTTTACTTTGGCTTTTGTCAGTTTCTTTCAAGTTAGCATCTGAACGAGGAGGTATGGGCATGTTCCATAAGTTTGGGTGGCTCAGCCTCTTCCTGCTTTGGTTTTGAGAGAAATGAATCAAGTTGAGGACCAAGACATGTTCCATAAGTTTGGGTGGTCTTGGTCCAACGCCTCGCACATGCTGGAACCAGAAGGTTATAACTTGGCTATACTTTACTACTATTATATTAATGAACAGGTTAGTCAGACAGGGTTCCATAAGTTTGGGTGGTCTGACTATAGCTTATCACCAACTGAAGAGAGTACTAATTAAGAATAAAATTGGGGTACGAAGGGGCAGAATGAATCTTGAGCTGAAGATGACCGGTTCAATTATATGCTACCTCAAAAGACTAAGTGCAAACAAGTATATAAAGTTGGGATATTTAAACAAGTTCATGGCGACTAGGGTGGCCTAGTCATATGCCCAAAGAAAAGAAAAGTTGTTGTGCCCTGTGTTTGTGTATATTCTGGCTGAGTTAGGCAGGTTCCCATAAGTTTGGGTGACCTAGTTTTACGCCTTATGTAAGCAGGGTATAAGGGGTATAAATCATTGAAAGATTACGAACTATTGTTTGACAAGGTTGACCTTGGGATGGTGAGAGTACTTACCTTTGTGGTTTGGCCTGCATGTGACTAAGTGAGTGCTGCCAAAATTTTTGCTAAATCAGGGAGTTAGACAAATTTTGACTTTGGAAAGTTTAAGATTATTTATGTTTTTATATTCTGGCTGATATAAATTTTGGAAAGGCACCTTTCCTATGGGAAGCGCTACCGAAATTTTCTTCGTTAAGAGGAGATAGAATATTTTTTGACAGGAGACGATTTTGGCAATCCACTCTATATAGAAGAGATTCTGCCACGGTCTACCTTTCTTTGGGCATTTGCTTAGAGGTGGATTCAGGCTTAGTTAATTAAGAAGAATTCGAGTGAGATCGTGATATGTGGATTATTTTCCATGAACTTATAGGTTTAGCTTGGGGATTGACCTGTCTTGTGTTACAGTCTTCTTGATCGATTGATTCAGGATTTGGGTTAGACTCAGCATTGTTCCTACGAGGATCACCTTCTGTTATCATTGATAACAGGTCGGTTGTTGATTCGTCGGTTTACGATTCAACTCCAATCCACTTTTGCCACTCAACCTAAAGGCTTTAGCCCTTTGGTTTGATTTGTTTCATTGTGTTTTTACCCGAACTTTATTGAATGGTCATTTAACAAAGATATTGAGTATTTCATTTGCTGGAAGGGTGCGCTCAAGTTGAGATTTGTATGGTTAAAGCAAGGGGTGTGAGCACAGAGAATGGTTGAAGATGACCCCGTGTAGTGCATAAACTTTTTGGTTGAATCTTTGATGTGATTCCAGGTATGTTTGGTGATTTGAACTTTGGATTTCACTGTCTGCGCTCACATACATATATATGAGTCGGTGAAACTCCGACAAAACAGTTTGTCACAGCCCCTCGTTTGTTGTCCTTTTCTCTCTCTCTGCCTACGGTTTACCGGACTGTTCTATTTGTGACGATATATATATATATGGCTGAGAGGAGTCTCACTGTGACTGTGAGAAATGATCGTCCTATATTAATAACCCTCTATATTTATGTGATATATATACGTCTTGAGTGTTTCACGCGGCCTACTGGGAACACGAGTAAGGGTTAAACATATCGTGCGTTTGAGAGAAAATGGAGATTCCCTTTTATCCTTTGCTTTTTAGAGTTTCTATGGTTGGACGTTGTAGTCCGTGGCAGCCGTCAAAGTCAAACCCCTTGATTTCTCTCAAGGCCCTAGATGGTGGAGCTGGTCTTCAGGGCGATAAGACACCATTGTCACCACAGGTATGGTATGAACCTGTGTACCACCCACTCTCCGCAGGGTGCAGAAGAGGGTGTGGTTCTCAACCGCACTTGGTGGTTGTCCAGGGTCGAGAGATCAGTCCCTTAAGGAGCGTGTCAGCCGACACTTGAGTGTCGAATGCGACCCTCGAGATTAACGAGGACCGCATGAGTATGGGTACTACATAGTACGCCACCATAATTGCGACCACTTGCGTACGCTTGCATTGCGAGTCGATATGAGTTAGGCCAACATTCCCGCGGTTTTATACTAAGTCTCTCGCGCGGCGCCTATCCGATTTCCGCATCGGAGAGTTATGGGATAACTACCAAGGGACTAGGAGTGTTGTCGCGTTGTTTGTTAAGTGTCGTTTTGTATATATATATATATATATATATATATATATATATATATATATATATATATATATATATATATATATATGTGTGTGTGTGTGTGTGTGTTTTTATGTTCTTTATAGTGGTGTGCGCGTGGCGTGTGGGATGCGTCCTAGTCGACCGACGATGAGTCGCGCTTAGGACCTCAGCCCTCAAAGATGCCGGTTTGCATGCGGGTTCGATAGAGGCGTAATACCGCGCGTGCCCCCTATGCTACAGCGAACGAGGAACGCCCTCGGCTGGTCCACCTCTGCGATTGCAGCTGATCACCTTTCGTACTGTAGACTGGTAGCTCGGCGGGGATACGCCCACCGAAGGGAGGTAATAGCTCACGTAAGGTGGAGGTAAGTTGTGCCTCGCATGGGCTCTATCATGTCGTAGGGGCTCGCGAGAGGTATGGTTGGCGCACTCGGCCGGAGCGGTTTGCGGAAGCTCCATGTATATTCGCGACGAAGGATTAAAACCAACTCTTGCGTGACGCGGCCGGGAGGGTCCTGCGCTGCCTTGTGCGGTGCCGGACCCATGCGCTCGACAGCGGGGATGCATGTGAATCTGCCTGCATTGAAGTCTCATAATTTTTTATGATTTTTTTTTGTGTTCTAGATGAATATAGTGGTTTGTTTTATGCGTGCATGCCCCCGTTTACACGAAGAATGTTGTGTGTCGTTCTTAAGCGCTAGGTCTCCCTCTCCCTCTTCCTCTTCCTTCCCATTTTTGTACGGTCGACGACGACATTCTTCTTGTCGGTTATCATGCTCTACCTGCATAATGATGATAATTGGTGAGTGTAAGTTGTCCTCGAAGAACTTGGGATGGATCCGAGCCTGATTTCTCGGTCTGCTATCCGTCTAATAACATGCTTTTGGATGCATAGGCCCAATGGAATGTATGCATGAGTTTTCCTTCTCTTCGGTGCACTTTTCTTTTCAAGTTGTTGATGATTGATGAGCGTCCCTCGAAACACTAATTACTTTAGATTGTTGGTGAATGAATGGATGAATTTGTTGTTTGTCCTTTTCTCTGCCCATGAGTTTTTGCTTGCGTGATTGGCACTAGTTGTCAATCCTCCGGATGCATATTTTTTTTTTATTATTATTTGTCTTTCCCTCGTTTTTGGAGGACGAGCGATTGCTTCCAAGGAAAATTTTTCCTGAACTCGTCCATAAGCTTCCTAGCTAATATTTTCCTCTCAAAGGAACATCGGGCTTCAAAGTCGCATCATATTGATTTCCTTCACGTGGGCGGTTCTCGAATTTATGGGGTTGATCCAATCGTTTTATGAACAGTGGAAGCATGAGTGATCACAGACGAATGGTCATATTGACAGGACCGGTTGGATCATAAGGACCCCGACTCCACGAATATCCTCACTTTTGCCTCTTCCCGTATAACTTGAAAAAGGAAAGGACACGTATCTGCGAATAGGATGCACATGAGGTCATAGCACAGATTAGTCGCCCCTATCAATTTTCATCCAGAACATAATATTCTGGGTTTGTTAATTCTGGAATTATTATCGTTGATGATGTATTCTCTCCCTACTCTATTTTTCTCACCTTTAACGAGTTTATTTTTATTATGTAACCAATTGTTGTTCCCCATTGGCCCCACATTTTATGTTTTGATTGTCGTCTTGTGGAACATTTAAAGGCACAAAGGTTCAATAACATGTCACGTGAAGAAAAGAAATTCGCTGAGAGAGCAGCGAGGTTCCACCCCTTCGAGTCTGATTCAAAGCTCTGCGAGATATGTCGTCGAACTCTCATCCATAGTCGAGATACGACGAATACCCCTGTGCCATTTCAGCCAGGAAAAAGACGTCGTGTTGCCCACGATGAGATTCATATATATTTTTTAGACTAGGTAATCGTCATTCGAAATTTGTTGTGTCCTTTCCTGCCTTGTTCAATTTCGTCACTTCATAATCAGATCAAAACATGACATTCTTGTTCCGACTTGGAACTCCACACTTAATTTTTCGAAAAACGTTTTTCACACCCCGATTGCCATTTTTTCGAGCCTCTTTTCACATTTTTACTCACACCGAAAAAACAAATGCAGTGTAGGGTGTGAGATTTGAGCATCACAGGATTACGTGTCGGTCACAAGGCTGGGAGATCCCGGGCATGTCCCACCACTGTCACGTCAGGACCGAACAGCGACATTACAAGAAGATGTATTCAATGGTTTTCACTAGTCTATGCGGGGGAAGCATTGGAGATACCTTCTATACCACAGGGGGGCCAGCCTTGTTGTTCCGGGTTTACATGATCAATCAACCAATTATTTGTTAGTAGGCAGTGATGAGCGATTAATCTTAACCTGTTTTTTTTTATGTTATTGGAACCATTTATGGGTTTGAGCAGCTGGTTGTCGATGTTGTGGTACTGCTTCCACCTACCGTTCACAACATCTCTCATATTCCATATGTTTTTTTACATTTGGTAAACCGTTTTCGAGTTTGACCAACTGCCTCTTTTAATGCAAGTTACTTTGAAGTCGGTTAGGTATATCCCACCACCACTCTAGCATATCTAGAGGGAGTGCAAAAACCGAGGTATTGAGGAGGAAGACCCAATGTTCACCCCATTCTCTCAATACTATAATCTGAGCGACCTCGTACTTCCCAACCCACTCAATGGGGTCTCAGTTGCCTTTTAACCTTCCTTCATTTCCTAGAGTAGTATTTTACCAATACATCATTGCAACGCATATTTACAAACTAGGCAGGTTACTTTTAGATTTTTCTCGTGTAGTGAATGTACTTTCAGAGTTAAACCCTCAGGCCCTTGCCCCAACCCTACTCCCCCTGCATTTTGTGTTCAGGTACCTCATAGCATACTCACACACATACGTAAAGTAGTAAAAGTTTGCTAGGTTTGATACATCGATTTTGCTGCTTTAGCTCTTTGTGTCGTCACACAGCTTAACTCGTTGGCAATAGACAGTCATTGAATACCATTTTAGGCGCCCAATTTCATATGGCAGTTTCGTATGGCTGTCACACTTCTCTGTAACTTTTTTCATATATATATATATATATATTTTAAAAACAAGTGCGGTTGTGACACGTTTTGAGTTCTTGAAGTAAAAAAAAACACCCGCGGGCAGAAAGAACAGTCGTCGAACTCGAAGTGGGGATTTCTGTCAAAATTCATTCATTCAACCTTTTTTTTTTTTTTCCCTTTCCCCATCCGACATTATGGTCGAGGTACTTCCATTGCCCTTTCTAGCCCGGTAGTTATTTTTTTTGCCTACGCATGTTTTTTTTGCTAATTCAAAACTCTTTTGTGATTAAACGAATTTGTCTCTTTTTCTTTGTAAGTACGTGTCAGTCAAGCCCAAGTTTTGAGTAGGCAAACAAAAGATGTACCGGGAGGTAAGTCACGCACCGAGTTTAAAAAGGCAATAAAAATTTGAACAGAACACGACTTTGAAAGACCGAAGGTCGTGATGTGCAGACTACCATTTTATATTTTTTTGCCTATTTGACACCCACGCTACGACATCTTCTCCCGAAATGAGATTTCATCTGTGAATTTGGATGAGAAAGCAGATTGCATCATATGTTATTGTCACTTTAAATTCTGGTTTCTGCTCTTCAAGCCCTGGTATGTGTGCCCTTACTCAACGCAATACATAAGAAAACGTTGTTTCCTTCCTGGGTGATTCTAGTTCCTAATCCTACCCACACCTCAAACCCATTCATCAGAGTATTGTCTCCACTTAAAACTTACAAACACAGATTTAGTGTGTTTTTTTTTTTGTGACAAAAAATAGAGGAGAAAACATGATTATATAAGTTTTTTTTGTCTTTGTTAACTTTAAATTTGATGTGGACGTCGTTGTTTCTTTCTTTCTTTACCTGGTAGAAACTTCACTGGTCTAATTGCTACAGGTATTGCTCACCTAACATATTTTGACTTCCATTTTTTCCCCCCAAGAAACAATGAAAAACAGAAAAGTGTTCGTTGACACTTCTGGAGGTTTCAACAAAATACTACCTCGAGGCCCAACATGTTGCTTACATTTTATTGCGTAAAATGCTATATTTGAGCAGTGGCGCGTCCTCGTGTGACCTGCAAAGTTCAGCAAATATGTAATCCTTGTTACAATAGGTTGCAGTGTGAGTATGCGCCCAATCACATTCTACCTATTCGACCACAAAAGCTTGTCGGCGACAGTGGTTACTCGATAGTCCACAAATGGTCCAAGTATCAGAAGAGACTTTGCAGACTACCAAGCAACTCACAACTTAAAAGGGAATAAGTAAGTAATTGCGATTATTAACAGATGTGCATTACTCACCTCTTTATAAAAGTTTTAAGTACCATGTCGGTTAGGCTACCAACTTTCGTTTTCCCCCTCAATCGGTATATGTAATGTTTCTTTGTTAAGGTAAAACGTCGTTATAATTTGGTTCATGTCTCAAAGTTCACAATTATACAACATTTATATGTTTGATGATTGATTTCAAGAGTTTCTGTGGAATCAACTATTACGATGGTCAATAATTAAAAAAAAGATTTGAAATATGTATTTAATGCTCCTGCATCTATAACATAGGTGGTTAATGCAAGTAGATGATTTAAGATCCGGGTAATCTCACAAAATAACACTCGTATATATTGAACTCGTAATGGTACTTCACAATTATAAAGTTTTCAGCAGCTAAAGAATAAGCATGTTCCTGTGTCATCATACAAATATAATTTTATCAATCAAAATAAGGTAACGTTTGTAGATAGTTCTTTTTTTTTTTTTTTACAAACACCATCGGGGATCATACTATCGGGTGGTAGTAAGAGCACCCCCCAATAGTACTACCTGGTAGTGGGCGGCTCCTATCTATTAGCTGGCAGCGGCATCTGTTGGAAACATGTCCAACGCCCATCTAGCAAAGTGTGATAACTTTATCCCTTTTACATGCTACTTCTTATTAGGTCCAACATCCTTTAGACTAAGTATGTGTGATCTGATTTGTCCTTTGGATGTCATAGACTTCTCTTTTGACTTCAATTGTGTTGAGCTACTGCGTCATCGATCTGAAATGATTTGCTACGAGAGGCTTGGGGGAGTATGGGGCAAGGTGAGGTGATAATAACAGATTGATTCGATTAAATGCATGACATGAATCTGTTTGCACTATGCAAGTACATCATGAGAAAATTTATGGGTTCTACATCTCTATTTATAACCTTTACGCTTTTTATTTAAAACTCACTTAGGTCAGATGTAGATAAATTGAATTTTCATCCTTCTAGGGCTAAAATAAGTCTAAACCTTCAGTCAAGTTGAATTTTCATCTTTTTAGTTCTAAGAAAACCTCCCTCTAGCTCGAGGCCAATCTAGGTTTAAGGCGGTTTGAAACCAAGCAACCTATGTAAATTCTCCTCGTTAAAGTTGTTAGTTGGGCGAGTGTGTCCTCGACCATAATTCAAGATCCTTATTTAACCATAAGGTCACTCTCATGGTGAATACATTCATTCACTACCAACCATGGTCCGCTTTTATGACAGACAACACTAAGGTTGAAGGTTTATATCTTCAATTGCTCCACTTCGCAAGGGTGTCAACTTTGTGATTTTTGCTCAACTGGTCTTTGAGTGTTGTATGCAACCCTGGAACCTATGTGAGGTCATTCATATTTATGGTTACTATCTAGTATATTGGAATGACGATCAATCGTGAGTTTTTCGCATGTTTGGAAACTATGGTGATATAGATACGCTAGTTCACATATATTTAAACTCTCACGACCCGTTGCGCAAGCCTCACGCAATGAAAAGGTATGGGATAGGAATAAATGGTACCTATCTTCTTCACCCGAAAAGAAAAAAAACGTATGTACCTTGTATATGAATACAACATACGAGTATGTTATATTCGAATATAATATACGTACATTATATAACTAGTTTTAGGGTACAACTTTTCATAAGTTTGTAGGACCTCTATTGTTTTTGAAAATTTCGCCAACAGACAAAAGTTGTTTGCATTGCAATTTTGTACAACATATTTTTTGAAAATCGACATTCTAAAAAAAACATTAAATGAAATTTTCATGTCGTAAAATATATTGTTATCCTCGTTTTTATTTTTTTTTTAAATTTGGTTATGAATTTAAACAAGATCCTCAGACAAAAGTTGTGTTGTATTGCATTGTTGGATAACATTTTTTCCTGGATTTTTATGTACGTTGTGTTTGAATATGTGTTACATTTGAAAAAAACAAGCGATTTTTGAAAATTCAATTTTCGGAGGTAATTGGAACAGAACACACGTACATTTTTTTGTCAAAAAAGTAATGTGGAATATGTAAGCATGACATGCGTAAACATTTGTCCCACCAAACTGGGCTGAATCGTAAGTCCATGCAGGAGATCGGTGCGTCAAGGTTTAATGCATCTATGGGTAAGTCTTACGCGTTATACCACGTGTACCGCTATATGACGAGAATCACCTTCGATTAACTAACCTCAAACACATTAGTCAATAGCGCAGGTTGACGCACTCCGACTCCGCGAGGGTGGTCTCAAAGTCAAAGTTGTTCATATCTTACTTATTATTGCGCTACAGGGCTATGAGAGTCCCATGTGCGGGGCGCACGTAAAACTTACTTTCTGGCTGCAGCTGTTTAATTCCTTATCGCTGACAACTAGAAAGGAGAAAGATTTTGTATACAACCTTCAGAGCAATAAGGTATGTTGAACATCTCTTAACTAAAGGAGTACATTGAACATACAAAGTTTTGTCAGTCTTCCTCCAGCGGTCGAAAACACCCACCACACTTAGTACCTTAGCCTTAGGGCAAGGAAGTCTTTCTGTTCTTGATCCTCTTACCTTTCCAATATTTTTCTCTGCTTAAAGAGTAACTGGATTTCGACCTCCTAGAAGAGATGAGGCATGAGTGGTGTATGAGGATTCAAGAAAAAACAGAAAAATTTCAGTATTGATCTAGGCTACCAAAATGACCTGGGGCAACTTGCCCGGCCTGGTCAAAAATAATTAAAAACCTAGGCTATCAGAGTTGCTCAGGTCCACTTGTCCAACCGGGCCAAAAAGAAATAAAAAAATAAAAATAAATAAAATTACTTCTTAAGTTAAATTTTTATTTTAAATTTGGTAACGAATTTCGATGTGATCCTAAGACAAAAGTTGGTTTATTTTTCTACATAGCATAGTTGTTTTTTGGATTTTTTTTTTTCTTCTTTTATTTTGGCTGGGACGTTTCCTGTTCCTTGCACGGTCGGGCCGCCCATAAAAATAGGGTGAAAGTTCCTTTCTTCGTTCTGACTCAGGTTCTCTTCGAGGAGGCTCCTTACTAGCACTTTCCTTAGCTTCGCCCCTGGTCTGGGCTGCTAACGCATCTCTTCCTTGTGTCGTAGGCGACCTATAGATCGTACCGGACCTTGGGCCGGATCCTACTGTCGCTACTTCAGGGTACCCTTGTCGTGCAGGTACCGATTCTGGACCGGACTCATAAAGGAATAACTTGGGGATACCGGTTCTCCATTCTTTTACTTCTTCACATATACCTACCAGCTTTCGCGGTTATCTCCCCATCTTTGCCCATAGATCCTCCATCTTACATAAGAGGGTCGATGCTGACTCCATTTTTTCATCAGAGTCCGCTTCGTCTGATTCAACAGTAATGGGCTCTTCCCTCAGGATCCCTGCTCGTGGTCGTTGGGTCAGTTCCTCGCTCTCCTCCACCTCCTCCACTCTTAGAGGTGGGTCCTCCTTCGCTTGCCACAGCCTGAACATGGCTGGTTGCGCTGACCACGCGGCTACCCGTCTAAGAGCTTCTTCCCTAGCTCCGCCTGGGACCTTAGGGTCAATGTATTCCTCGAACTAATCATATATATCTCCGTCCATGTTCGCTACTCCAGTCTGACTCTCTCATCCTCCTGTCTCTTATTGCAGAAACGTATTGTATGGCCTTGCTTGGCACAATACCTGCAAATAGCATTTCTCCAATCAAAACGAGTTCTCTCATACCCTTCAACCCCTTGGTTGCCTTGATCCTTATGATCTTGATTGTTTCATTGGTCCCCTCGGCCTCCGCCATTCCTACCTCGCCCTATCCGCCGCCTCTCCCTCCATTCCCTTGATTGTCCGGCCTTGATTCCCTCCTCCGGCCACGCTGGCTTGCGAACTTGGTGCGGGCCATGGAGGTGGCACCATAGGTTGGGCCTGTACTGCGGGGTAGCTCGACAGCGACATACTCGATTGAGGTCCTAAGTAGGGTACCATCTGACCAGACGAAGCCGGACCACCCCATGGCACAAAAGTGTTAAATATGGATCATGGCCACTTTCCATATGGAGGCGCCCCTGCTTGCGGGGTCCCGCACTATTCGACGGAGCTTCCGCACTTGGCGAGGCCATTGCCAATGTTGGGGGCGCCTGGCCTTTTTCGGAGCCCTGCCCGCCTTGTGCCAAATTACACTGCTTGCTCCGTGCTTTCAAAAGATGTTGGGGCACTGACTCCTCTTCTTATCACTATTCTTGAACGACTTCCTCTACCTTCGGCTCCTTTCTCTTTTCTTAAACCGTGGTCACTACCTTCGTCTGTATTACGGTATCCTTTCCATAGCCGAACTCCGCGACTACATCCGTGATTATCCTTTTTACCCTTGGGGGTCCTGAGGTAGTCGCATCACGCTCTTTCCTTTTTCGCCTCTGTTGGTGCATCTGGTATTGCTCCACCTGGTGCACACTCCTTTCTTCCACACCCTTATCGATCGTGGCTCGAGTGAGTTTTCCGCTGCGTCCTCCATGGCTCGTCAGCTCATAAGCCTTCGAAGCATTAAACAGTCCCAGAAAGATAGCACACTGTGCTTCTTCTGAAATCTCTGGGACCTTTCTCGCCTTCTTTTTCAATTATTGTACAAGAGCCCCGACGGTGGTGAAGTCATCCCTATTCATTGCTTCCAAATCCACTGTAGTCAATAGGTCATCGCCCAATCTGAATTTTCTCTACGTGCCATCTCTTAATCTTACCCAACTACCATTCGCTACAATTACAACCTTTTTCACTTTCTTATGATGCCCATGAAGCACATACTTTGGAATATACTGGAACTTTTCTGCATCAGATAGACCCACCAATGTTGTTCGACCAACTCTAACCATTATGAAACTCGTTCTCCATGGAAGTGGAAGGTGTTGACTTTAGGAACGTTGCTTTGTGCCCTCTCTCGCCTGTCCAAGGCTTCGACCAGATCCTCGATCGTTAGGGCTTTCCCCGCACCGTCGGCTATACCGCCTAACATTTTGGCTGGTTGTCAAGCTCAACTTCCCTGATAAGAAAGGATAAAAACTTCATTCAACAATCTGACATATCACATCTCTTCGCCTGACTTCTTACTTGGCTTAATCATAACCAAACTTACCAGACACTATCCCTTTTTCCCTTCCTCAACTTACCTCGGCCAACTTGTCCCTTCCACTGACTTATCTTACATCTTAAAGAAACAAAATTTTACCCATAATAATTCAAAGAGACTATCAATTAAAAGAAACACATATAATAATTTATTAATAGTACTCCACCTAGTCACCCTTATAAGTTATACACTTTTTTTCCCCACATGCCTATTTTCCCACTTTCTTATACCCGGATTTCGTTCCACCAGGGACAACGGTAGGCAACCATTATCCCCGGCAACAACGTCACCTGTCGAGCGCATGGGTCCTGCACCACGTAGGGCGGGACCCTCCCAGCCACATCACGTAGGAGTTGAGTCTACCTCGTCGTGATACACATGGAGCTTCCACAAGCCGCTCCGGCCAAGTGCGCCATCCATACCTCTCGCGAACCCCTACGACAGTTTAGGGTCTACGAGAGGCACGACTTGCGTCCATCTGCAGGAGCTATCACCTCCCTTCGGTGGGCATATCCCCGCCGAGCTACTAGTCCATAGTACAAAAGTTAAACAGTTGCAATCGCAGAGGTGGACCAGTCGAGCGCGTTTTCTCGTTCGCTGTAGCATAGGGGGTACGTGCAGTCTTACGCCTCTATAGAACCCTCATGCAAACCAGCGCACAGGGGGTTTGAAGTCCCAAGCGCGACTCGTCATCGGTCGACTAGGACGCCTCCCACATACCATGCGTATACTACATCGTTCACGCATATAGAACGACACAAAACAAACAACACAGCAATACTCCTAATCCCTTTTCTATCCATCCCATAACCTTCCGACGCCGAAATCAGATAGGCGACGCGCGCGAAACTTATTATGAAAACCACGCTGACGCAGGGTCTTCTCATATCGACTAGCAATGCATGAATATGCAAGCAGTTGCAATGATGGCGTACTATGTAGTGCCCATAATCAAGCGGTCCCTCGTGGATGCGAGTACCGTTGCTGATACTCAAGTGTCAATCTCGAAGTATCGTGAGGGTCGAGCCCTTCACGATTTTGCACGGCTGAAGGAATAGTCATTTGGCCCCCGCAACACTTTCGGTCTTTAGGCCAAGTATCCCAGTGGGCAAAGCAAACTGGCTTTGCGCGGGGGGGTGATCCCTTCCACGTGGAGTCTAGGATCTGGATTGCCCTGGACAAGGACCTCGAATCCAGGCCCAAGACCAACGTCCGACGAAAAAACTTTTTAAGAAGCAAAACAATAAAGGAAGGGGATCTTCTTTCCTTTCTCAATCTCAACCCAAGTTAAAACCCATAAATTGGGGCTTCGTATTTGATGCAAACACTCAAACGTAAGTGGGTACGTATATGTATAATGGGGAATAAATATGTGACGATCACTTCTAACAATCACAGTGGGACTTCTCTCCGCCATATATACGTATGTGACCGCAGACAGTCAATTTCAAAGTGCGAATCACAAAACATACCTGCAATTACATCAAAGAATCAACCAGAAGTCTACGCACTACACGGGGTCAACTTCAACCATTCTCTATACTCATACCCCTCGCTTTAGTCATGCAAACCCCAACCTTTGTCCAACCTTCCAAAAATAAATGCTAAGCACCTTCGTTAAATAACCATTCAATAAAAGTCCGGGTGAAAACCGTAATAAAACAATAGAAATCACCAAGGCTAAAGCCTTTTAGGTTCGGTAATGAGAATGGATTGGAGTTGAGTCGTAGACCGACGGATCGACAATCGACCTGTTATCAGTAATAACAGAAGATAATCATCGTGGGATCAAGATGAAACTAGTTCAAATCTTGAATCAAAACGATAAAATAAAAAAGACATGTATCACAAGACAAGTCAATCCTCAAACTTAATATCAATGTATGGGGGATAAACCTCCAAAACACATTTTCACTCAAAGTTAACTATCAACTAAGTCTAGGTCAACCCCTAAGTCAATGTCCAAAGAAAAGGTAGACCTTTGACAGAATCTCTCGTATTTAGGGTAAATTATCAGGCTCGCCACCTGTCTTTTTAGAATTTATACTAGCTCAAATACGAAAAGTTGAAATAATTCTCAACTTTATAAAGTCAAATTTTATCTAACTCCCTGAATTAGTAAAAATTTGGGCAGCATCTCCCTTAGAAAAGTAGACTTTCTAGATTTATACTAAGTCAGATAAGAACTCAAAGTAAAACTTGAGTTTAATCAAGACAAAATTTAGCTAACTTCTTAGATTTATAAAAATTTTGGCAGCGCTTCCCGTAAAGAAAGTGGTTTTCCAAAATTTATACAAAGCTAAGTTCAGAATCTAAATGACTTTGAAGGTCCAACTTTGTCTGACTCCCTGAATTAGCAAACATTTGGGCAACACTCCCTTTAAAAACGAAAGCTTTCCAAATTTTTACTAAGTCATATATAAAATTTAGACAAGTTTAACTTTGAAATGTCAAAATTTAACTAACTCCCTGGTTTTGTAAAAATTTCGGCAGTGCTTCCCATAGAGAAAGTAGCTTATCAAAAATTTATACAAGACCAAGCATAAAAAAAAATCCCTGAAAATGCAGAAATTGACCTACGTAAAATAAACTTAACTAAAAAACTGTCAAAAACTGCAAGAATTAAAACTAACTCCTATAGCTCTAGCATGTGGCAAGCATCTAAAACAACTACCTATCAAACTGAAACTCGGACTTAGTAGTGATCTCACTCAGCCACATGTAGGTCAAACCACAAAGGTAAGTACTATCACCAGCCCCAAATCAAATCCTCATAAATAGTTCATGAAACTTTCAAATAATTTATCCTTTATACCCAACATACATATGGCATAGTGTTAGACCATTCAGCTTAGAAACAATGTGTAGCATGCCTTAGGATATACACGAACAGGTTGCACAACTACGTTTCTCTTCTTTGGGCATATGACTAGATCATTCAGCTTAGAAACAATGTCTAGTCACCCTGAACTGTTTAATAGTCAAAGTTTAGTAATTATTGACTTTGTTCTCAACAAAAAATGAAAATATGGATAGGGGACTGAGCCATTTAGCTTAGAAACAATCTTTAACTTGCCCAGATGACTTCCAATTATACTTCGTAATTTTCCTTCTCTTCTTGATGATATGGCTTAGCGCTGGACAATTCAGCTTAGAAACAATGCTCAACTGTCAGTTCACATGCAAGTATAAATAACGTATTATCTGTTATACTCAATTTATACTTATATGTGTGGTTTTCGGGTTAAACCATTCAACTTAGAAACAATGCTTAGCCTTAGACAAAAAACCCTCCCTCATAAATAAAACAAGAGGTTGAACCATTCAGCTTAGAAACAATGTTCAGCCTATCATCAAATCATTCAAAGCATGAAATTTGATTCTTCATCCCAACTTCAGTCAAAAACCCCAAAAGAAACAGACAGACCAAACCATTCATTTAGAAACAATGCTTGGTTTCAAAGATCACTGACAACCAAACAAACCCTCAGAAATAAACACAGCAATCATGTCATTCAACTTAGAAACAATGTTTGGTCCTTCACAAAACAGTTAAATAGACATAGCCCTGGGTCATTCAGCTTAGAAACAATGTCCAATCTTTGATTGACCCGGTCAAATGCATGCAAACTGCCTTCCTCCCACCTTCCCCCTGTTCATCCCTTAATCTGCTTTCAGTCGAAATAAAGAGAAACTTAAGTTTCACACACACACACATTCCTTCCTTTCATTCCGATTGAATCCTGAAAAGAATACAAAATCATAGGGGATCACATGCATACAATCAGTCAAACTAAAGGGAGATAGTCAAACAGGAGCGTAGTGGGATCAAACAGACAGAAAGATGGTATACATGATGGTTCCCTGCCACCAGAACCTCGTCTAGGTTCCGGCAGAGCTCCCGCAATCGGTGGGTTAACTCCCCACGGAGTCTTGTTGCTGTCCTACGGGTTGCAATCCCACCTGCCGTCTTCCTCTTAGAACTGGACTATACTTAGACTGAGAAAGGCAGAAGATGAGGTGTTTCAGACTCTCGAGATACAGGAAGGGGATAAATTCAACTCCCAGGAGAGGACCTTGTTGCCTTAATGCGCATGAGGGCCCCGCAAAGATGGCCAACACGCACTGCAGCCAGGTCAACTGAAGTCAAACTACCCCCGTCGACTCTCTGACGGCCTTGCAGTTCGTAACAATACACCCCTTCAACAACTCAACCGCCCCTCCAAGTTCGCATCCCCAAGTCTGTTGACTTATGCAAGGGTCTGCAACCTCGTTGTTCATCTGTTACTGCATAGGTTAGCCTTACTGCACAAACTGGCGGAACTAAAGGCATGCCGGCCAATTAGCAGACATGCAAGGGTCATGCACCTTCACGGCCGTTCTATTGCTCCTTTGACCAACAGACTAAGCAATACCCCGGCCAACAAGTAAGTCTGCAGCTTTCGCAGCTCGTTATTCCGGCTTAGTGAAAGAACGCACACCGTTCTGCAGTTAATGTTCCTCCCCCGTTGTAATGTTGCAACAGGGTGGTCCCAGCTGGCCGCGTAGCAGGCGGGGCCTTATATTTCTTTATCGTTTCTTAAAAAGGAAGTTTGAACTTTGTTCCTAAGTTGGATGGCTCAAACTTTTTTTTTTCTATTATGAGGAAAATCAGGGCTCACGGCTGGTTCCCGCTACTTTGCTCCTTAAGATAGATAACTAACTACTCACCAAGCGAGCCTCCAAGCCCCGTTGTCCCCTCCTTACTACCTGGCATGTCGGAACTTGTCGCGTGCTGACCAGAACTGGTAAGTCTGCCTCTTCGTTCTGTTTGTCTGCGGCCTTTTCACCTAGTAGGATGAGTAGCGGTCAACAGGTAAGTTTGCTCCCTTCTAACTGGTCAATCAGACAGTTTTGCGGCCTCTCCAGCTGGCCTGCTGTAACTTTCCTGGGTTGAATAGATAGCTGGTCAGTCCACAGGCAAATCTCCAACCTCGTACTATGGATGAGCGATACTCAGGTCAACCGACAAGTAACCAAGTTCTACTGTCGGCTACTCGCTGGCCTCGGCTGACATGTCAGCCTCCCGATCCCGTAGCTTGCTCCTTCACTGCTTCTGCCGACCGAGGGGAACAACACACTGGTCAGCGCCGAATCCGCAGCCCCGTTGTTCTGTGTCTTACCACTGTCACCGCACTCGGAGTAGCGAGTCGCTTACTAGGTAAGTTGGCGACCTCAGTTCCTTCACTTTGATAACCATCCCGTTCATGCGCTCGCCAAGTTTATGCAGCAAATGAATCTTCCCTTAAAGGCGGGAAGATGCATTGTATATCTACGTAGACTCAAAACACTTTCCCGACGCATCTCCTTATTCGTCGTCACGGTATCGCCGGAATCATCATCCGAATCGAGAATCGGGCTCCACCACTGGCTTTGCAATGCTTGAAAGCCCCGGAATCGTATCTTCACTCGACCGATTTCATCAAGACTCGGTCAATCTTCGCAGTCCCCTATTACTTCCATAGCCACTCCTTCGCTCTACCTCCGCACACGTCCTTTCTCTTCTATCTCTTTCTTCTTCGTTGTAACTCCTAAACTAACAGTGTGATCCCCTTCACCCAATCAAAGAACCCCCGACTCGCTCCGTGGTTCGTTCGTTTTGCTCCTCGACCTCTTCACACACTCTTCTTCTCAACTTACTTTTTCTAAACTAACTTTCGTACCAAACTAACATCAAAAATGGGGGCGCCTGGCATTAATGCCCCAGGATCACCTCTTTCCCCGCCTAATCCCGTGGAGAATCGTATTCACAATGCTTTTCCCGTTGCGCCTCATTTGGCTTCTCACCATCTTTGCGCAATGCTTCTCTTCACTAAGTTCTATATCACTAACTCTCTACCAAAACTAACTTCGGAATCAGATTCGCCTGCCCAAAAAAACCCTACTTACCTTCTTCCCTCGCCTGTTTCCGTCCAAGAACGGGCCAGTTACGAATCCTTTCTACTCCGTCCAACTTGTTTTCCCATCCCTTCACTTCAAAGGTCTCTGGCGCCAGTTTGGGCCAGATCCATTTCCTCCCTTCTCCTTTACCCCCTACTGCCTCCCGCAGCTAACGCAATATCTCGTAGGTCCAAGTCTGATAGCGCACAGTGTTAGTCCGAAGTGCCTGTTTTGGCGAATGTGGGGAAGTTTCACACAAAACCGCTATCAGAACAATCGGGTTAGTCTTTCGCCCCTATGCTCACATCCGACAAAAACAATTTGCACGTTAGTGTTGTTGCGCGCCCCTTTTCTACAGCCTTCCCCTGCCTGTCTCGTGTGCACCTGACACCTTTCAATGGCCATGTTCCGTCTTTTTCCCTTGCTGCCTGTCTCCCCGTACCAACATCAATCCCGCCGACCTCCTCCTGGCTCGACACCGCACCCAACCACGGACAGGCTGCCCGACGGTGGCCCCACGATCCCTGCTCCGCTCAGGTAGTGCTGGCTATCTCCCGGGCCCTCAACGGGCAAGCTCCCGGATGGACAGTCGGCGCAGAATAAATGGCGCAGCTCGCTATAAGGCGTAAGTGCGGGCCTAGGTAAATATGCCCCAACACAGATCTTGATGGTAATGGTAAATATCTGGGTGGCAATGAACTAGTTTCAATTGCCGCTACAGCCTCAAAGCCCACTCAGAATGTCCTCCAATTCCCCTCCACCTTAAGCCATTGACACTCTCCCAGTGGGAAGCGAGGGAAGCCAMGACCACGGACCCCACCACTCTTCTGCACGGTAACCTCTTCGGTCTAAATTTTCGGACAGATGGAACAAAGAAATTTTCGTCGGCATTCCAAACACGCGGAAACCCATAGGTCAACAAACGGATGCACCAGCTCAAGGTCCTCGACCGCCGTGACGGCCTCTAAATCCAGCGTCGAGTCTTAGTCAAGGAACTTCTAAACAAGATAATAATAATAGGACAACAATAATAAAGTATTTAAAGACTTAATCGTTCAAATATGATGAACGAGGGACAAATAAAATGCTAGCACCGTTCTGACACTGCCAACGGCAAAACCAAGGGGGATAGCCTCGTCGGACCCTCAACCGCTCGGTCTCCTTTGCGCCACTCTGATACCCCCGCGTCGCCGTCGCTCGATCTCAATCCATGAATCTCTCAGATGAAAGTCCGACACCGTAACCAGTAGCGCTAGGCCCAAGGCTGCGTTTAGTTTTGACTAACACCTAAATAAACAAATATTGCGCAACACGCAGATCTACCGAAATGTCTTCAAAATCATACAGTTGTCGATATTGTCCTCCGTACGTACGCACAGGTCACAAGCAAGCGCACCAATCACGAGACAAAATCTTTCTAGTCCTAGTTTAATCAGAAAATAAAGATTATGTAGGCGATCACGCAGGCTCTTCAATCATCAACAAATAAAAAGATCACGTGCGCCTCAAAGTCTACCCGCCCACACACTCCCTCTCTAGTCAACTACGTAGTCAACGTAAATCACAGACACAGTTGTGCCTCGCGCGGTATACTTAAAACTTAAACCACTAATTTTCTATCGTTTGTAAAAACCAGAGCGGATACCTTTGTAAGGGTATTTGCACCGACAATGTTGCGACTATTCCTCGACGGCATTCCGGACTTCTCATCATGACCGTCATTGGCAGCTTAACGGCCTTCATCACGACCAGCTCTGCCTACTTCAGACGTCGTCACTCTCTTACCACCTTACCCTATACAGTACCCTGGTTGTGTCGCATGATAGTGTCCCTTCGCGAGGTTCCTATGAGTTGGGCTCTCTCTTGGTATACGCATAGGCATCGGGAGCATAGCATTGCCCTGACTTCCCAACTTACAAATCTAGCTTCGACTTCCCTCACTTTATGAGTCATTTGCATGATTATCTTACCCATCACTTTTTCTACCCTCTGTCGGTCCTCCCGCCCTAGTTAGGCAGCCTTGCATGCTTCATCTAGGTGTGCCCAATATCCCAGGCTCCCTGATTCCCTTGCATGGTCGACCCTACGTAGAGGTCACCCCTTTAGTCGAGCATTACCCGCCCTGATGGTCTATCTGTTAGGGTCATTGGTTTTGTTCGCTCCCAGTTCCCTACCCTCATTGAGTCTGGTGACATGTGTCTCCTTGTCATTATGTGTGGATCACAGTGGATGCCCTTAGGAGTTTATCGACCTCTAGGCTGCATTCGCCAACCTCAGAGACCATGCCACCCTGTGGTTTGCGACGCACTCCTCCTGTGACATATGATTGTCTTTTTGTTGCTTTGTTGTTCTCAGATTGAGGCTACTGCTTCTAACATTCCCAGGATTTAGTTGTTCTTGCTTTTGTTGTTCTTAGGACTTGTACACTAGTTGTTTCCAGATTGAGGCTACTGCTTCCAACATTCTAGGATTTAGTTGCCATTACCTTTTACTTTCTTAGGACATGTATACTAGTTAGTAGCTTTCTGCTTTCACTTAGGCTGTTAGTTGTAACATTGCTGCTTTTGTGACATTTTATAGCCAAGGTTGCATCGCATGGACTCAACATGGAGCTTGCTCCGCATCCTAAATTACTCGACTTTTCTATTCTTTGGTAGAGTTCCGCTTCTTGGCGGAAGCGTGCCTGTATCTAGGCGATCCATCACAGGCCGAGGATCGTGTAGCGGACCTCTGGTTGGCTTGTGAGACCAGCCCCTTGGCCTGTTCCCACAAGCCTTTGTAGTATTCGAGGTAGGTCAGTCCAGGTCGGTACCTCTGTCGGTACCAGCCAGTCCAGTTCAGTCCAGTCAGTTCGCTGGGGTATACCCCAACCAAAGTCTGTACTTGGATCATTCTACATTCGCACAGTTTTGAGTATGTGCGTTGGAGTCTCACGTGGAGCTGCGCTGTGCCATCTTGCTCCACTTTCATCCTCCATCTCCATCTCTATCCCAGGCGGAGCACCACACCTGGTGGGTCCTCCACAGTTTTTCTTTTTTTTTTTGGATTTTTCTCGATTTTTTGTATGTCATCCCAGGAATGGTTGAGCCCGGCCTTGTAGGACTGATCACGCGTTCACTTGGGCGACCCCCATCGACCGTGGCGCTTAAACGGGGAAGGCCCGCGACCAATGTATGACCCAAGTACTGGTGGTTTAAAAACAAAAAGCCTAATCTTGTATTCAATAGAGGGACTCCGCTCCTCGGAATTCAGAATAGAATGCAAACATTGTGCCGGACCCGCCGGGATGGCGGTCCGTCAGGATGGAGAAGAAGGGTTGACGAAGGAGGAGGTTGAGATGGAGCTGGAAGGGACAGCGCAGCTCCGACGCAGACTCAACATACACGTATTCCAAGATGTGCAAAAGTGAAGAATTATGAAATACAGACTGCAGCTGGGGTATACCCCCAGCGGACTGACTACTAGACAGGACTGGACTGGCCTGATACCGACAGTGGTACCGGGCAGGACTGGATTGGACTGAAACAGTACACGGCTTGTGGGGTAAGGTCACGACCTGGTCCCACAAGCCGAACTGGCAAATAGCCGAATAGGCCCAGGTTGTAGGCCAGGGCAGATAGAGGCATGTTGCACGATCCTCAAACCTGTAATGGATCGCAAGAGCCATAAACACGCTATCCGCAAAAGCAGCGGAACTCGCAATAAAGAAAACTGAGAAATCTAGGATGCGGAGCAAGCTCCATGTGGAGTCCATGCGATGCAGCCTAAGCTACATAATGTCGAATGGAAAACAAATGCCGGGTATACACAGCCTAACTAACAACAAAAAATAAAATGTAGCATGATATAATCCTAAAGTCATGGAGGCAATGGCCTCAGTGCTGAAAGAAAAAAAAACAATGTGTCACAAGATAATGTTATGTTGTTGAACCACTAAAAGTGGGATGGTCTCAGAGGGGGTGAATGCAGCCTAAGGATCGAAACTCCTAAGGGCAGTCACACACGAAGGTGGGATAGGTCATCAGGCTCAAGGTGAGAGAGTGGTAGCGAAACAAAACCAATGACCCTCACAGATAAACCATCAAGGCGGGTGATGCTCGACAAAAGGGTGACATCATGCAGGGTCGACTATGAAAAGGAGAGTCTGGAATAGGCTGGAGATATGCCTGAATGAAGGCATGCAAGAGTCGGCACAAGGGTGATGACGGCAGTGGGTGAGGGAAACATGCACACAATTCACCGACCGGGGGAGGGAGCTCGATCGGGGAGCAGGGAAGCCAAGATAACGCTATGGTCCCAATGCCTATGTGATACCAAGGGAGAGTCCAACTCAAAGAGACCCAGTTAAGTGAGAACCATCATGCGACAAATGCAGGGGAATGTATAGGGTAGGGTGGTGGCGTGAAGTAGTCAAGTCCAAAGTAGCTGAAGCCGATAAGGTAGCTGAAGTCGCTGAGGTGGTCGATGACGTCGATGAAGTAGGAGTCAAGTCAATGTCGAAGCAGAGCAGCAAAACGTTGACATCCTGAAGAAGTTGATGATGGAGTACCTGATGGTGTGAGTCAATAGGGAAATTGTAGGTGATCAGAGTGTCAATCATCAAGACGCCGAGGGCGTCGACGAGTGTGTTGTGGACACGCAGAGGCGTTCATTTATTGTTGAAGATTGGCCTCAGAGGGAGCGGACTCGTCCTCAGCAATCTCCTCAGTCGGACGAGGAGGAAGAGGGTCAGTTGGCTGAGTAGGAGCAGATGTCTCAGAACGACAAACACGATTATATATAGGAACCAACATCCGGGCGTGCTGCAAGTGCTCGAGGACCTCCCAAGTTGCCTCCTCGACAGGGTAGCCCTTCCAATGCACAAGGTACTCGATGCGTGGAGGGGTATCGTCGGTAACTCGGCGAGATACGATGTCGGAGACGACGAACTCCTCATGACCGTCCACCACGATAGGTGGAGGGCGCTCATAAGGATGTTCGGCGAAGCGCTCGTACGGTCCTTGATAAGGACGTAGCAAGAAGACGTGGTAAACATCGTGTACGCGAGTCTGTCAAAGGTAATCAGGTAGCTTCACACGGAAGTTGACTGGACTAGCAGCAGTACCAGAACCAACGGCCTGAAGGATGCGGCATGGACCGAAGAAACGACGCTCGAACTTGCGAAGCGTATCTGCTTCGAGCTGTAAGTGACGTGCGTCGACGAGCACATCGTCACCGACTTTGAATGGATGGTCCATTCGTGATCGGTTTGCCCGTGCAGCCATGCGAGTCTGGGAGTCGATTAGACTCTCGTGTGTGCGCTTCATAATCGCTGCCATGTGGGCGATCCAGTCGTCAAGCGTGGGACAACGGGTGTCTGGGCGCAACCGCGATGGTTGTAGGAAGTCTGAGGGTACGAGAGGATGGTAGCCGAGGTCGCAATAGAATGGCGACCTTCCCGTGGTTGGCGAAACTGCGCGGTTGTACGCAATCTCCACGTGGGCTAAGTGTATGTCTCACTGTTGGCCATCCCTAACGAACTTTCAAAGGATATTACCGAGAGTTTTATTGGTGACCTCAGTCTGACCATCCGTCTGAGGGTGATAAGACGATGAGAAGCGGAGATGGGATCCGTACACCTAGTGTAGGTGTTGCTAGAATGTGCTGGTAAAGCGAGGGTCACAGTCGGGGATGATGCTCTGAGGTAAGTCGTGATCTCTCACGACTCGGTCGAAGCCGATGTCGGCGACCTCACGAGCGCTACTGCGATAGCAGCACAGGACAAAACGTGCACGCTTCATAAAGCGATCGACGGCGACCAAGATACCATTATGACCACGCTCAGTGGGTAGGCGAAGGGGACCAATGAAGTCTATGGAGATGGACTGCCAACGACCTTCGGGTATGGGTAAAGGCAAAAGTAAAACGTGGTTCGCACTGTTCACCTCCTGGCAGGTAGGACACTCCTGAATGTAGGCTTTGACGAAGTCCTTGGACTTCGGCCAGACGTATAGGCGGCAAACATGAGCCAACGTCTTGTGGAAGCCCATATGACAGACAATTGTCTGGTCATGGAACTCTGCTACAGCCTGGACACGGAGTTGTCCGATGGAGGGAACACTGATATGTGTTTCTAGCTGACCAGATTTGTCATGCCAGTACACGAGACCGTTCTCACCGAGTGAGTATGAGAGAACGGTTTTGCCACTCCGCAATGTCGCATGGATAACACGAGAATCCGGGCAGTGGCGGTACTGAGTGCGATATGCGTCGATCACCAACTGATCAACAGTGGTGATGGAAATGATAGCAAGATGGATAGGTTCCTGATTGTGATCAGGACGGCGGGACAAGGCATCGGCGACGCGGTTCGTTTCACCCTTGATGGGCTGAGTGATGAAACTGAACTCGGATAAGTCACGCCACCAACGTGCCTGTCGAGGGGAAAGTTTGGGCTTCATGAGGAAAACCTGGACAACTGAGTTGTCCGTGCGCACCGTGAAGGGCGCCCCATGCGGGTAGTGACGTCAATGCCGGGTAGCATAAACTACTACGAGAACCTCACGTTCATGGGCGGTGTAGTTTATCTTGGCAGGCAGTAGCTGACAGGAATAGAAGGCGATCGGGCAATCCCCAGCATGAGCCTTGACAGTCCCATCCTTCTCGATGGTTGGGGAGTAAGTAACGGGAGGACTGTCAATGGATGAAAGCGGTGGGAGGGTAGGCGTCAGTCGAGAAGCAGTGTCAGCAGGAGGAGGAAGGGGAGGAGGAACATGAGAATAAGGTGAATCGGGAGGAGGGGGAAACACGTGAGAAAGTACAGCTCCTACTGCAAAATTTGACGCATCAGTGGTGACAATGAAGGGGCGATCAAAATCGGGAAGGTGAAGAACCGACGCACAAGTCACCGCCTTCTTGAGGGCGCAAAAATCATCCTCGCAGAAGGGTGTCCAAAACCATGGCGGGTTCTTCCGAAGGAGGGTGGAGGTAAGGACGTAGAAATACCTAGCGTATCTCCGGATTAAATTACTATAGTAACTAGTGAGGCCTAGCAAATTGCGAAGCTGCTTGGCAGATGTGGGGACAGGTCACTCTGCAATAGCAGTGATCTTATCGTCGTCCATGTGGAGATTCTGGTCAGACACAGGGTGTCCTAGGAAGTCTATTTTGCTCTGGGCAAAGCGACACTTACTAAGCTTGGCATAGAAGTCATGCTTGCGTAAGTGTTGTACGACATCGCGGAGGTGTCTGAGATGGTCTTCTAAGGTATGACTGTAGACCAGGATGTTATCCAGGTATACAAGAACGTATTCTTCGAGGATGTCCCTGAAGATGTCGTTCATCGCCGTCTGGAAGGTGGCGGGTGCATTGGTGAGGCCGAATGGCCTCAACGTGAACTCGTAGTGGTCGAAGCGCTGTCGGGCGGCTGCCTACCAGCCGGTTTTTTTTTTTTGAATTTTTGCGTCTGTTTGTGTCTGTGTGACTGATTATTTTCGCTTGTTTCGGGGTTTTGTCTACTTATGCTTGGGAGGTTTCGGTTGAATTTGGGTTTGCGAATCGTATGTTGGGGGGTTGCGTGACGTATGGGGGAACAACAAAAAAATTGTCGCCGAAATTCAACAAAATTTATTTTTAATGTCTAACTTATTCACGCCAGAAGGGTTGTGACCAACCGTTGAAACTGGGTCTTCTGCTGTGTTCAACTACTCATCAACATTATCAACTTATTCCCAACGAGTCCAACATGGTTTCCAAGAGGTCTCAAACTTTTTCTCAACGGCTCCAACATGGTTTCGTACAGGCCTCCAACATGAACCAACATGTATCCAACATGGTTCTTGACTCACATTTCGGTACATGATAGCCGAGAGAGTGCATGTGTGTGTGTGTGGCGGTCGTATTCTAGGGCCCGGTCCTGTAGAATTGCGTGTTTTGTGGTGTTATTTGTCCCCCCCCGCCCCCCCCCCTGTAAATAATCTCCCGCTTCAGGCCTTTTTTTTTTATTATAGTATTACGGGGAACCCCGTGGCAGCCACATTATATATTAAACTTGCAACGAGGGAACGTGCGGGAGCTGCACCCACCAGCAGGTGCGATACCCGCTACAGCAGGTGGGCGATACCAGCCGGGAGTCAGCCGGTTGCATCAGTGAGGAATGGAAAAAAACAACTTGGTTGGGAAGTGGGTGTCACTTACGCCAGAATACCCCTATAACGTATTCGTATACGGCTCCCACTTCCCAACCAAATCATCACAAGTGTAAGTTATGTGGTTGCGCTCTGAGGTTGCTACCTCAGGTTGTTTGTGCATCTCATGCTACGTAGTGTAACCACATTTTAAACTTGTTTTTATTTTATTTTCTAGCCTTTTTTTTTTTTGCCCCCCTAGTATTTCTCAAAATATGGATGAATATATTTGCATAAAAAATCACG
>BFEA01000259.1:1793858-1812728 GCA_003427395.1 Chara braunii | reverse complement strand
ACAAGGAACCCCGCATGACGATGAGGTTGGGAAGTGAGTGCCACTTACACCAGAATACGCCTACAACGTCTTCGTATATGGCCCCCACTTCCCAACCTCATTGTCACAAGTATGGGTGGAGAGAGAGAGAGAGAGAGAGAGAGAGAGAGAGAGAGAGAGGGGTAATTGAAGGGAGGGAGAGAGAGACGGAACGTATATAGCCCCAAAAGGGTGGTCACAGCTAGCATGTATACATGATGTCCACTTCAACAATGTATATGAGAGTGTCAGTGTACCGTCATTGTGTGTGTGTCCGGGGGGAGGAGTCTCAAGCTTGGGAGGTGTGCGTGTTCATCTCTTCTTTGTTGTCTGGAATGAGTTAGTAGTCCACATGAAGTGACAGGATAAACAGTTGAACTTTGTGTTGATAAACTGTTGAGAATCTGTTTATATTCTGTTGAACGACGTTTGGAAGGTTGAACTATGTATTGGTAAATTGTTTATCAACAGTTGAACAAAGGACTTTATGTTGGAAATCGTGATGGAAATGTGATGGTGGCGTGATGAATCGTGTTGGAAATGTGATGGTGTTATGTTTGGATTCATGGTGCTTGCCTGTCGGAAACCTCTCTATTCAGATTCATGCATGCATGTGTCCCATTGGAGCAGTTGTAGACCATGGTGCATGTGCCAGGATAAACAGTTGAAAAACAGTTTTTAAACGATTGTTCGGGGGTGAGGACCCACGATCAACAAAAAAAAAAATCGGCGACAATTTTTCTGTTGAATGGTGTAGGGGCGGCTAGAAGAAGGGGCTTGGGGATACCTGATTTCCTATCCATTGGGGTTTGGAGCGTAGCAGCGATGGTGGGTGACGACGTGTGAGGGTGAGGGTCGAAAAACGACGATGAAAGGATCTATCAGCGGACGTCGGCAATGACTACTTCTACCACAAGTCTCTGCTATAGTTGTTGGGTACCAATTTTTGCGACTCGAGCCTTCTAGATGGTCGCCAGGGCCACACCGCACGACATGCGACCGACGCGGTTTCTGGAGGTTTGGGCGAGGCGTCAGCGGTTGGTCATATAGTGTTGGCGAACGACTACGCGGGAAAAGTGACACAGGTGCCGCAACTGTACCGCCGGGGGAGCCCGAAAGCAATAAAAAACTTGGGAAAAGGGTTTGACCGTCACAAGATGAACGACCAGATAAACAGAGATTGGTTGGGGGAGCAAAGGAGAGTGTATGGAGTCCCAAAAACAAGCAGGTGTTGTGAAGAGGTACAATGGGCTGCAGCCACAGGCAGGTGCAGATAAAAAGGAGCGGTGAGCGGGAAGACAAGGGAAAACGGCCTGCCCTGCTAGATGTTCAGACCAGGACCTTTTTCCGTCGAGCTCCACACGTGATTGCGGGCCTAACTCGGTTGGTAAGGACCACGAGTGAGGTTCGGGAGGTCATGGGTTTAATCTCGATGGGCCTCATGTACCTTATTGGGCATGCTAGGAGCCCGCCACCTAGAGATAGACCACTGGGTCCCCCGTTCGGCACTGAGCAGAGTCTGCTGATGTTCGGACCTGAGGGGAGGCACAAGGGTTGGCCCTATCGGCATATGGATAGAAACACAGTAGGAGTGGGTGAGCGGCAATGGATCTTGGAATGGGGAGCTGACTGGAGAGGTCCAAAAAGGAAAAAGGGGGTCGCTAGTCACTGCCGGTTGGTAGGGGTTCATCTGTGCAGGGAGCATAACAGACCGATCAGGGTGTTTGTGGAGGTGTGTTCGGGTGGTCTACACCGCAGCCAGAGAGGAGTGGCCACATTAAGCTGTAGCGGATACCTCCCCGACAGACAAAGTGGCGTCGTTGCCGGGGAGGGCATTCTTCCACAGCCTCGACTAACCTTGAACCGAAAGGAAGAGAAGGAGAGGTGGACGCGTGATAGGAAATGGGCGGTAATAGTGACAGGAACGTGGAACTGTGACATGCGGCATTGGTAGTGACCGGGAGTGACAGTGACAGCGGCAGCTAAGACGGCTCAGACAGCAGCGACAGTGGCTGCAGCAACGACGACACAGGCAACGACAACAATGTGTACCAGTGACAAGCGGGTGGTGGGGTCAACAGGAGCAGCAGGTTGAGGTCACAATGACGGTGGGGACTGCCGTAAAGGTGAATATTGGTGGAGCTGCAAGAGCAGACAGCGACAGTGGCAGGAAGTGATGATGGCGAGGTGAACGGCAGCAGCATCCCGTGCTACTTGGTACCCTGCAGTTACGAGGTCAGTGCTCTGTACCCTTATGGGGAATAGAGGGGGCTTCACTATGAGAAGGGGAAGTCACGGTGTTTGAAGGGAAGGCAGCAGCAGAGGGAAGAGGGGGTGATAAGTATTGGGGAGTTCAAAGTGTGGGTTTCGAACGGGGTGTGGGCTATGTGTATTTTGTTGTTTGGATGGGCTGGGTGTTTGTAGTCTTTTTTTTTTTGCATGACCTATGGCGATTGGGTGAAAAGGAAATGGGGTGCGGGCTGACCGTGTGTGCCCAAATTATCTTGACTGGGTGTGCAAGGGAAGGGGGGAGACAGCTCCCATGCCCCTAACTCGACCCTTGAACCCGGGCCGTCTCTTTTGTTGTGCGTGCGCAACGCTTTTAGTCTCTACCGCCGCTGAGTGGACGTAGAGGGACGAAGAGGCCCGGGTCTAAAAGGAGAGTCTGGGAGGTACAAGTAAGGCTTGGTGATTTATTGAATAGGGGGTGGGCTAGGTCTGATTAGCGGTTTGTCCGTGGGGGAGTGGGACCAAGTTATTCCGCTCCTGGCGTGCCATCCGTGGACCTAGTAGAGGTACGGTGCTAGATAGGATAGTCCTAGAGTCGGTCGGTCAAGTTGGGGGATATAGGGTACAGGCATGTGACTTCGGTCCAACTCCTTTAAGAGGGTTGCCACCTCTCATTGGGGCCAGGGTGGTCTCTCGCATGACCAAAGTCCTAGGGGTCATGATTTGAGGGCTAAGCCTCATCAAGGTTTCTCCTATAATTAAGTAGGGGGATAACTTGGACTGAAGGTGACCGAGCAGATACTGAACAAATGGACGCGGACGTTAGTAGGGGTTCGACGAGAGCAATCCGTGGGTGGCAAAGTCCGATAGTGATAGAAGAAAGAAAGAGAAGCTAGACCTCGAGGAGGGTGTGGAGTGAGGCGGAAAAGTACGCTTGTACCCCTCTGGTAAGGAACAACTCAGAGACAATTGGGGACAATGGAGTGGAAAAATAAGGATGATGCGGTCCAAATGGAAAGGGGATCACAATTACTTTTGAGGGAGCGATCAACTGAGATGAGGATCGCGCGAGCATGGGGGATCGCTCGGACGGAGTCGATAGATTGCGAGTCGAAGATAGGGTTAAACTGGGGGGAGAGAGCGGCCGAGATTGGTGCTACGTCGGTTCGAGAGACCAGATGGGCGAGCCGACTAGAACAAAATAACTATGACTTTGCTGTTGGATAAGGACAGGAGCCGAAGCGACAGAGACAGGGAGTGATTGAAATCGGGGGTGGGCTCGCTCGTGAAGCTGGATGGACAGATTCAGAGGTTGTGTCCAACTTGGATACCGGTTGGACGGACCACGAGGAGCGATCTACCAGAGAGGTTAATGCTCAGAGCGGGCGGGAGCACATGCGAGTTTCGGGGAAAGGAACGGTTAACAAGGGAGATAGCGGTATAAGAAAAGTTTGTGGGCACGAGCAGGTCACTTTAGGGGCAAGAAGGAGAGAGGAGTGGGATGAAGATCGGTGGGCTCCTAGTCCGTGGACCCCTGGGGGACGGCAAGAGACCGAGTACCGTGATAGGGTTAGGACTGAACCTGACTTGAGCCGGCCCTATGATCCAACGATAGACGGATCGATGAATGACTCTTACGAGGGATACCGAGTCCCTTGTTACGATGTTAACATTGGGGGAGGGTCCTTATATTTTGGAGGTCATGACGTTACGACGTTTGTAAGGAGATAGGAGGTTTATGCTCTGCGGGAGAGATTTTCAGAGTGAGAGTGGATAGATAACTTTTTACAACATTCAGACCCTGAGTTGGACGATGTGATAAGGGCAGCCTACCCTAAGGATGGGAGGTGGAAGACGTTTAAAGGTAACCTTCTGAGGCTCTTTGCCTGCGATGATACGCTCCCCACAACGGATGGGTTGAGAGATGACATGGGGGCCTGAAGAGAGCCTTGTGGCCTTCACTAAGAGGTTCAAAGCGCTCTCCCAAGCGCTGATAGACCGTGGACTATTGTGTGAAGTGGAGAGGTGTGTTTTGTACATGACGCACTTGTCTGAGAAGAAGCGGCAAGAGATATTAGAGGAAGTATCAGGGGATGCAGTTACCTTTGACGACGTAACAAAGGAAGTGTTCACGACGGATGACACTGATGTGAGAGAGTACATGCGGAAGGAGTTAGACAAATATTTACGGGGTCGCGAGTCGAAGATAGAGTCCGAGCCTAGGTACGAAGATTGGTACTATGGAGAGAGATTGGATGATCGGAACCGAAAACATGAGTTAAGATGGCATGGTGGACCGCCTCTAGGACCGCTGGATCCGAAGTGGAGAGGCCTTAGTGGTGAGGATGCAAGTGAGGGATATGCACGTGTGCCGAGTTGGGACTGTAAGGCAGAGGATGACCGATGGGACCTCCATTGGGAGGAGTTGAGAGACAGACAGTGGGGTAGTCCCCCTCCGAGCCAGCTAGGGTCACCGTATGAGGTCGGTAGATCGTCAGGGATGACCTGTCAGAGCCTGCGGGTCCAAGTAGTGCCGCCATGAGTACCACCTCGATCGCACTCGAGAGGACGTCCCATCATGAGTGGACCCCTAAGAGAACCTCCCTATTTGGGTGCCTCTCAGGGGGAATGCACTGACGAAGGAAGTTTTTGTGAGAGGCAGGAGGTGAGCGCGAGTGAATGTATATCCTGTGTTGCGATCGGGGGCGGAGACTCTCCTCGCCTTGAGTCTAGGGAGACAGTAACTGCCCCCTATCTCAAGGACGAGACTCCGATATGTGACAGTAAGAGCTCCTCAAGAGCCCCTGCCAGGACATAGGTGCCCAGCAATGCAGATCGATCGGCGCCAGATACGGAAAAGATAACCTTGGAGGAGGGCAGGCTCGGAGTTTATGGGGTCCGGTTCGAGGAGGTGCCCTTATCCACGTTAGGTCCTAAGGACGGAGAGACAGAGGAGTCAACCACAAAGGTAGTGAGAGACGATGTGAGGACTGAGAACCCCCTGTTGACACGCGACCCGCCCCTAGACGGAGACCCAGCTGATGAGTTGATCGATAGGGGATTGAGACCATACAAGGTTGGAGTCACCTATAATGAGACGACGACGAGTGGTCCGATGTGCGGGGGCATGACGAATCTAATTGAATCGAACACGGCTGAAATGGAAGCTTTGGGATACGGCAGTAAGCTAATGAGCGAGTTACCGATGGGGCCTCTAGTCGTCCTCGAGAGGGGTGAGTCACTTCGGGAAGAGGACAAAGTGGAGCCCTGTGTGAAAACCATTTGGAAGGGGGGATTTTACTTGGCAAGGGAACCGGCTCAACCAAAAATCCCAAGGGGAGAAGATGGAAGGAAGCAGAGGAAAGACAACGACCCGTATAAGGCATGGACCAAACGCTCAGGGCTGAGAGAGAAACGAAATGCAGCAAGGAGGGAGTTGGAAGCCGTGTGGAAGAGAGAGGAGAAGAAGAGAAGAGAGAAGCAAAGAGAGAGACTGGCCACACCGAGAGGGAGCTGCAAGAGGAGGTGAAGGTGTGTGACGAACATGCAACATGGCAGAAGAAAGGTGACCAGAAAAAGAAAAAACAGGAAACAGGTGGGTGAGAATGGGGAGGCCAAGGCCATGTACCATAGTTAGAGAAAGGGAATCGAGTAAAAACGAGGGAAGGAGTAATAGGGCAAATGTTATCGGCCACAGAGGTGGGGAAACATAAAACTTGTGTATCATAGTTAGAAAGAGGGTAGGGTGAATGATACAGCCGCTATAAAGAAACTATAAATTGTGTGCTTGTTAAGGGAGAGCGGCTAATAAACAAGATAGAAGGTAACATTTTAGAATAATCTACTATGTTGGTGTCTAGAAAGAGTAGGGGGATATCCGAGTCGATAAGGCAATAGTAGATGTATTCCTTCTCTTGACCTTCGTGTTCGATCCTTGAACCTATACAAGGCTCGTCGGGGACGGCGAGAGTTGGGGTGTGGGCTGGTTGTCGGGCGGCTGCCTACCAGCCAGGGTTTTTTTTTCGAATTTTTGCGTCTGTTTGTGTCTATGTGACTGATTATTTTCGCTTGTTTCGGGGTTTTGTCTACTTATGCTTGGGAGGTTTCGGTTGAATTTGGGTTTGTGAGCTGTATGCGGGGGGTTTGCGTGAAGTATGGGGGAATGGTGTAGGGGCGGCTAGAAGAAGGGGCTTGGGGATACCCGATTTCCTATCCATTGGGGTTTGGAGCGTAGCAGCGATGGTGGGTGATGACGTGTGAGGGTGAGGGTCGAAAAACGACGGTGAAAGGATCCATCAGCGGACGTCGGCAATGACTACTTCTACCACAAGTCTCTGCTATAGTTGTTGGGTACCAGTTTTTGCGACTCTAGCCTTCTGGATGGTCGCCAGGGCCACACCGCACGACATGCGACCGACGCAGTTTCTGGAGGTTTGGGCGAGGCGTCAGCGGTTGGTCGTATAGTATTGGCGAACGGCTACATAGGAAAAGTGACACAGGTGCCGCAACTGTACCGTCGGGGGAGCCCGAAAGCAATAGAAAACTTGGGAAAAGGGTTTGACCGTCACAAGATGAACGGTCAGATAAACAGAGATTGGTTGGGGGAGCAAAGGGGAGTGTACGAAGTCCCGAAAACAAGCAGGTGTTGTGGAGAGGTATAGTGGGCCGCAGCCACAGGCAGGTGCAGATAAAAAGGAGCGGTGAGCGGAAAGACAAGGGAAAACGGCCTGCCCTGCTAGATGCTCAGACCAGGACCTTTTTTCGCCGAGCTCCGCACGTGATTGCGGGCCTAACTTAGTTGGTAAGGACAGCGAGTGAGGTTCGGGCGGTCGTGGGTTTAATCCCGATGGGCCTCATGTACCTTTTTGGGCATGCTAGGAGCCCGCCACCTAGAGATAGATCATCGGGTCCCCCGTTCGGCACTGAGCAGAGTCTGCTGATGTTCGGACCTGAGGGGAGGCACAGGGGTTGGCCCTGTCGACATGGTCCCTGATGACTACCGACTGTCCCCTGGTCGGTATCGCTCACCTGCAGGTAGGAAGCACCCCCTGCACGTTGTCTCATGAAACGCTTCTGGCTGCTGCAGGGCTTCCTGTATGCCTACAATCGGGAGTAGTGGTAGGTAGGTGGTGTGAGGTGAAATTGAGAGGAAAACATACCTGGGCTTGGGGGTCAGATACATCTAGGCCAGTTGAAATATAGGCCTGTGTTCGAACGTTGTTGGGGACAGACGATTCAGGAGCCTCATCTAGCCATTAGGGGCGAACGAGCGGAAAGGGGGTCGAATTTTGAAGAGGATGTATCTGGCCCGCGGAAGAGGGAAGGTGCAGGGAGCACAGCAGGGGAAACAAAAGCGGGAAAGGCTCATTGGTGAACGAGTATGCGTAGAGAGGCAGTTCTTGATAACTGCCTCAAAAACTGCCTCTGGTCTTCTTGAAGGGCGCGTGCGCGCACAGTAGCAAGAGAGAATGTCGGGAGTAAGGGCCAGAAAAGGGGGATCTGACAAAGGCAAGCGGACCAGTGCTGGTGGAAGAGCAGCTGGTCGGTGCCGACCAAAGGAGGATAAAGGGAGGAGAGGAGGAGACTTCAGGGGGGAGTCTTGCCAGGGGAGAGGCAAGGACAGCGCACGGGAGCGCACGTGAGAGCGCTCGTTCCGGGGTAGTTCGCAGCGCACGGGAGACAACGCACGTGGGAGCTGCAGCTCACGTAGGAGAAGAAGCGCATGGAAGATGCACGGTGGGGAGAGCAGAGGGAAGGGCGAAGTGCACCTAGATGCACTTTTGTGCCAAATGCATCCAACGGAGGGGAATGGTGAAATATAAGTTGACCGGGGCAGAGAATTCGTAACTCGCCCGTTCCGTAACGGAATCGAGCGGACTAGACATGAATCTTGGGGTCTTGGGGCAAGGCGAACGTGATGGTAAAGTTAGTTTGGATGTTGGATTAGTGGGTTGAGTGTTAGTAGAAGAAGGAGCTGCGCGGAGGGATGGTCGAGAAAGATATGGCGGCAGTGTGAGGTGGAGATCTCACTCAATTCACAACCGAATTGAGTGCGGTAAATGCGTAGTGGGAGTTTTTGCCCGTGGCGAATCTGATGGCAGTGCCAGATTCTCTGTTGGGATTGCAGCCTCGGCGCTGTGAGGGTGATGGGCTGCGCTGCTACTACAAAGAGAAATTGGGAAGAACGACGGGGTGGAAGTGGATGAGATTAAGGGAAAGAGAGTCGAAGTACTTTACCTGAGAGTGAACCTTCTCGTGTACTGGCGGAAGATCCACTCTCCTTTTAGCACTTTTGGTGAGCGGTGGAGTAAGGACGATTAGTCGTACTCTCCAGCCCGTCGTCATGATGGTCGTAGTCAAGATTGGGGGCTTGATCGACGTCAGCATGCTATTCTTCGCGACGATCGTGCTCATGGAGGTGTTCATCCCGCTCGATCGCACTCAGCTATTCTTCGTTATCACCTAGGTAGTCTTGATGGTCTTCATTCGAAACCCGGTGGCGGTGGTGTCCGGAGCCGTGGCCGTGGGGCAAAACCATGGGTGGCGGTGGTGTCCTCATCCGTCTGTATTCACCCGCGGTACTGTGTGTGGAACATTGATGAACAAATGCTGCAATGAGGGCTATGTGCGTCCGAGAGAGAGAGAGAGAGAGAGAGAGAGAGAGAGAGAGAGAGAGAGAGAGAGAGAGAGAGAGAGAGAGAGAGAGAGAGAGAGAGAGAGTAATATGTGGGCTTTGATCAGACTATAGGTGAGAGAAAACATTCCTTGGAAGTGCACAGAGAGAGAGGGAAGAGAGAGAGAGAGGGATAGCACACCCGCACTGGCTCTTTCGTTTCAATATTCCCAACCACAAGTGAGGTTCGACGCATTGGAAATAGAGTTTGCACTTTTTTTTTAATGTATCCGACCTCAAGTGCAGTCAGATACAGTGAAGATAGAGCTTGTGAATGGAGCAGGAGGGAACGAACATAATGAACAAGACACACAGAGTGTGTGTGAGAGAGAGAGGGGGAGAGAGAGAGAGAGAGGGATAGCACACCTGCACTGGCTCTTTCGTTTCAATACTCCCAACAGCAAGTGAGGTTTGACGCATTGGAAATAGAGTTTGCACTTCCTTTTTCGAATGTATCCGACCTCAAGTGCAGTCAGATACGGTGAAGATAGAGCTTGTGAATGGGGCAGGAGGGAAAGAACATAACGGACAGACACATAGAGTGTGTGTGTGTGTGTGAGAGAGAGACAGAGAGAGAGAGAGGGAGAGAGAGAGAGAGGGAGAGGGAGAGAGAGAGAGAGTGAGAGGGAGAGCTTCCTCGGTTGTGTGAGCTCTGAGCGTATGATTGGGTCACCGAAAGTCCTTTTCGTGGGAAACTGTACCTGGGCGGGTTCTTGCTCAAAGTGCTTTCTAAGGATGAGAGCAACTGGCAGCGCGAAAACGTGCTCAATGTGACTGAAAATACCGCAGGAACGCGGCCAGATGCAGATCTCGCATTTCTTGCGGTAGGGGCGCAGCTCCTACTACTCATACCGGCCAAACCAAGCATCTAACACAAGATCTGACCGGACAGATCGATTCGCGTGGTCCGAAAACCCCAGAATAGAGTCTTGATTCGCCCAATTTTGTTGAGTATTGGGCAAGATAGAAAGTTTGCAGCCTCTCCATATCCCTCTCCGCTTTTATACCGCGTGGCTCCTCTCTTCTATAGCGACCAGCCCGCGTTCTTTTCTTTTGTGGGTGACAGTGCGTGATGAAGTAAGAGAGAGAGAGAGAGGGAAACCGCAGTGAAGCCACAGAGAGAGAGAGAGAAAGGGAGAGAAGTAGAGAGAGAGGGCATGCCCAAACGCACCGGTTTGTGACTGACTTCTGTGGGTGTTCGCTCAAGACAATGAAAATTTATTTTTTTTAATGTATCCGGCTCCTGATTTTATTTTTTTTATTATTATTATTATTTATTATTTTTTTTATTTTTTTAATTGCGTTGTGGGCTTAGCGGGGTATATGCGGGCTACCTGAGTTATGTGCTTGGGCTATCTGAGTTATGTCCTACTTTCAGGCGCACCGAATAGCGAATGCGATTGATCGCATTCGTGGTGAAGCTCGGCATGCAGACGTGAGGCGGTCGAGGGAGTCCCAGCAGAGAAGGAGAGGGAGAAAGCTTACTCGTTAGTCTACCGTTCTGGCGTCATGGAGTGATGAGCTCGAGGAGCCTGTGCCTTTCATTGCACGTTGTGATCAAGTCCTGTGCATGCCCATATCTAGTGGGTCTCACTGTGTTGATTGGGTCTCGCCCCCCTTTACCTTTTGTTAGTCGCGAGCGGACGGTGTACACTGGGTGGGAGCTGTCATGCTCTTGTTGTCTATGGTGGGTTGAGGGGTCTGGAATTGTGGGCTTACACAGTTGGCAGGGCCGGATAGTGAGAGTTGCAGTCTGCAGCTGCAGTCGGGGAGCATGCGCAGGGCGAACTGTCCGAACTGGTGCCCGTGTGCAGCACTTCAAAGGCGCCCGAGTTCCGCAAGCTTTCATCTGGCGTCAGTTTGTTTTGTGCAAAATAGTGCAACGGGTTTCTGTTGCTTCTTGAGCTCGCCCCTGGGGTGAGTGGGTATGCAGTTCTGTCCTCCTGTGCTCGCTTGTGCTGTTGCTGCCCTGCTCTCGGCAATGGGAGACCTGGGTTGAAAAGAAGCTCTGGAAAACTGAGGCTTTACTGGTCATGAGTACTCTATGGACAGAAACATAATAGGAGTGGGTGAGCGGCAATGGATGTTGGAACGGGGAGCTGACTGGAGAGGTCCAAAAAGGAAAAAGGGGGCCGCTAGTCACTGTCGGGTGGTAGGGGTTCATCTGTGCAGGGAGCATAACAGACCGGTCAGGGTGCTTATGGAGGTGTGTTGGGGTGGTCTCCACCGCAGCCAGAGAGGAGTGGCCACATTAAGCCATAGCGAATACCTCCCCGTCAGACAGCGCGACCGAGAGGCGGTCTTCAGTTGGTCCTCTGTGGCTACGCATATCTGGTGGTAACCGCTATGAAAATCGATCTTCGTAAAGAAGTGGTTGTCTGCCAAACGGTCAAACAACTCATCCGCTCGAGACATGGGATAGTTGTTCTTAACCGTGGAACGGTTGAGGCCGTGGTAGTCACTACAGAGTCGAAGAATTTCATCCGTTTTGGGAGCAAAGAGGACGGGTGCACCCCAAGGGGAGTTAATGGGTTTAATGAAACCTGGTCGAAGGAGCTTCTCAGGCTAACGCTTGAGTTTTGTCGCCTATGGAATCGAGAGTCGGTACGGTGCCTTATGGTGAACACGATAGTCAGGCACGAGCTGGATAGAATGCTTAACGCCGCACATCGAAGGGATCCTGCTGTATGAGAAATACGGGGGAAAGACGTCGTGGTACTCTCAAATCTGGTCGTGAACGGCGGACTCTAAGTCAGCCGTGAACTGCATGAGTTCCTCAATGTCTGCGTCGGCACGAGACGTATAGGAGGACTCGGCAATGATCGGCAAAGGGACCTGGGATGTCGAGGGGGTATCCGCAGGCTGGCGGGTGGATGTGGAAATGAGAGTCACGAAGATGGAGGAAGAGTCAGGGGGATCGGGCTCCGATGAGATGAGCTCAACCTCTGGACAGAGTGGATCGTAGCAAAGAAGATCCATGACGTTCACTGAGTAGTACGTGACGTCCTCATGTCGTATGAAGTGAGCAAATTGACGAGGAGAAGTGAAACTATGTCTGGGTGGGACCCAGGGGGACAAGGGTCCTGAGGAGGTAGGTCTAGAGGGGTGTCGTCCGTGGTTCCAATGAAGGGGACTCGATGGGTTTGACCACACTTCATTTTGAGGACGAGTGTCTCAGTCGCCCATTCGGCCTCTGTGCCACGGAACCGGCGAGACCAGGGAGTGTCAAGGATAAAGTCGTACCCAGTTTCTAGCATGTCGAAGTATGCGGAGGAATGGTAGCGCCGAGGTGCCTGGGTACTATCTGATGGTTGGAGGGTGAGGGAGAAGTGGAGATCAGGGACCGTCTGATCGAAGAAGCGCTGCCTCTTGTTATCTCCAAGGGTAACAGAGATAGGAGAGCGAGACCCGGAGGTAGCTAGGCGAGCGTCCTCCACCACGCGAGAGTGAACGAAGTCTCCCTGCAAGCCCGAGTCCCATAAAGCGTGGTACGCCCTCGTAGATGTCCCCAGGCGAATAGGGATAATGGGGAGGGTGCGATCAGGGTCAGAGAGCAGAGCGAGAAGACGACGCAAGACGTTTATGTGTCTCGTGAGTCACTCCTGGTGAGCCTGGAGGATGCTCAAATCCAGGAGAGATGACACACCGTCATCGCGAGTCGCCAACTGGGCACTACAATGAGATGTGCGAATGGCGCGACACGTCGGAAGTCTCGGAGGGGAAGGACTAGATGCGACGGTCTGCTATGGGGTAGACGGTACCTCGACAGACGGTGGGGCAGAGGGCACTGCGTCCGTCGTGTCCTGAGGATCCTCTGGTGGGGTAGCCAAAGGGGCAAACCGCGACTCGGTGGTCAGGAAAACGGCTACGTGCGAGGCCTCAACTGTACACCGCACCGTGGCTAGCTGGGTATGGCTGGCCGAGCGGGGCGAGGGGGGGACTAAGATCGGTGCTGACGAGAACTATCGGCGTAGTGTCGATCGAGGGTGGCATGGACCGGCACGCTACTCATGAGATAGAGCTCCCCGAGGAGGAATAAAACCCTGCGGGACGTCGATCAGAGGAACTGTGATCGTGCGGGCGCCAGCCTGTGCAACCCGACTGCGAGCACGACCCATGACGGACATGGCCATCTGCAGGCGCTCGGCCACAGGGATAGTGTCGTCATCCAAGTGATATTGGATGACGTCTCGGATCTCGATGTCCTCGGGGGCATCCCCAAAGGTCGGGTCAAGCTCGGCCAAGGCGTCCTCGTTGTACTTCAGAGAACTGTGGCGCCGAGAGAATAACGCTCCAGGTTGAGCTGGTTGGCGAAAGCGGCCGACGAAGGAGGATCGACTGCGAGTAGCACCGCATGACTGGGTGGCGGCGGCGGTGGATCGCGAAGAAGATGGGGTGTCGGAGAAGCGACTCTGCATCTTCTGGTACTGTCGAGCAGCCTCGTAGGCCTGCTCTGAGGAGGAGAAGCTCTGTCGCAAGAGCTCGATGAGGTAACGAACCTGTTGGTCAAAAGGACCTTAGGTAGAAGTGCCTCATCGCAAATGAGGCGAGCATCCTGAAGCACTCGGATATGACGCTCAAGATCGGTTGGTGCGGAGGACCCGCACCACTACGTCTCAGTTACTCGATATAAGGCGTCGGTCGCATCGTGGAGAGTGTCGTAGTGGTGATGGAGGAACGTGGCAAAATCTGCGAGAGTAGGAGCCTCACCTGTGCGAGTACGCTGGGAATAATAGTTCTCCTATGTGGAGAATGCGCTGCCTCACAATTTAGTTGCGAGCGCGAAGCACCACAATGCCGAGCCAGTTTCAGTCAGCGGCAGCGCGCGTGTGGCAGCCTGCAACCAGTGCGACACATGCATTGTACCATCGAAGTCGGGTATGTTCGACAGACGCACAAGAGTGGGACTGTTGTGCTGACGGCGAGGGGAGAGAGGTCGAGGGGCCTGCACTGCGGCGGCAAATGTCGAGGTTGGTGCAGTCGTGAAAGTGGTAGCAGGCTGGGAGTCGGGGGTGTTGGTGGAAGGTCCAGCAGGCGTGGAGGCAACAACCGCAACCGACTGTGATGGAGTAGCAAGGTAGTAGGGTAGAGGGGGGGGAGTGGATCGAGGGAAACGAGCCGGCAAGACAGAGTTTGGAGGGGTGGTATAGGAAGAAGAAGGGTGAGCAGCCTGTGAAGGGTGAGGCTGTCTCAGGGAGAGAATCTCCGCCTGGAGTTGTGCCACGGTGGCCTGTAGGGTAACCACCCGCTGGGTGCGCGGGGTCGGAGGTGGAGGAGGCGAAGAGAGTACCCTAGCAGGAGGAGGGAGGACTGCGGGCCATAGTGCCGCTACCGGTGCAGGACGTTGGGAAGCAACACCGGGATGGGTAGATGAAACTACCTGGCCAGATATTGGTATCTGGGCGATAGCACTTGCAGCAGTGGCCGAAGCGGCAGGGGCGGCGGGAGCGGCGGGGGCCAATAGATGTGCCGCAATAGACGATATGGTCTGAGTGGCAGCAACACTCGGCACTGCGGAGGGGGAGTGATGGGCCTGGCTCGCGGAGGAGGACGAACCACCACGTCTCCGTCTCTAGAGTCATGGAGAGTCGGACTCTAAGCCGGTAGGAGATGGGGTCTAGGAGCGGTGAGGAGAGCGATGAGGAGAACCCTTGAGGCGGTGAACTTCAAGGGCGAGCGCATTAACTTGCCTCTCCAGGGGTGCAAGGAGAGACGTAAGAACAACGCGAAGGTCTGTGGGGTCCACAGAGTGCTGACCCTGAACCGTCGGTTGGGTCGGCGCCTGAGAGACGGAGGGTGCCGCGACGATCTCCCAGCTATAGTCCCGTTCGTGGGTAGTGGAGGAAGAGAGATAGACATGGTGGGAAATGAAGGGAGAGATGGGTTGTGGTATGGGGGCAGGGGACCACCAGTGAGAGGGAGGGGACCGCGAAAGCGGAGTGGGTAGTCGTGGGTCGGCTCGCCCGTGACCCGCAGGTCACGCGTGAGATGGTGGCGTGAATCCAGTCGAGGGGAGACGAATCGTTCGGGTCCAGGGTGCCCGACGGAAGGAGGCGTGAGACTAGGAGGGTTAGGAGAACCCTAAACCCTAGAAAAACCCTAAGAAAACCCTAACCGGGTTCGGGTGGTTAAGGGAGGGTAGCGGCGACCTAATCAAGGAAAGAAAATAATAACCATGGAAGGGAGGGGGAGAGAAAATCAAATAAGCAATGAAATTTTGAGATAAAAGTAAAAAAAATAATAATAATAAAAATAATTAAAGAAATAAATAAACAATATGTGAAGAGAGAAGTACTATTTATTTATTTTTAATTTTTTGCACCATTTCCCTACCCCCGAAGGGGTCAAGAATGTGCCAAGAGGACGGAAAGACCAAGATGAGCGCACTAAAGTTCAAAATGCCGCAAATTATAAATTAAAAAAAAATAATAATAATAAGTAGATGAGGAGGTGAAGAGAAACCAAGTGTTGGATTTTTAAAAAATTTCAGCAACATTTTGTTACCCGCATGAGGTCGAAGTGTGTCATCAAGAAGAAAGGTTAAGTAAAGTGAGAAGATTTTGTCAGCACTTCGTTACCCCCAAGGGGTCAAAATGTGCTGAAAAAAACTAAGTAAAAGAAAAAAAACAGAAAAATTTGGCAGCACTTTGTTATCCCCACGGGGTCAAAATGTGTGCCAAAAGCAAAAATGAGTAACTCCTAATCAGATTTGAGGGTGCCACAAACAAATTCGAATTTTTAAAATATATAAATAAAAAATAAAATGAAATGAATCAGAAAATGAGAAAAGAAGGTGTGGAATAAAATAATTTGAATTTTTGGAAAAATGAGGAAATATAAATAAAAAAGAAAGATAAAAAGATGAAAAACATAAAATTTTCGAAATTGGGGGGGAGGGGGGATGAAAAAGTAAAAAGAAAAGAGAGAAATAGGTGAGAAAGAGAAAAAAAGTGAAGGGGGAGATGGGAGAAATTATTGGGTTGTAGTTAGGGGGGGAAAGAGGGGGAGGAGGGTGGTAGAATGGGAGAAAAGGATACAGAAAAGGTGGAGAGGAGTAGATGAGATTAGTAGAAGATTGTGAGTGGGGAGGAAAGAGAAGAAAAAAGTTATGGAAGATGACTGAAGAGGGATGTAGGAGGAGAGATTAGTGGTAGGGTTAAAAAATATGATTACATGATGGGGGGGGGAGAGTAGGTTAGTGGGTAGGATGGTGATACCGAGCTTTTGGGTGACCAAGAGCAGAGCACTACCAAGATCCACAGGATCCCCACAGGATCTTGACCTTCAAGATGTTGCTCGCCTGATGCCACTGCAAAAAAAATAATCTATGAGGTGGCCTGAGATCTTGATCAGCCACCCAGATGACACTGTAGTGCAGCCCCCTAGCCAGGGGGGTCTTCAAGATCCACAACAAGCTGCCACGTGGCACTGCAGAGAGGCAGCACACAACCACGTGCGCAGGCGGCAACACCCACCACCCGGGGGGGGGGGAGGAGGGGGCAAATAGTTGTATTCCCGCACGCTGCTCACTGCTCACTGACGGATGCACTTCTTTAACAACAGCAAGCCACAATATAAGCTCACAGTGTGACTTTGGCCAGTGTGTTAAGGCATTGGCCACGCACACGCATGAGCAGCAGCTGCTCAGGTTCAAACCCTAACAGTTGCAATATCTCGGATCTTAAATAATATAATTTGGGAACGAGGCGGGGCAGCGGGGCAGCGGGCCAGCGTGGTGCGTGCGCGTGCGCCCGCATCGTGACAGTGACTCTCGTTTTTCGCCACGTGTCAGCCTCTACACGCTCCCGTTTTTTCGCTGTTTCCGCCCTTCAAGACTCTGAAAATTCTGCTATCGGGATTGCACCGATTTCTCCCTGTTACGGGGGGGTGGTGGGCGGGTTGGAGCGGGGACCGTTCCCGCTCTGATACCAGTGTGCCGGACCTACCGGGATGGCGGTTCGTCAAGATGGAGAAGAAGGGTTGACGAAGGAGGACGTAGAGATGGAGTTGGAAGGGACAACGCAACTCCGACGCAGACTCAACACGCACATACTCCAAGATGTGCAAAAGTGAAGAATGGCGAAATACAGACTGCAACTGGGGTATACCCCTAGCGGACTGACTGGACTGTACTGGACTGGCCTGGTACCGACAGTGGTACGGGGCAGGAATGAACTGGATTGAAACAGTACACGGCCTGTGGGGTCAGGCCACGACCTGGTCCCACAGGCCGAACTGGCAAATTGCCGAATAGGCCCTGGATGTATGTCAGGGCAGGGGGGGCCGGTGTGTTTAGGCATTGGCCACGTACACGCATGAGCAGCAGCTGCTCAGGTTCAAACCCTAACAGTTGCAATATCCCGGATCTTAAATAATATAATTTAGGAACAAGGCGGGGCAGCGGGCCAGCGTGGTGCGTGCGCGTGCGCCCGCATTGTGACAGTGACTCTCGTTTTTCGCCACGTGTCAGCCTCTGCACGCTCCCGTTTTTTTGCTGTTTCCGCCCTGCAAAACTCTGAAAATTCTGCTATCGGGATTGCACCGATTTCTCCCTGTTACGGGGGGGCGGTGGGTGGGTTGGAGCGGGGACCGTTCCCGCTCTGATACCAGTGTGCCGGACCTGCCGGGATGGCGGTTTGTCAGGATGGAGAAGAAGGGTTGACAAAGGAGGAGGTAGAGATGGAGCTGGAAGGGACAGCGTAACTCCGACGCAGACTCAACACGCACGTACTCTAAGATGTGCACAAGTGAAGAATGGCGAAATACAGACTGCAGCTGGGGTATACCCCTAGCGGACTGACTGGACTGGACTGGACTGGACTGGTACCGACAGTGGTACCGAACTGGCAAATAGCCGAATAGGCCCTGGCTGTATGCCAGGGCAGATAGAGGCCCGCTGCAGACATGCTCTATTGGAATACAACACATATGCTTTCTGCTCGAATTGCCTTTCTATTAGGTTTCATGCTGACACACGCGGGCGCCCTCCGAAAATTGGCGGCGAAACTTTCTTTCCTTGACTGAAGGGCTCTTCGAAAGTCTCAAAACATCTAAACAATACAAAAAAGGAGTCCGAGAACCCTTTGATTAGGGACTAATCGTACAAGACTTTGGTGTTTTTACAATTCTCGAATACAACGCATACACGTTATGCTCGGGGGAAGACAGGACTTCAAGGACAGGAGTTCATATTTGTTTACCAACTGAGGTCCGTTGGTCTCTGAGTATCAGATTTGTTTACCAACTGAGGTCCGTTGGTCTCTCAGTATCAGATCGTCGATCTTCGCAATTGACGGTCAGATCTAATGTGAAGGGTCGGGGAAAGTGGGACCTCGCCTCGCGCACCCGACCACAAATTCGAGAGGCAGGGCACGCCGGCGCGCCTTTTCTTTTTTCCCCCTGCCCTAGAGGCTGTGCACCCGCTTTTTGTTTCCTCGCGGCTTTTTCGTGGTGAAGAGCGTCCCGCCTTTAATTCGGTATTCGTACAAAGTTTCCCGTGACATTTCTGTACCTTGCTTTGTGAATGAGAAGCTGCCTCAGCTGCGGGCAGTTCATGGCCGTCGAGACGATCCTTCACCGAAAAGCCCCGGGCCCATCGGCGGGGCTAACGCTCGCTGCAGAGTCTGACGCGCCACGTCAACCAGAACAGCGAAGGGCGAGGAGCTGCTCCCATGTGGCACCCGATTCAAATGTGGCTGTGAGAGGGCCTCAACAGTAGGCCGCCGTTTGCGGAGGAACAGGAAATTACCGTTCTCTAGATCCCGGTTAGGCGTAGAGTCGCCCTTCTCTGCCCTACGACACGAGGCAGGTGCACACCCAAGGGGCCGAGAAACAGGCGAAAGAGGAGGCTCTATCTGTGCCGCGTGCTAGCGTGTACTTCTCATTTTCGTGTGCATACTTCTGCTTCTTTATTTATTTTTATTTTTTTTTTGTGTGTGTGTGTGTGTGTG